>CM024753.1:94681755-95218975 GCA_014218235.1 Colocasia esculenta | reverse complement strand
ATACTCTAGGTGGCGATCACATTCCTTACTTCCATACCATTAGATTTAATATCCGTTAATGTGTTGAGGGGAAGCACAATCCCTATGATTACACCTTTTGGCAATCACGGTGGGACAAGTTCAGTGCCACCCTCATAGATCTAGTTTACTTGCTTGCCATGTTTTCCCCTTTACTTCCTCTTTTGGTGCCCTGTTAGTCTGTTATTCCCTATTTCAAGTGTTTTCGGCGCTCGGTTTATGTCACGGCGCATCGCGGTGACGCGATCATATCGTGTCGCCTATAACGGACGCGATAACAGGTGTGCGTTTCCTCTTTGCTTATTTGATATCTCCTGATCCTATGAGTTCATTCATGTCTGTATCATGTTTCTCTGACTTGCCCGCCCATGTTTCTGTCTCTTAGAATCCTATTAGGGTTCGGATTTTCCGTTCTCTTTCCATTGTAAGTTTTCGGATCTAGTCACGGCAGTGCGCGGGGATGCGACAGGGTCGCGTCTAGCTAAGCGTCGCGTCTACAGGTACGCTTTGTGTGTTACTGTTTTTCATTCCTGATCGGTTTCTGAATGCTCCATGATCCATTTTGTACTATTTTGGGCGATTTTTACACTTATCATTGTTCAGGGTGTCTATTTGAGTCTGTGTGTGTGTGACTTATTGTGTTCTCAGGCGCTGTTCTTATCGCGGTAGTCCGCTCTGTCGCGATAAGGTCGTGGCGTACACAGCCGCCACGACTTGGCCCGAGAGCTATTTTTGTCACCCTGCTTGCCTTCTACTTGTCACTCTTGCATACATTTCGGGCATTTTGGCCCCTTGCATACGCTATTCATCCCATTTGTTCAGGTTCCCCCTTGGATGAGTGAGTCCTCTCACCTACGAGCACTCGTAGGCTGACTCGGGCCCACCTTCCGAGGACCTCCGTAAGACCCCGTGACTGTACGCACGTTGCGGCTCACCGGGCTAGTTGTACCCGTTGCACCCTTAGTTCGAGCCATCCTACGCACGAGTATGCCATCCTCAGTGACACCGCAGGACTTGAGTTCATACCTGTTGGGGCCCATTTGACCGAGTGACACACCCTTAATCAACTCATCTAAAGGTCAAGTGTGAACTTTAACAAATTTGTGTGTTAACCATGATAACTTGAGTGCCTCAGTTCATCTCTCCTCCTCTCAGTCTTTCTTCATTGTGTTAGGGTCTAGGTTTTGTTAGTATCACCCCCTAGTCATTCCCCTCCTTTCCTTGTACTCTATCATAACCCTTTGTTCGACATGGAACTTCCGTGTCCTTGCTGACGATGCCTTACCCCTTGGACTCCTCGAGGATATGGCCCAACCCTCAACGGCCACCCCCCAGGGCATATTCAGGCTCCTCTTGTCATGGGGGTCATTCCCGTCTCCTTCTCCTCTAAGGGAAGATGACCCCCATTCCCATTTAGTCAGCTACTTCCCCATCTAACTCCGGATCAAGTCCGAGAGTTCCTTGCTCTTTGCTGCCGCCAAGGGCAAACAACCCTTGTCTCCCTCTGCCCGTAACTCAGCTCAGCCGGTGGTCTCCTCCGCCCACGTTGCCTCAGTACCCACCTCTCTTCTTCAGGGGCAGACCCTACACCCCTCCGTCCCCAGGCCATTCATTTCTCACAACCCAGCTATCTTCTGGCACGAGAGGTCCAACCTCGATCCCCTCCAACCTCAATGTACTATATGGTCGAGCCTGCCTCCCTGGCCCGGTGAGAGGTTCCGTGCTTTTTAGAAACCTCACTCCATTGTCTCTACACATCATGCCCAAGCCCCCTCCGACCTCCTTGCGGAGTGGGCTGTCATGAAGAAGGAGCTTCACGACCTCAGAAGGAAGATTGACCCTCGGAAGGTGGCCGACATCGCCCCCCCCATCATTCCAGTACCTTCGGGTACCACCCCAGTAAGAGCTTCCTGTTTACCGGCGATACTCTGGGGTAGGAGACCCATATGTTCATTTGAAGGATTTTGTTTATGAGTCAGCACCGCACAAGTACGACTGCTACCTCATGGCGTACTTGTTCAGAAAATCCTTAGATGGTCTAGCGCTGGAATGGTTTTATTCTCTACCACCTGAAGAAGCTAAGGATTTCCAGATCATTCAAGAGAGGTTCTTACAGCAGTTCCAAGATCGGGTCGGACCCTAATACTCCTTTGTTGATCTAGTAGCTGAAAAGATGAAACCTGAGGAAGAGTTCTCAACCTATGCCGACCGGTGGCGTTCATTGGCTGCCAAGGTCCGTTGCCCTATGCCAGAAGAGGAGAAAGTCAAATTGTTGATCTCCAATGCCACCCCAACCTACCGGGCCATATTGGCCATGAATGACATTTCTACCATGCACCAGCTTTACAGCCGAGCCCGTTTCATTCAGACTCAGCTCAAGAATTCACCTATACACTCCATGTTTGAGACCCCAAAAGCCCGTTATGTCAAGAAGCCTCAAGGCCCATACTGAGGGGATCCAACCCATGAGCAAGTCGGTGCCGTCAGCAACCCCAAGGCCTGGTAGGTAGGTCTCCATACACTCAGCAACCTTAGTAGCCATGGCAACAACCAACAACCTCCTCAAGGACAAAACCCTCCCCAAGACCAAGGCCAATACTCTCAGGTTCCTCCACCTCAAAATGGCTATGCACCAAGAAAGCCCAATGGACCCAGGAGAGCCCAATATCCACCTCTACCCGAGTCATTAGCTGATGTCTTTGCAGCCCTTATGTCCTTGAATGCCCTTAGACTCCATCCTGAGAAGCCAAATTGGAATATGGCAGTGGACCAGATGAAGTATTGTGTGTACCATCGCCATCTAGGCCACAACGTGTCAGACTGCTTCCAATTCAGGGACATTATATATGATCTTCATGAGCAAAATCAGATCGACTGGGCAGAAATGAAAAGGTTAATCCAAACATTGAGAGACCAGTAGGGTCAGAGACAACAGCAGCAACAGCAGAGGCGACAGCAGCTACAAACACAGCAACACAACAACAACACCAGCAACAGCAACAACAACAGCATTCCAGCCCTTCCAGCAACAGTACCAGCAACAGCAACAAAAACAGCAGCCGCAGCTGCCGGCAAATGACCTTGGCATAATCCGCAACCCCATGCCACAACATCCTGCAGCTCCAACCCCCCAACCGGCTCCCGCACAAGTCAATCCAGTCGTCCATTACCCACCACCAGAAGCTCGATGGGCTTCGATGATGAACACGAAGTGGGCCAACTTTGGCCATTTCCCATGATATGCCCACCACTACCACGCCTACATCCACCATACCTCCCTCCTTCACACCTACCGTCGCCGCCATTACCTCGCCGCTTTATGACTCCCCCATCTCGTCACCCATCATCCCTTGGCCTAGCAACATCCTGCTATCCCCTACACCAGCACCATTTCTAGCCAATCCCTCCATTCTTGACACCCCACCTTCTCCCCTCCACCATAACCTCGCCTTGCAGAGCGGGCGGATGTTCCATTGGATGTACCCTAATGCATCCATATCTATGCCAAGTCAACCAGTGCAAAAATCCAACACCCAGCAGCAGTAGGACGCAGAAGAGATAGATCCAGTTCCGAAGACCCAATATGATATCTTGAAGCATTTGGATCAAACCCCCGCCAAGATCTCTATTTTAGAGTTGATCAAGAGGTCTCAGACTCATCAAGATGCCCTAAGGGCCTTCCTGCAAAGGTTCATGGTCAATGAGGACATGAACCCTGATAATCTGCCCTCTGTACTTTCTATTGTAAACAGGGGACCCACGATCACTTCTCTGATGGCGAGTTAGCTGCTCCCGAAGCCAAGCCAGGAAGATGCCCTTATGTGTGACACTGACAATAAATAAAGTAGCTATTGACGCAGCATTAGTGGATACGGGAGCTTCCATAATGTATGTCCACTAAGCACCTTAAGAGCCTGCAACATCTCAGAGCGTCAGTTGCAGCCTACCCCCCCCCACCATAGCTGCATATGACAATTCCCGGCGGGCTTGTCACGAGGTTATCACTTTGTAGGCAGAGTTGGGACCACTTGCCATGCCAGTTGAGTTTTATGTGTTGGATATCGATTACACTTACAAGGCCATCCTAGGGCGTCCGTGGATCGAATCACTAGGGGCAGTACCTTCCACACCACATCAATGTCTGAAGTTCCCCTTCCAAGGGAGGATAGTCAAAGTTAAAAGCATAGCGACAACCCACACAGTGGAAGCTGTTGAGAGGGTGTTGCCATCAGTCTGGCCATCCAACAAGCCCGTTATCTCTATACTTGATGTGAACTATCCCTGGGCTTATACTTTTTCTTCCAATCGCCCAATTGTGTCCCCATCAGTGGAAGCTGTGAGAAAGGATGTGTGACGACCCAACCAGCAAACTGGCCCAACAACCGTGCCAGCTGGTAGACTTCCCAGAAGGTCACCCATCCTTCTACTCCCACTGAGCACGCTTAACTTCAGAGTTCTTTTCCATCTCGAGCTCTGAAAATGACTAGTCCGGGTTGTTGGTAGTCTACTGATTTAGTCCATTTAACATATTCTAACATGGGGTGTTTATAATCTACCCCTCTTATATAAGCGACGTCCTCGTCGCTATTCACATATAGCACACAATCAACCCCCCAGGCAGGATTCTAGAGGTGGCCCCCCAGGTTCAGAGGTGGCTCCCACTATGTAGCACTTTGCGCCATTATGGCTTCAAGAGGTGGCTCCCATAGCGTAGCACTTTGTCCTGTGTGGCACTTAGTTCCTGCACTTCCGGCTGGGTAAGGCTCTGATACCATTTGTGACAACCCAACCAGCAAATTGGCCCAACAACGTGCCAGCTGGTAGACTTCCCAGAAGGTCACCATCCTGGGACTACTCCCAACGGAGCACGCTTAACTTCAGAGTTCTTTTCCATCTCGAGCTCTGAAAAGACTAGTCCGAGTTGTTGGTAGTCTACTGATTTAGTCCATTTAACATATTCTAACATGGGGTGTTATAGGATGTATCAGTAAACGCCAAGGGGTAGGATATCATGTTCAGAATCGGCTACCAGACCGGAAAAGGGTTAGGTGCTCATCTCCAAGGCAGAGTCAAAGCTGTCACCGGAACAAGGAAATCTACAAAGCATGGCTTAGGATACGTAGAATGGGCAGCATTCTCACCCATCTCGCAGTCAGATCAACAGCCTCTTACTTGGACACTGTATGATCACTTCATCAGGGGACCTATGCAACCCGGGTATAACACTATGATGAAAGAAGTTCCAAAGTCAGCATATCAAGTATTGGAAGCTCAGCGACCTAGCAAGAAGAAGGCCGAGACGGATACAGAAGCACCAGATCTCGAAGATTTGATTTCAGCAGTCAGTTTGTTGTTCAATGAACCTGAAGCAGAGACAGAGGAACCAGAATCAGAAGATCTCATTTTAGCAGTCAACCGTTTGTTCAGCGAGGATGACCTATCGCAGTCTCAAGCAGCATCAGCATCACCAGCCACCACAAGCGACAGTTGCTTGGATTTGGTCAGGAAATTGAAATCGTAAGTTCAGCCGAATTAATAAGGGAGCTCTGGCCAGGGTTTTCCCGCCTCTCAGCCACTTTGTTTAATCCATCATTGTTTATAAATTCCATTTCATTCCCTTATCTCCTCCCTTCATCCACCAATTCTCCCCCGACGCTATTGAAGCGTTAGTCTCCCCTTCACCCCTCTTCGCCATTTTCCTTAATGTCTCGGTTCTGTCCTTCTACCGAAGCCTCCCAATGTAATGTAGTTCTTTTCCTTTAATAATAAAATCCAAAAAACAAAAAAACAAAAAAAAACAAATAAATGTGTGTGCTTTCTCCATACTTGTCAACCTCCTTTTTTTCCTTCCTCGGACGGCGATCCCCATCTTTCTCTTTCCTCCTTCCTCGGACGGCGATCCCCGTCTTTCTCCTTCCTCCTTCCTCGGACGGCGATCCCCGTCTTTCTCCTTCCTCTTCTTTGGACGGCGATCCCCGTTCACCTCCTCTCCCCTGACGTCTTCTTCCCACTATTTGACTCTGGCTATCTCGCTCTCTCTCTCCTTCCCGATGGCGATCCCCGTCACCCCTGCGTCCCTGTTCTCTTGATGGCGATCCCCTTCTGACAGCGATCCCCGTCACTCCCTTCTTCCTAGGCGGCGATCCCCGCCCCTTTCCTCCTTTTGCTCAAGCTGTGTTTCCGCTTGTCGACCAACATGGTCGTTTTGGGCGATCTGGGTGAGCGGTCCTCTGTTCCCCTACATCCCAACTCTGTTGCCGGCACCCTGAGCTTGGGTGGCCTGCCTCCTCCTCCAGTCCCATCGGAGGACTTTCGCGGCCCTGCCGCACCCTTTTCTTTCCGTTCCAATAAATCTCTGGACGTTTCTCCAGAACCCTCTATAAATATCGAATCTAGTTTAAGTCCAGAGGTAGAATCTAGCAAGTCCCTGTCCCTGTCTAGGAAGAAGAAGGGTAGTGGCATACCTCGCAAGTATCTCTTAGACCTGGTACATAGGTGCGGCGCTCTTCTAGCTGTCGAAGAGTTCGTCCAGGAAGCAGTGGTTCTAAACATAGAGGATCTGCACATAGAGGAAGGGCTAGACAACGGATTTGGAGTGTATGAGATCTTAGTTGAAGATGACCCATCGGATGAAAATGATTGTGAAACAGAGGATGCTGCCGAGATGTATGCGAGTGGCATGAGAAGATTTGATGAACCCACCTCGGCAGTCGACGAGCCCACCAAAGAGGTAAACGGGGAACAGAAGAGGATCCCAGGCTTTTAACCATAGCTCCAGTCTCCCTCCAGAAGAAGAAGAGGCGCTCATAGAGATGCTAAGGAGTTCAAAGATTCCTTCCTGGTCCTATGACGACATGCCCGGCATTGACCCTGAACTGGTTGAACACATGTTAATTTAAAGCCGGGGCAGTTGCCGTTAACAAATGTTAAGGAGATTTCTCCCCCACATTGCTCTAAAAATGAAAGAGGAAATTGACAAACTACACAAATCCAAGTTCATCCGTGTAGTCCTCTACCCATTGTGGGTGGCAAATATAGTCCCGGTGATGAAGAAAGACGGAAGGGTGCGCATCTGCATAGACTTCCGGGACTTGAATAAGGCATGTGCAAAGGATGATTTCCCATTACCTCATTTGGATGTCTTAATTGATAATACTGCAGGGTTCGAAACTCTATCATTCATGGATGGGTATTCAGGTTATAATCAAATCCGTCTAACCCAGAGGATCAAGAGAAGACTTCTTTCACCACCCCCTTGGGAACGTATTGTTATGTGGTTATGCCGTTTGGACTGAAAAATGCTGGCGCCACTTATCAAAGGGAAATGTTAGCTATCTTCCACGACATGATACACATTGACGTTGAGGTCTACGTGGATGATATCGTGGTGAAGTCTCGGACTCGAAGAGAACACTCCTCCGTCCTTGCCAATGTGTTCCATCGCGCACAAGAGTATCAATTGAAGATGAATCCAAAAAAGTGCGTATTTGGGGTTTCCTCGAGAAAATTGCTAGGGTTCATAGTCAGTAAACGGGGGATTCAAATAGACCCTCACAAGGCCAAGGCGATAAATGAAATGCCTCCTCCCAGAACATATCCATCCGAGCTTCGAGGTTGATTGGTCGGCTTCAGTTCATAAGGAGATTCATATCTCAGCACTCCCAAAGATGTCGTCCCTTCTATGAACTGTTTAAAGGAGGAGTCTATTTTGATTGGAACGCCAAGTGCCAAGAGGCCTTTGATGAACTCAAGAGTTACCTTATGAATCCGCCCGTACTTCAGGCTCCTATCCCTGGGAAACCCTGATCTCTATCTGTCAACTATCGAGGACTCCCTAGGAGCTGTCCTTGCTTAACATGACGAATCCAGCAAAGAAAGGGCAGTTTACTACCTATCTAGTCTCTTCAATCCCTCCGAGCTGAAACTCACTACAATGGAGAAAACATGTGCAGTGCTAGTTTGGGTAGTGCAGAAATTGAAGCACTACTTCCTAGCTCATAAGGTGAGTTTGATTTCTAGAATAGATCCTATTAGGTATCTCCTGGAGAATCCATTCCTTTCCGATAGATTAGCACGCTGGCAAAGTTTCCTCTCCCAATTCGATATCACCTTTATAGTTCAGAAAGCTATAAAAGGGTATGCCATTGCTGAGCACCTTACTCACCTTCCTCTCCCTCATACTGACATGGTTCAAGAAGAATTCCCTGATGAAACATGTCACTACTCGTCTCTCCGACCCCTTCGGTCGCTCCACTTCGATGGAGCTTGATACGCGCGCATTGTTGATTGTGCAATTCCGTTGTCTAGAGTTCCTTGCACATATCAACAAGCTCACCTCCTCTAAACTGTCTCACAGAATCAAAATCACAAAAAGGAACTAGCACAATGGTGAGAACAAGTCATATCCACAGAGAGGCAAAATAAAGCTTGAATTAAACTATTTTGACTTGAAGTCTCTACCGACATGCATTAAGTGAATGTGTAAACAACACCGATCAAATCCCGCACAATCTTGACAGATCAAACTTAATGAAAGAACACGTGAATTGAAATAAAAAGAAACTTGGTATCACTGTACCCTCACAGCTCGAGGATCAAATTGGTAGACAAAAATCTTTAAAAGAAAACTTTCAAATTATGTACCCCTATAGCTCAGGGGATGAATAGTAAACAAAAGCAGCTCTCACAATACTGAATCAATACTCTCGAAGAGATGGAACTGTTGATCTCAGAAAGTTGCACAAAGTTGCACAGAAGAAAAAGACTGCTAGCTATTCTCACAGAAGAAAGAAAAATTCAGATGAACTGAACTAAATGCCCTGAATGAATTCTGAAACACTAAGAATGGAAGATTTACTGTCTACCTCTTAACAGCCTCGCAGCTCTCCTCAGCTCACAATCGAACAGAAAATAAAACAGAATTAATTGCTCCTAAAATCAGAATCCTTTCGTATTACTGAAGATCATGAATCAAACAACTTGAAGACGAAAACTAACCCTAAAACAAAAAAAACTTCAGACTCTTCACATTTCATCTACCCCGCTATCCAAAACATGACTCACAAACTTAACTGTGGATCTGAACTCTTAGATGGCCTGGATCCCTTCTCTTGAATTCCTGACTCGGATCAAATGTCCTCAACTTACTAGACGCAACAACTGCTGCTTCCGCACAGAACCAGCAAAATACTTATGATGGACATGATCATGAAAAGAAGGGAATCAACAAAAAAAAATACTGCAGAGATCGCGCTGGAGATTCTCCCATTCCTCTGCTGATCTAAACCATTGAACTTGTTGGGTTCATATTCTGGAAACTAAGTGAATTCACACTCTAAGTGATAAATGAAAGTCAAACAATGTTTTTAATGATGAATGAGTTGAATTGAGGTTTCATACATGTCAATTAAGATGATACAATATTTGGTTATCTATGTCTACATTATACCTAACTATACATGTTTTATCATGCAGGTACAAATGCATATAACCAAGCCTTCTCAAATCATGAGAAAATGATCACAATCACAGAGTATACATGTACCTGTCGACAGACCCAAAGGCATATGTCGACAGATGCCGCAGTTGTGATCAGACTGAAGATACTGAGAGCACCTGTCGACAGATTCTCAGAGACCTGTCGACAGATGTCGCAGACAGAAATACCAGAGTTCTGTGTTTTGGCAAAACTGTCTCTGCCTGTCGACAGATGGATATCGCCTGTCGACAGATGCCACAGACCAGAGCAACCTGAAGTCTGTCTGTTGCAAATCTGTTGCAATCTGTCGACAGATACTCAGAACCTGTCGACAGATGCAGAGGATCTTCAAATACGGAAACCTTCCTTCATATCCAAGATTGTGTTTTCAAGTCCCACGACTCTCCACATGAAAACACAACTATATAAGCATCCTTTTGAAGAGAATCTCGTACAGAAGCAGCCACAACCAAAAACCCTAAAGCCAAGTCCAAGAGAAAAGAAGTTGCTGCTGCTCTGCTTCAAGTCTGCAGTGCAGAGACCGAAAGATCAGTTGATCCTGCAGTACTGAAGATAGATCGTCGTGGATTCAACCTTCTCCATCAGTCCAGAGCACTCAAGTCGAAGTTTGAACTCCATCCAGGCGTTCTCAGAAGAGTTCCACATTAGGATTTACTCCTACGCTCTGAACTCTTCCTGTTTCATAATTCTCATCAACTGTGTGTGTGTTTGTGTGATTCAAGCGTCTCTTGTGCTTGAGATCACGTGTGTGTGTTGTTCTGATCGTGGGTGCACATCAGAAAACACGTGTGTGTGTGAGTTGTAGTCACTGAACTCGCTCATAAGCAGTTTACTCTGTGTGTGTGTGTGTGCCGTGGACGTAGGATACACTGTTGTGTACTCCGAACCACGTAAATCTGCGTGTCTCGTGGTTTGATCATTTCTACGATAGATGTTTGATAGACACGTTGCATATTCACACACTAGATAGGTTTCTACATCATCTACACATAGTTTAGATCTTGATACTGTCTTGATAATCTGTGCTTTAAGAAAAAGAACGTGATAATAGTTTTTAAGAGGCAGTAATCTATTCAACCCCCCTTCTAGATTACCATATTGGGAATTCCGCAACCCTTCAATTGGTATCAGAGCGTGGTTTCTCCGATTTATTGCTTTATCTATTTGATCTAACGATCAGGAGATTCACGATCAAATGGAATCTACCAAGGGGTATATGGCCGAGGGACACTCTGTGACCAGGCCACCCTTCTTTGATGGCACTGACTATCCATATTGGAAAAACCGCATGCAGGTGTTTCTACGAGCACAAAACTATGAATTGTGGAAGATAGTCAGAACAGGACCATATGGATTGCCTCAAGACGAAGATACATGGACCAAGGACCAGATTGCAAAAGGGACACTCAACTGGAGCGCCCTCAACATGATGCAGTGCGCGGTCCACCCAAAGGAATACTCGAGAGTCTCCACATGCACCTCAGCTAAGGAGATGTGGGACAAGCTCGAGTTGATATATGAAGGTACGTCTGAGGTGAGAGAATCCAAGGTAAGCATGTTAGTCTCAGAATATGAAATGTTTAAGATGAACCGTGATGAGACAATTTCTGACATGTTTGCTAGATTCATGGTACTTATAAATGGATTGAAAGGTCTTAAGAAGGAATACTCAGAAAGTGATTTGGTGAGGAAGATACTTCGGTCTCTTCCATCCTCATGGAACACCAAAGTCACTGTCATCGAGGATTCCAAGAATCTTTCAACAATGAAAGTGGATGAATTGATTGGATCTCTCATGACTTATGAACTAAATGTAAAAAGAAAAGAAACTGAAGAGAATCCAAGGAAGTCAATTGCCTTGAAGGCCTCAATAAAGTATCTTCAGATTCCAAAAAGAATGCCCAACAGGAAGGGTCTGAGTCTGAAACCTCTACTGATAGTGAGAATGATGAAATGGCCATGCTCACTAGACAGTTTAAGAAGTTTTTAAAATTCAAGAGAAGAGGTTCAGGAAACTCCAAACCTTTCCAAAAAGGCACCAACAGGTTTGATTCGTCCAATAAAAAATCTGATGTTGTGTGCTATGAGTGCAAGAAGCAGGGACACATGAGAGGAGAGTGCCCCGAGCTCAAGAAGAAACTGAAAAAGGACAAGTTCGTCTTCAAGAAAGCCAAAGCAATGCTGGCTACATGGAGTGATGAAGACGATGATGAAAAAAGTCAAGCTACCTCAGGAGATGACGAGATTCACTGTCTTATGGCAAGGAGTGATGACTCCTCTGAGGTAAATTCTTCCTTTGAGTCTTTTTCTACTGCTGAATGGGAAGAAGCATACACTGTCCTTTTTGAAAAATTCCGTCAATTCAAATCAGAAAATAAAGCACTCAAGAAGAAAGTTAATTTCCTTATTCATGAAACTGATAATAATGATGAAATTGAATCTCTGAATAAGGTAATTGACATGATGAAAATAGATGAACAAACACACAGTGAAGAGATGGATAGCATGAAAATTAAGCTTCAAGAAGCTCAAAAAGAGAAAGATGATCTAATGAACCTCCTTGAAACTCTAAACAATGAGCATACTGATCTAAAAGAGAAATTGGAAAAAGCTGAAAAGGAATTGAAAGGCAAAACAAAGGATCTATCTAGTTTTGTCAAGAGCAAACAGAATCTAGATGCAATCTTAGGATCCAATGTGTTTGTTGCTAGACATGGGATTGGGTTTCAAAATCCCAAGCCAAAGGAAACAGGAAAAAATCTGCTGACTAATTTCACTGATCCTATCCCAAGTTCTAGCAATCAAAATCCCTCAAGGAAAAGGAAAAATCAAACCAAGGGCAAAAACCAGGAACCTAAGGCTACCAAATTTGTTCCAACTAAGCTTAAGGAGTTTGCTACCAACCCCAAACAGGGATGTCCCAAGGCAAAACAGCAAGTTCCTAATGCTAAGCTCACTAGGCAACAAAAGGGTAAGATGCCTATGCATGCAACTAAGAATCCAAAATCCACTGTTGTTCATAAGCCATCATCATGTAAGATCTGTAAAAAGATTGGGCACAATGAAAAACAATGCTGGAACAATCCACTAAAACAGAAATTTAAACAAATCTGGATTCCAAAGCATTTACTGTTTGGCATGAATGATGAAACGGCACCCAAAGTAATTTGGGTACCAAACCTCTTGTCTGATCCACATGTGCAGGAATGCCTAGCAGCACACAATCAAAACAAATGGTACCTGGATAGTGGCTGCTCGAGGCATATGACGGGCGATAAAGAAAAATTCAGTTTGCTCGTGGAAAAAGACGGAGGTCACGTTGTCTTTGGAGGTAACAACAAAGGCCAGATCATTGGCTCAGGTAAGGTTGGTAAGTTTGCCTCCAACTCAATAGATAATGTACTATTAGTTGATGGTCTTCATCACAATTTGCTTAGCATAAGTCAATTGTGTGATAAAGGCCATAAAATTGTTTTTGAATCAGATTCATGTCAAATCCTTGATAAGGAAACAGGAAGTCTCAAATTTTCTGGAAAAAGAATGAATAACATCTACATGGTTGATTTGGATGATCCAGAAAATAATGATTTATGTCTTGTAGCAAATAAACAGGATGAGCTTACATTGTGGCATCGTAGGCTTGGACATGCGAGTTACAATGTTTTGAACAAGATAATGAGGCTCAAACTTGTAAGTGGACTTCCTGAAATTCCATTCAAGAAAATGAAAATTTCTGTGATGCATGTGCACAGGGAAAACAGACCCGAAAATCCTTCAAATCGAAAGCACCGGTAAGTACTTCCAAAGCATATGAACTGTTGCACATGGACCTATTTGGACCTACTAGAACACTGAGTCTCACTGGCAAACGGTATGGTTTTGTCATTGTAGATGACTTTTCAAGGTTCACTTGGGTGAAATTTCTGGCTCATAAGAATGATGCACTGAATGTTTTTGAAGACTTCTTCAATAAAATTGAGCATGGAAATGTCCACAAGATATGCTCCATTCGCACTGATCACGGGGGAGAATTTGACAACCACTCCTTCACTGATTTCTGCAGGAACCAAGGAATAGAACACTTGTTCTCCTCCCCAAGAACTCCAGAACAAAACGGGGTTGTGGAGAGGAAAAATAGAACCTTGGTGGAGATGGCTCGTACGCTTCTGATCGAAAATCAACTCTCCAGAACCTTTTGGGCAGAAGCAGTAAACACGTCATGCTACATTCTCAATCGAGCCATGGTAAGACCGGTATTCAAGAAAACTCCCTATGAGCTTCTGAAAGGTAAGAAACCATCCCTTGGACACTTCAGAGTTTTTGGTTCAAAGGTGTTCATACATAACAATGATAAAATTGATCTGGACAAATTTGAAGCCAAAAGCGACAAAGGTATTTTTCTTGGATACTCAGAACACTCTAGAGCTTATAGAGTGTTTAATCTTAAAACCAGAAAAGTGGAAGAAACTCCACATGTTGTATTTGATGAATCTCAAACCAAATCTAACAGTCCTAATCCTTACAGGTTTCAAGATGACACTGAAGATACAACACATGAAGAACTGCAAAGAAAACCAAACACAATCTCTAAGTCAGTTCCAACAATAATCAATGGCTATCTACGCAGGTACAATGATGAAGATGACGGATTTCTGTTCAGAAATGAAGATGAAGTACCTGCACAAGATCCACAACATGGAAGTCCTCCAGCCACCCCTCCTCCAGAACAGACTTCTGAAGTGCAAGATCAACCCGGTCCTTCAACAATCACAAGTGTGAGGTACTCTAAAGCTCATCCACTTGAGAATGTCATAGGTAACATAAATGATTCAGTTCAAACTAGGTCTCAAGTTCATCAAATAGTTGAACAGGATCATTTAGCCTTTGTCTCTCAAGTGGAGCCTAAAAATGTTGAAGAAGCCTTAAACGAAAATTCATGGATTGATGCTATGCATGAGGAGCTAGGTCAATTTCAAAGAAACAATGTCTGGAGCTTAGTTCCTAAAACCCCCGAAATTTCTGTAATTGGAACACGATGGGTCTTTAGGAATAAACTAAATGAAGAGGGAAAGGTGGTGAGAAACAAGGCTAGACTGGTTGCAAAGGGGTATAATCAGGAATTTGGTGTGGATTTTGAAGAATCTTTTGCACCTGTAGCTAGACTAGAAGCAGTCAGAATCTTGTTAGCTTATGCATGCTCAAACAAGTTCAAACTATATCAAATGGATGTTAAAACTGCTTTCTTAAATGGCTACATCAAAGAGGAAGTTTATGTCTCTCAACCACCTGGCTTTGAACTTCATGACAAACCAAACCATGTATACAAATTGCACAAGGCTCTCTATGGTTTGAAACAGGCACCCCGAGCTTGGTACGACAGGCTAAGCCAATTTCTGGTAAGCAAAAACTACTCACGAGGTAAAGTAGACCAAACTCTCTTTACAAAGAAAGTTCGCACACACATCATTGTTGTTCAAGTGTATGTGGACGACATAATCTTTGGCTCTACTAACCCATCACTTTGTGAAGAATTCTCACATCATATGCACAGTGAATTTGAGATGAGCTTAATGGGGGAGCTTCAATTTTTTCTTGGTCTGCAGGTCAAGCAAATGGAAGATGGCTTCTTCATAAACCAAGAAAAATACGTTAAAGAGCTTCTCAAGAGATTTCAGTTTGAAACTGCAAAACCTGCCTCAACACCGATGAGCACAAGCATTAAGCTAGAAAGTGATGAGAAAGGTAAACCGGTAGATGCTAAACATTTCCGAGGTATGATTGGCTCACTCCTCTATCTTACTGCAAGTAGACCTGACATACAATTCAGTGTTTGCCTCTGTGCTAGATATCAATCTAGTCCAAAGGAAAGCCACCAAATTGCAGTTAAGAGAATATTCAGGTATCTCTCAGGTACACATGACATGGGTCTTTGGTATCCGGCAGGGAGTAGCTTTAACTTAATCTCATATTCTGATGCTGACTATGCTGGATGTAAAATTGACAGGAAGAGCACTAGTGGCTATTGTCAGATGCTTGGTGGTTGCATGGTTTCGTGGGCATCCAAGAAGCAACATTCGGTTGCACTCTCCACTGCAGAGGCAGAATATGTTGCTGCAGGGAGTTGTGCAACACAGGTGTTGTGGATAAAAAGTCAGTTGTGTGACTACGACATTGACCTTGGATGCACACCAATCCTATGTGACAACACTAGTGCAATCAATCTATCCAAGAATCCCATTCAACACTCTAGGACAAAACATATAGAAATTCGTCATCACTTCTTGAGAGATGAGGTTGCAAATAGAAATTTGGAAATTAGCTTCATACCAACAGAACAACAACTAGCTGATATCTTTACAAAACCATTGGCAGAGGATAGGTTCACATCTCTTAGAAGAGAATTAGGCCTATGTAAAATTCAGTGACAAATATCCCCAGTCCTTGATGAATGTCCTTCGTAAGCAACAACTATGGGGTATATCAAATGGTGATTTGTGGAAAACAAGTTCGGCTTGTTTGGAAACCTTCATTATGCGTGAGAAAACATTCTCCGCCAAGTACCCGTAGTTGGAGCCCATGAAGGGACATCCATGTTGGATAAAGGGGTAAGTCTCATTTCATTAGCCAAACTACTCAAAAAAAAAAAACAAAAAAAAAAATCATAAATTAGATAATACCAAAAACAGTCTCAATTCCATGAATGTTTTGCTGAATACATGTGTGCTAATCTTGCTTGGATTGAATTGCATTGATCAACTTTGTGTCTTTTCATGAGCACACATTATGGGGGAGCTAGTTCAAAAGTTGGGTGTTTTTGTGAAGGAAATCATTTATTCTTGCTGTTCATTAACTCCTTCACATAAAATGATCTTTTCATATTCCCTTCTTTCTCTAGACTGGCCTTCAACAATGATCTGTCGACAGCTCCTTCTTTTCCTGTCGACAGATAGGCATCCACAGACCACAGGTTCTGAACTCTGTGTGCATCTGTCGACAGTCGACCATGCATCTGTCGACAGATCTCACAGGTTTTGTCCTCCCCGCACACCCTTCACTCTGTCTATGTGTAACTGTCGACAGACTCACCCTGGCTTGTCGACAGATATCACAGTACTCACAACTAGCTGAACATCCATTTCTCTGTCTGAGTGTACCTGTCGACAAGCTCCCCTTAGCTGTCGACAGACACACTTCTACCTGGTATTCCAAGCCTATTCAATCCAAACCTCTTTGAGCAGGTTTCTTAAAAATGTCTAAGGTGTTTATCTGATGTTAATAACATATTTGATCACATCATGTGCATAAGATATTAAAGCAATTTTCAACAATCTTGTGATTTTTACATAATACTCAAGTTAAGTCTAGGTTCAATCATTCTGGAAACATTTCACCATTTTCAAAAACTTAACACCTAACTCTTCTTCATTATTTACGTATAGGCAAATATGATTCTTTTTTTTAAAAGGGTTTTATGATCATTGAGCTTAATGTTTACAATTGCTAGATAATCAATCGCTATATTAAACTTGGGTTATTAACACAATACTTGGAGAAAAGCTACCTAAACAATTTTATTCTCTTAGATTTAAACTACATAATTTGGAAAAATGCAGAGCAATGATGAGTTCTTGCTGAGTAACCGGGGAGTGGGCATCACAAATGTTTGCCCTCGCGTCAAAAGGCTAATTCGTCAACTCTGTACAACGGTATGATGGACACTTTCACTGAGTAACTGGGGGTATGGGCACGAATAATGTCTACCCTCATGTTCAAAGGCGAGACGTTATCTTGATTACCATTTTCTTTCCATTGCATAAATGAAGGGCAAATGAGGACAATAATGCAATAGTGTGAAGCCTCCACTGAGTGATAATTCCCATGAGTAATTGATGTTTTTGAATGTCTTGGCATGTAGATATTTCCCTCCTTGATCATTTGCACCTCCACTGAAGATTGTGTTGTCCTATACTCTAATTAATAAAAAGAAGAGTAAAAGTGTTTCTTTTTGGATATCCGTAAGTGTTTTCTTCATGCTTCAGCTTCAGGCTAATTCAGTATTATGTTTGAACCATTAAGATATTTGAAGTGGCTTTACATCTTCGTGTCTATGATACGCTCTTATATATGTATTCGTCATCTATTCACCTTAGGTAATCTGTTAAAAAACACTGCTCAAGAGGTCCTCTTCAAATTCCTTACAAAAATCCAACAAAATCATATTCTGCAAGCATCTGTCGACAGATACAAATATGTCTGTCGACAGACGCCGGCTGTCCTGTTGGGAAGCTCAACGGACACGCCGTTTGGGGCAGACTTGGTGGGCCATTGCCTTTTAAACTTCCCCCTCCTCCTTTATATAGGCATCTCCGGCCCTTTCCACATCCAACACCACCCCAGCCATCCCTTCCCTCTCTCACATACATCCTCTCCCCTTTCTGGACGGGAAACCCTACCTCCATCTCCTTTCTTCTTCTTCCTACTGTCTCCAGCACTTCTTCCCTTTTCTCCATCCGTGCCTCGTCTTTTCCATGGCACCCAAGGCGAAGAAGTTGGCCTCACGTCGTCGTCCCGCCTCCTCCTCGCCCGGCGAAGGATCCAGGGCTCACGATGAACGTCGGACCAAACACCGGGATGATCGCCTTCCAGAGTTGGTCGTACCTCCCCGTCTCAATCTCAAACGGGTTCACGGTACATTCACAAAGTTTGTTCCTCCACGTTTTGTGGATTTCCACTCCTTGGCCGATCTCTTTCCCAACCTCCAACCCCTGTTTGATACCCAGGGTTGGACAGTCTTTCTGTACGCTCATACGGCATACTCCCCCACTGCCGTAACTGAGTTCTTCAACAATCTCTCCTCCTCTGATGAGGCGTTCTACACCTCTGTGAAGGGCACTCCCTTTAAAATCACTGCTAACCTCTTTAGCACTGCCCTCCAGATTTCGAACAACGGGGCGGATATTTTTGATCATCATCCAGACGCCTCTGTCTACATCCTCTTCTTACTCTTCAACCCTATGATACAACCAAGGAGATTGCTAAGCTCAATGCCAACACTTTCCCTCCCCTCAACCGCATGATTCACCAAATCTTCACCACTTGCATTGCGCCGAAGCATGGCAGTCGTGAACTCGTCACAAATGTTCACAAATCACTGTTTACCTTCTTCCTTAATTGTGAACCCATCAATCTTCCTCTCCTGATGCTTCGCTTGATCACCAAGTGCTTTTACCAACCCAGGAGATCCATGCCCTTCGCTTGCCAAATTACATCTCTCTTCTCTCTCTCTTCACTTAATGTTATTTCAGTCACTTTTGTCATGTGAATGCTTCAATTTCCAATGAATGAAATCACATGTTCTGTGCACATCTCCAAATGTCTCTGTTATCTTTACTTTTGATGTTGTCAAAAGGGGGAGAAGAAACCTCAATTGCATGAGCATAAATTGAAAAATTTTGTCATCATCAAAAAGGGGGAGAATGTTGGGTTCATATTCTGGAAACTAAATGAATTCACACTCTAAGTGATAAATGAAAGTCAAACAATGTTTTTAATGATGAATGAGTTGAATTGAGGTTTCATACATGTCAATTAAGATGATACAATATTTGGTTATCTATGTCTACATTATACCTAACTATACATGTTTTATCATGCAGGTACAAATGCATATAATCAAGCCTTCTCAAATCATGAGAAAATGATCACAATCACAGAGTATACATGTACCTGTCGACAGACCCAAAGGCATATGTCGACAGATGCCGCAGTTGTGATCAGACTGAAGAATACTGAGAGCACCTGTCGACAGATTCTCAGAGACCTGTCGACAGATGTCGCAGACAGAAATACCAGAGTTCTGTGTTTTGGCAAAACTGTCTCTGCCTGTCGACAGATGGATATCGACTGTCGACAGATGCCACAGACCAGAGCAACCTGAAGTCTGTCTGTTGCAAATCTGTTGCAATCTGTCGACAGATACTCAGAACCTGTCGACAGATGCAGAGGATCTTCAAATACGGAAACCTTCCTTCATATCCAAGATTGTGTTTTCAAGTCCCACGACTCTCCACATGGAAACACAACTATATAAGCATCCTTTTGAAGAGAATCTCGTACAGAAGCAGCCACAACCATAAACCCTAAAGCCAAGTCCAAGAGAAAAGAAGTTGCTGCTGCTCTGCTTCAAGTCTGCAGTGCAGAGACCGAAAGATCAGTTGATCCTGCAGTACTGAAGATAGATCGTCGTGGATTCAACCTTCTCCATCAGTCCAGAGCACTCAAGTCGAAGTTTGAACTCCATCCAGGCGTTCTCAGAAGAGTTCCACATTAGGATTTACTCCTACGCTCTGAACTCTTCCTGTTTCATAATTCTCATCAACTGTGTGTGTGTTTGTGTGATTCAAGCGTCTCTTGTGCTTGAGATCACGTGTGTGTGTTGTTCTGATCGTGGGTGCACATCAGAAAACACGTGTGTGTGTGAGTTGTAGTCACTGAACTCGCTCATAAGCAGTTTACTCTGTGTGTGTGTGTGTGCCGTGGACGTAGGATACACTGTTGTGTACTCCGAACCACGTAAATCTGCGTGTCTCGTGGTTTGATCATTTCTACGATAGATGTTTGATAGACACGTTGCATATTCACACACTAGATAGGTTTCTACATCATCTACACATAGTTTAGATCTTGATACTGTCTTGATAATCTGTGCTTTAAGAAAAAGAACGTGATAATAGTTTTTAAGAGGCAGTAATCTATTCAACCCCCCTTCTAGATTACCATATTGGGAATTCCGCAACCCTTCAGAACTGATCACACAGACGATCAAGAACTGCTATGTAAAGCGCATAATGGATTGACAAGTGCAGCAGCATCAAATTAAATGCAAGAAGAGAATTCTAAACAGTAAGAGTATGATCGTGAAAAATCACTACAACTATGCTAAACAATTGTTACCATTCAAATAAACACTCAAGATAGAACAGATAGAAAAGATAAAGGGAATAAATGAAAAAAAAAACAATTAGAGCAAGTTATCCAACAGTAGATTCAAAGATTGGCTCTCCCTGGATCGATCTCACACTGAACCCTTCAAATGCTAAGGAAATCTTCCAACAACTTACATCGAACTAAAGACAAAAGAAAGACTCAAAGGAAATCACATTTGCTTATCGAATCCCTCACTGCTCTACTTGTTGAGAAGAAAGTTACAGAATAACATGACAGAAAGAAAACCCCCAAATACCGAACTGGGGAATCCCCTGGAGTTCTGAACTCCTGAAGATCTCTCCACTGCTCTACTCTAAGAAGAGAAATACAGAAGAAAAATAAACTAAAAATTCCCTCCAATTCGAATTGCTCTGCTAAACAGAAGAAAGAAAACCCAAAAAAAAAAAAAACGAACCAACCGAACCCCCCCTGGAGAAAGAAAAGAGGAGCAATCTCTCACAGCTCTGCTCTCCTAAATGAAAATTACAGGAAAATGGGACACTGAAAATTCTAAAAAAATTTCTAACCAGATCAACCCCGGGGAAGACCTTTGGGGTCCCTTTATATAGGCTTCCGGGTCTTCTTGCTTCCTCTCCAGTGTGCACCGAGATCGCCACGTCGGCAGGCCCTCAGATCCAGCCTCTGCTCGTCGCACACCTCGCCCAGCCATCAGCAGGTCCAGCGCGCCCAGCCAGCGCTCCTGCATCCGGATCTCATGGCCACCTCAGCCGCGCCACACCCTGGCCGCCTCATCTTCTGCAGCGCACCTGGGCCTCAGATCCGGTGCATCAGCTTCACGCACCTCCTGCATCACCAGCCCAGCACCAAATGCCCAAACCCCAGCCGTACAGCGCCATCGCCCTCCTGCATCACACAGCCGCTTGGCTCAGGCGCCCAGCCAGCGCTCCTGCATCCGGATCTCATGGCCACACCTGCACACAGGTGCTCAGCAGTCAGCACAGCCCAAACCGCCATCCGCCATGCCCCCAGCACTGCCCAGCTCCTGCTCTGCACACCACCCAGTCGCTTCGCACAGGTGTTCCAGCAGCTTCTGCTGGGGAAGAGTAAAAGTTTTAACCGGATTAGATGGGGTTGGGTAGGGTAAAAAGGTAATTATAAAAATATTGAAATTGGGAGGGGTATGTGTCATTATGGTGTTGGGTGGAGAATTTAAAAAATTACTATTATTTATTTAATGGGATGAGGTGGGGTTAAAATTTTACTTATTTATTTATCCCTATTTATTTACCACTAAAGATATTTACAAGACTATTATTGTAACAATACTTATTTACAAATGACTTTTATTTTTCAAAGTGAATAAAAGAAATGAATTATTTAAATGAAAATCTAACATGTATATTCTAACCCATTAACAACTAATATGTTCAAAAAATTATTTACAGATGAAATGAAAATTAACATCAAATGCTCATTATTTATAGACAATGACTGTCTAAATTTAACTAAATGTATGAAATTTAACATAAAAATTTGTAATTATCAGAGCTCTCAACTCTAGGGGACGGGGCATAGGTGCTGTCTTGCTCACCCCAGAAGGGATCACCATTTCGCTAGCCTATCAGCTTCAATTCTATGCCACCAACAACATCTCCGAGTATGAGGCTCTCCTTGCCGGTCTTAAGCTTGCCTACCTCTTAGGCGCGCGTCATCTCAAGATCATAGGAGACTCCCAACTCGTCCTTCGGCAAGTCCTTTCTACCTATCGCACTCGTGACCCCAAACTCAAGCCCTATCAAGATCTGGTCACACTCCTAGCCAAGAAATTTCGTCAACTCATCTATATTCATACTCCTCGCTCTCAAAATACCCTGGCCGATGCCCTCGCATCCCTGGCCTCCTCTCTCTCCTTCCCTCTCAGCCGCAGTGCTGAAACAATCACCGTTCAAAGGTTAGAAGCTCCTTCCACTCAAGATCCTTGGTTTGTTAACCTTAGGAGTTCTCTAGTTTTGAAGGCAGAGAGAAAAGAAGCGAAGGAGATATTGCTTGTGGAGCTAGGAGAAATGATAGAAGAAGAAAGGCCTTGGTACCATGAGATTGAGCAGTACTGCAGAGATGGTACCTTCCCAGAAGAAGCTGAAATGGAAGACAAATGAGCTATCTGTAGAGCAGTGTTAAGGTATACCCTTATTGGTGGAGCACTTTACAGACGCCCTCTAAATGGAATGCTCCTCAGGTGTGTAACTGATGAAGAGGCTCGGAAAGTAGTGGAAGGATCCCACTCTGGTGAGTGCTGAGGGCATGTGAATGGCCAGATGTTGGCTAAGAAGATTCTTAGGCAGGGCTACTACTGGCCAACCCTAGAAGAAGACTGTGCCATCTACGTTCGTAGATGTGTCAAATGCCAGATCCATGCCGACAAAATCCATGCTCCATCTTCCTCTTTGCATCCACTATCTTCCCCTTGGCCTTTCTCCATGTGGGCCTTTGATATCATCGGGCCTCTTGGTGATCCTAATGCTTAGATAAAACAAAAATCCTTCATTCTCACTACTACTGAGTACTTCAACAAGTGGGCCGAAGCTGAAGCATTCGCAGAAATCAAAGGTTCGACCGTGTGTAGATTCATCATGAAGAATATCATCGCGCGGTTCAGAGTACCAGGCAGCCTCGTCACCGAAAATGGACCCCAGTTTATATCTCAAGAGCTTCGAGATCTATGTAAGAAATTCAACATTTCCTTGCATCATTCGTCTCCGTACTATCCGCAGGGCAACGGCCAGGCCGAAGCCACAAACAAAATGCTTTTGAAAATTCTAAAGAAAACTTGTGAGTCTAATAAATTTACTGATTGGCCAGAGAAACTAATTGAGGCTCTTTGGGCCTACCGCACTTCCGTTCGCACGCCCACTGGGCAAACTCCTTTCTCAGTTACATACGAGATGGAAGCGGTATGTCCATACGAGATCCTCATTCCTTCGCTGAGAGTTCAGTTAGACAAGGAGCTTAATCCTGATGAACATCGGGATGTGTTACTTACACAACTAGAACTCTTAGACGAACGGCGTCTAGCTGCGACCGATCACATGCTTTCATATCAAAATAAACTTTCAAGGTCTTTTCAAAAGAAAGTGATTGAGTGCAAATTCCAAGAAGGAGACATGGTTTTGAAGCGAATTTTCATAAAACCTGGAGGTCCAAGGTCAAAATTATCAGCAAACTAGGAAGGGCCGTACGTCGTTAGGGAAGTGTACCCGGGGAACGCGTATAAGCTGGTTAACGCCGATGGTGAGGAGCTCTCTCACCCATGGAATGGTTGTACCTTAAAAGATTCTACCCCTAGTGTTGATAACAACATCAATTTGCCAAAAGAGAATATTGTTGGTCATGTGCCTCACTTCCCCTCATTGTGGTAAATGATCTCTATGTCTGGTCACACACAACATGGCGACCTAAGGCCAATTCCCCGTCGTTTATGGTGTTTTCACTCAGCCCTCGTGTAGAGAACCTGAGGTCAATTCTCTTCTCACTCGGACAAGGTCTAGGGACAGAGGGAAAGCTAGTATGTAGATCAGCAAACCGATATGTATCATGTGTATGAAGTCTCAAAGAGGGACGGTCAATTCAAAAGAAAAGCAAAAAGGAAAGGAAACAAAAAGTAAAAGAAAAATGGTAAGAAAATAGGAGCATGTCAAAGAGTGGCAGTACAGTCCCCGCGGGACGCCCTTGAGCCCGGTCGTACGCATGCCCCCAATTCAAAAAGAGCAATGACCCTAAAGTCCCTGGACAACAGACGAATTTCATGTGTAACATACCCATTGCAAATCTTACAAGCCAGTAACCCCGACCCCAAAACTAAGTCTTGTCTCATTACTAATCTTCCTATTCCCCCTAAAAGTCCAAAGGACCCCCACACCTGGTCTGTGTTGGAAAATCAATATTCAGGGGGGCAAGAAGCCTTAGTGAGCCAAGAATAAATGCATGTCGCACATAGATATTATCCACCAAACAAGAGATGAGGATGAGATTCATGGCCAATTACTCAAAAAAGCAAGAAGTGTTGTTATCAGAAATCTCAAAAAATTCGAAAAAAAAAATCAGAAAATTTCAAAAATCCAAAAAAATTAGAAATCTCAAAAATCCAAAAAAATTAAAAAATTTCAAAAATAAAAAAATTAGAAATCTCAAAAATAAAAAAATCAGAAATCTCAAAATCCAAAAAATCAGAAATCTCAAAAATTCAAAAAAAAATCAGAAAATCTCAAAAATCCAAAAAAAAAAATCGATCAAAAATCCAAAAAAAAGTGTGTACATACCGCTCTCTTTTAGCATGCATTATTTATTTTCCTTCCTGCCTATTTAATAAGGCTCAGCCCCTTGACAATTATAAAGTCACATTCATGTTTATTTAAGCGCAAGGGGCTGAGTCAAAGAGTAGATCTAACCTGTTTTGCTAAGTGTGCAGGAACAGGTAATTCTAAGGGACACGCGTGGTGCTCAGTATTCTCCGTCTCTCTCTCCCGTGTTTTAATCTCATCTCACACTCATGCCAATTGCAAATCATTCATTCATTCCATAAAGATTGACACAAAATAAAATTCCATTAAAACATGAACAATATGTACAAAAGATAAAGGGGAGGTGGTTCACAATCTCATCACTATCCACCACCACTCTCCCTAGATCCCTCCTGCCTGTCTGGAGGTGGCAGCATCTCACCACCTCTGGCACTCTGGGTGCTCGCCTCACCCTGCCGGTGCCTCTCATCCTCCTCGTTCCTCTGGCGACTGGGGGAACTTGCTAAATACTGCCCCACGGAGGTGCCGGTCGCCCTGCTGACACTCGCCCCGCTCTTGCTCCTACTGCGTGAACGGCTTATGTTCGTCACGATCTGCTGGAGGCTCCGCGACACGGCCTCCTGCACCCGTAGCTCGGCGCGCACTCGCTCCAGCTCCTCCCGGTCCACCGGTAATCTCTGCACCCACAGTGCCTCCAACTCCTTCGTCACCTCTGCGACCTGCGCCTCAGCTGCCTCCGCCCGGATGCGCAGCTGGTCCCTCTCGCTCCGAGTAGTCTGAACCTCCCTTGGAGCTGGTCCCTCTGGCCCCGAAGATCCATGGCATGCTCCGTGGTAAGCCACAAATCTCTCTCCTACATCAGAGCAATCAGTCAATAATCAATCGTTAAAATAATCAATCAGAAATTCTATTGTACTTACTCACTCCTCCAGATGCCTCTGAGCCTCCTCGGCCCTCAGCACCGCTCCCGCCAATGGAGACCCCCCTGCAGCTCGTGAAGAGGAAGCACCGCCTGCTCCGGTGCTCCTCACTCTCTCCAGCTCCCTCTGCTGCACGCAAAAGCACATGTCAGTTTCCAAAATCAGCTTAAAATTGTTAAGTGTTGAAGTTGGAGTAAGCACTTACCAGCTCCGCAGTCTGCCTCTGCGCCGCCTCCCGATCCTGCACTGCCGACTAAAGTAAGGCTCGGAGCGATGCAACCTCACCAGCTACGTCTACCTGCAGCACATTTCAAATCATTAGCCCAATTCTATAAAATCAAAATTCACAGGGTTGTGGTTCTAGAGTCATTACCTAATGTCGGGCGCTCTTGTATACTTTACCTCTGTACTTCAAGGCATATGCCTGGAAGTATGCATCGTCGGTAGTAGCATCCAACTTTACAGCCTTTCCTCAGCGCTCCCAGTTGTCAATCTTCTCCTTCGCCCGCTCGCGCCAATCGGTAGCGTCGTGAAGTCCCGGAAACTCCGACCCGGTCTGCGAAAGCGGTCTTGGACGGGGAACTCCACGACACTCTGCCGAAGGCCGAGTGAGCACTGGCTGAGGTATAGGGGTAGAGGTAGCACAAGGTTAAGTGCATGCAACCACACCGACCTACCGAAGTAGGGGTGAGCGTGCACTAACCAGGGTTGTCCCTCATCACCCTCCCCTAGGTACGACTGCCAAACCACCTGCAAAGGAAAGATCAGTCAGTCATCGAGTAGTGAAATCAAGCAATTAACCAAAAGGGAAAGGTTAGGGTACTTACATCCAGGTAAGGGTAGCTGTCAATAGCCTCCTGTAGTCTCTCTAGCTAGTCCCCGAGATTGCGTGAATCTCGGCGTGAATCCCAACGGCGTGCAATGGGCACAAGGCCTGGCCGTGTGGGATCCCCTCTCCCAAAGCCCGGGAGGTGTAGAAAGGGGAAGAATCCACTGGTCGACGTCTGCCGCTCGGAGGCGCCCAGGCTGTCGAACTGGTGTGCGAGGAAGACTGCTCCCCAAGCGTAACCCCCCACCTCACTCAAGTCCTCTAGCAGGGGCAGGAAGCGGCAGTGGACTGCGTCGCCCCTCGTGGCAAACAAGAGTCTACCAAGGAAAAGAACGAGGAAGTGACGCAAATCCAAGTCTGCCTGCGCCCCGGGTTTGCTCGCTAGCTCCCTTCGGCTAACCCGAACTAGCTTGTCTAGATGCTCATCCTCACTCTCTCCTGCTCCCTTCCCCACATCGAACAACCCTAGGCTCTCTTGGAGGGGTACCCTAGGAACGTTACATGTAGCTCCAGAAGTCACTGGGCTAGGTCATGATAGCAGGGGTAGGTGTATCCGCTCACCGGTCTGCCATAAATTCTGAGCCCTATGATCTGGCTCACATCCTCGAGGCTGGGGATCATGTGTCCCCATGGGAATACGAAGGCGGTCGCCTCCGCATCCCACCTGCTCTGCAGAGCCTGAGTGAGAGCCGAATCCGCCCTCATCCTATTCATCCTAAAGATCTCCCCGAAACCCATCTCCTCTACCCTCTCTCTCTGGAAGGGGGGAAACGCCAGGAAAACAGCCAGGACCACAGTCCACGACACTCGGGCCCTCATCTCACCCTGCAGTCACATTCCATTTGTTAAATCAGTCATTTTTTAGTGTTCGGTCAGAGTCGCGATAGCCATGGAGGCCGCGACCTTGTCGCGACGGTGCGGTGCACCGCGACCTTACCGCGACTCCTTCCTAGGCCGCGATAAGGTCGCATCTACCGGCATCGCCGCAACATGGTCGCATCGCCCAGGACCGCCGCGACATCCTGTCATGGCAGATCGGGCTGACGCGTTCTCAGGATCGGACCGGCCGGAGCCCTCTTTGTCCGATCTTCTTTTCCTTGGGCATCACGCCCTACATTGGCCCTCTAGGGGCTCCGTCTACTACTCCTACACATCCATTAGAAGATTTGGGGGCGATTTACTCACCGATTTCATCGCCTTGGCCCTCTTCTTCCTCTCTTCTTCCACGTTCATCTTCGGGGTTTCCGCCTCCTCCTCCATCTCCATCTCGACGTCGGCTATCTCCTCCTCGTTCGGAGGCGCCTCCACCCGGCACCGAGAGCTCCTATCTCCGCTTGCCGTTTCCTCCAGGATGAACCTTCGCCAGCATCCTTTCCTCCCTCCATCTCAATTCTGGGGTGATGAAGAAGAAGATGGCGTGAAGGGGAACCAAGTTGTAAGAACACAGAAAAGGGGGTTTGAAGATTTGAGTTCGGAAGTTTCAAAGCTTGGAATGGAAGAAAGAAGGGCGCCCTTGCGTTTTTGAATCGGTCGGTTCGAGTCGCATCAGGACGGTGGGCCGCGACAGAGTCGCGACAGTTTTGATGACCGCGACCATGTCGCGACCATCCGCCTTGACGCGTCATGAAGGCGGTCGCCATAGGCATCACGGTATAAACCGAGCTATTTGCACTTGTAGGAAATTCAGTCTTATTCATTCCAATTCAAATCATTACATGCTCTAATTCTATCAATCAAGCAAATGCTAAAATTCTTTTCCTAACTACCATATGATTCCTTGCCTACAATTAAATCAATTGAAATTCAAATAATCCCCGGTGTTGGCTGAATCTTCTGCAAAGCTTCAATGTATTCCTTCATCACATCCTCGTCCTCTTCTACCTCAGCTTGGACAACGCTCCTCGCGCATCCTTCCCAATGGACGATGGCACTACGCACGTCGCGCTCGTCCTGCTCATCGTCCATCTTCCGCTTATGAATGGGCAGGTAGTGTGATAGGATGGGAAGAACCGTGCGAGCTCCGCCGCAGTGGAGATAGCATCGATCTGGGTTGTATAACACCAATGCTTCATTGCCCAATAGCCTTAGCACCAACCCGGTGCACTGAGGAAGGTGAATCGCCCGGTTGTGCAGAAATCGCGGGCGCATGTCGAACTCGGCTACGCTTATCTTTCTGAAATAGCTTCGCCATGCTTTCATCCCTTTCAGCTATGCCGTCTTGCACCACGCCTTGGTGCTCACGTGGAGAGAGCCGCCCACAGATGCCAACGGATGGTTGAGCATTGTTTTGCACTCTGTGGCCAGATTGTCCATAGCACGAAATTGGATGTGCATGCCCATCCAAAGCTCGAGGGCAGTGACGGAGCCGAAGAGAGGTTCCCCGGTCGCTGCAGAAGTCAAGCCCGCGTATAGATACCCCAAGACTGTCTGGCCAATGCTCATACCCTCAGAAATGGAGTCAATGACGCTCAAGTTCGCAAAGAAGATGGCGCCATCCGATGACGGGAAGAGTATGACACTGCAGATGTAAATAGCGGCTGCTTTGGCGATAGCCGTGTAGTTCTTGGTCTGGCGCTTGCACTGAGAAGTGATCCACTGAGCAATTGGAAGAAGATGAACATACATACTGCTCATCATGGAATACAAATCTGTCTTCCTCGTAGTGATATCCGCCAGGATGCTCCAAGCATTGATGGGCGCCACGGTGTATGAAATTGCAAGTTCTTCGCCCCTTTGATACTTCGGGAGACTGAGCATTATCTCTAATTCTTCCAGCAAGATAGTAGCTTCAAAACCGAGGAAGATGAATGTATGTGTTTGGGTGTGCCACAGCTCTTTAACACGGTGATGTTGTCCCACACATGTATGATTTTGTCGTATTTCTTGGCGAGGACAAGCACCGTGGACAGCCCCCACTCTTTCAAGTGGCTAATGGACGCGGGCGGCAGTAGCTAGAGCATGGGCGCTAGCCATGGCACCCGGGAGAACCGTCTCTGGCCGGGAAGAATCTGAAGTTTGAAGAAGAGGGAGTTTAAGAACGGAGAAGGAAAAGAGCAGAAAAAAAACAGGGGAAAAACAGAGCATAATTCAGAAATTGAGGAGAATAACACTTACTTGAATCTCTGGGCACATGCATATGTGCCCGGGGATGGCGGAAAGTGGCTGGAACCTGGCGTATGACTCCCTTGCTTCCTTTGGACCGGAGTATGGAGGGATCTCCTCTTGGAAAGCAGAGTAGTTTCTCTTCATGGTGGCAAAGAGGGAGAAACTTGAAGAAAGTTGAAGAAGAAAGGAGAGCAGAAGATTAGCTGCGGGTTTAGCACCCCCAACCCCCTGTTTATAGAGTCTTAGAAGGTAGAAACCCACTCTAATCCTGTAACTAGGTGTTAGGATGAGATTTGAAGAGGTTTAGGAGTCCTAGTGTTAGTATAGATGTCTTAAGATGAGGATAAACTCCTGTTTCCTGGTCTTTCTGGGTTCGGTCCGAGTCGCGATGCCGCGATCTGACGTGACCAGGTCGCGATAGGGCGGTATGCCGCGACTATGTCGCGATCACCCAGAGCGTCGCCTCTCTACCTGAAGGGTCATTTTCATGTCTGTGTCTTGTTTGTGTGTTTATAATTGTGAATATATGTTGTCAATTTGTGCTTATCTTGCTTGTTTCTTGTCAAAAAAAAAAAATCACAAAACCAGAAAATTACAAAAAAGGGTCGCCGCAGGTAAGTCAGGTAAGTATTTCTTCTCTTACTCCCTGCATTACTATATCATATTCTACTTATTATATCATTTCAAGGACCGGCTGGTTCTCAATGTGCTCTAGGATTTGAGTTCCCCTTTACCAAAAATAGTGATAATCTAGGTGCACATTTCTAATCGTTGGACAGGCCGTTGAGTCGTTTAAGTCTGGGAACGATGGATTCAGGCCTGCACTGCAGTTGTGGGTAGTCTCTTGACCCATCCTTATCTGGCTTAACAATATTATCCTTGATGTATTTTCTATTTTCTCATTTTCTTTGCACTCGTTTTGATGATTTCTTTTATTTTAGCTTAGCATGCATCATGTAGGACTTTGAGCTTTCCTGATTCATTCCTGACTTTGGATGAGCCCTTGTTGAGTGCCCAATCATCCTCCAATTTCCAAACAAGAAATCCAATTCCACTCCGAATCGGAAGGTTTGCCTCCGAGTGAGTTGTTCCTGTCAATTGACAAGAATTCCTGTCTGGATTCTCTATCCAATTTTTTTTTCCTTTTCTTTTGATCCGTTTTGGTTGCGAACCGCTCCCAGGACAGAGTCATGAGTTACCTGCCTGGCACACACATGTCGTTCCAAAACGAAACCTACAGGCCAATCGGCTAGGGTACCTCTCAATCAAGGGGTTGTGTAAGGCCCTCGAGTTTTGTTGCATTATTTTAATTTCGTGTAAATAATTCATGTTGTGTATGCATAGATGTACATATCTACGTATGTATTAACTATTATACTTATGTATGCATGTGTATAAGTTAGTTGTAAATAATGTATGAATGGTATGATTGTAGCATGTACGTGATAGTATACATAATGCATGTATATATGTATAGGTTATGCATGGTTTCCTGCATGTTTTTGAGTTCTGGCCGAAGGCCAACTTGGCGTCAAGATAAATGGACGTTTGTGCTATGTAGGCGTCAACCATATGGACGCCAACATAAATCCCAACGTCCAGCGATGTGGACGCTAATTTCTCTGACCTGCATGTGTTGCAGAGCCAGATTTCTGGGAGCAAGCTTGCTCACCCATTGGGGAGCTGTCCCCAACGGTCTGAAAGCTTTCTTGTCTGACCTACGTGAAAGGAGAGCTTCCTCTCCTATTTACAAAGCCCTTTTTGCAACCCTCAAACCTCTCTTGACTCTCTTTGCAAAAGGAGAAGAAGGAGAAGAAGAAAACCCTAGAAAATCTATGAGAAAACCCCACATTTGCAACCTTAAATCTGGCAATCTGAAGCTTGTTCCGGCCATCCACCACGACAAGGAGATAGCTGGGACAAAGGGGAAGGCTTCCCCGACATCTTCTTGGGGTCTACTGCATCAAGGAACCGGAGGAGAGCGATTGTGGAGCTTCTTGGGACTGCCCAAGGAAAGCTTCTCCGACCATTTAGATCCCTCTAGAGTTTTTGCAAGAGGCAAGTAACTTACCCCTATCGTCCATGTAGATGTCTAGTAGGGTTTTGTGATTTTTACATATTTTTCCTCGTGTCCTGGATCCCCCATTCTTCTTGATTTTTGGAGTTCGGTCTGTGTTTCTGCACAGACAGGAACTTGTCGTCAATGCCCTTGACGCTGAGATGCCTGGTGTGCGTCCAGCGATCTTGCCGTCCACTCCTGGAACGGCCAGAGACCGCCGTTAAGTTCTCCAGGACAGAACAGTGAGCTGTTCTTCCTGATATATTGGATTAATTTCGATGTGTTTTTGATGAGGATATATTGTAAACTTATTATGATATGTAATATGGATGTCTGAATGTGTGGTGAGATCTTTGTAATTTCTGTGATTTAGCATAAATGGTTTTATTGTGGAGAATGTATGCATGATGAGACCTAGACCATGTTTGTTACTGTTTGTGCAATTCATGTGGAATTGGATGCCCTAAAATTTTCCAAACCAAGAATGGGTGAATCAGTCCATGCTCTAAATTTTTGGGAATTTTCTCCATGTTCCTATGATTTATTGAATTTTCTGAAATGGAATTAGAAAAACATGTGTAGGGTTGTAAAATCTCCAGTAAATGGTGTACTGTGAAATAAATTCGGGAAAATTCCTGTGGTATTGTGTATATTGAGTTCAGGGTTATGATCTGTTAAAACTGAAATTTTATGTTATACATCATGATAAATTGAATTTTGAATAATGCGGGAATTTATGATTAAATTTTCTGCAATTGCATTTTGGATCAGAAAAATGTGAAAATTTTCATGTGGGGGTCCTAAGCATGTGGTTAAATTCTCAGGTCATTTGGACAACTATACCATGCAATATGAATTTTCCATGCAAAAATAGGTAATTAATGCATGCCTTGGTGAAATGATTTAATTTTGTGTAACCCAACCTGATTGTGAAGCTTCCTGAATGTTAATTACTGTCATCTGTAGTGGCATGATTAGGAAAACAGAGTCATGTTGGGAGTGAAGAATAAATGAGATATGAGCGTCATGTGTAAATGTGTGTAAAAACCGATATGTGTAATGTGTAAACCTGTGCCAAGTGTGATACTGCTTCCATAGAGGGCTGTGGAACCGTACCATGGAAAAGTCCCCATGGGAAGGTTCAATGTGTTGTGATCCTAAGGGCATTAGGATGAAATCCTGGAGGTGGACAAGTACCACTGGTTAGGGTGGAGACTTGTTCTCCCGGTCTGCGCAGTCCAAGAGTCGTCACTGTATTGCCTAGGTGACGTCTATGTGTATGTGATGTGATGTGTCCTTCTTATGGTGGTTTGGACTATGTGTCACGGCACTAAAGTGTAAAATGTGAATGTGATTGTGATCATGTGCAAATTGTGTAGTGTGAACAATGTGTAAATGTGAATGTGTAAATGTGCAATGTGTAAAAAGTGAAGTATGTGAATTAGAAATTGTGTAAAAATGTGAAACCAAAATGTGAGGATGTGAAATTGAAAACCCATGATATGATGATCTGAAATCATGTTAGAACAGCAACATAAATGTGGTTATGATTTTGTGCTATATGTGTACAATGCGTAGAACCCATGCTAGGGACAATCCTTACTTATGTGTAAACCATTCCATGTGTGTATGCCTCACGTTGTGGTTTGAATGAGAACATAGCTTTCATGTGTTAGATTGTAAAGTGTTAAACCACATCAAAACAGCAAGCTTAAAGCATGTGAAATGGTTATGTGCATGTATACGAATGAGTAGTAACCATGTTAGCAATGTTTTCTTTCATGTATGTAAGCTAGTCATGCTAGATTGCTCTCATGTTTTAGTTTAATTGAAAGTAGAACTTTCATGTGTAGGAATGATTAGAGAGCATGTGATAGGAGATTTTGATTTAGAAAATCTGAAAGCATGAATCATGTGTTTAATAAGTAGAATCACCATGATAGGTTGTTAATTTCAATCACAAGCATGCTACATGATTGTGTCTTGTAAATGTGTATGTAAAACCTGCTATGACATGTACATGTATGGTATTGTAGAGTTATTTGCTGAGTCTTTTAGACTCATTACTTGCTTCGGCGTACAGGTGTAGTAGGTGACACACCTTTGGAGGAGACCGTGGAAAGCGACTCCGAGCACGGGGAGTAGCTAGTTTGGTGGAGCTTAGTTGTGACATTTTGGCATTTGATGTATGTAATTGAAACATTGTATTAGCACTATCATGGAAAGAAATGTTTAAGTGTGGACAATTATGTATTTGATTTTCAGCAATTTAATTATGTGGACTTTTAGTTCTTTAAATGTTATCGAATCATGTATGTTAAATTTGGATGATGAATGAAATGAAGACAGTGGTTCTTTTACTTCCGCTACTCTGTTCTTATATTCACGTGTATCTTAGCTGAATGTTATTGTTGGGTAAATGTCCCACTGTGGCAACGTTCACTATATCGACGTGGGTTGGTATAACCGTACCGATATAATGAGGGTCGCTACAGAGATTGGTATCAGAGCAACCGGTTGAGATTGCACATGAATATACATGTCATCATCCCCATTACATGCTAAGTCTACATAGGAATGTCCACATGTGTAGAATTGATTAATAATGAATGAAAAGTAGATAAGAAAATGGTTAGAAAACTTAGTAACCTAGCTAATGGTGGCTGAAATTTATTACAGCCATGGCTTCGAGAGGTAGGCGTGGCGGAGCGCCGGCCCGTGAGGACGAGCCGAGACGTGACGAGCGGGCGGAGCAGCAGGCCCCGGCACCGCAAGGTCCTGTACTTCCCCCACCGCCGCCTGTGGATTATGGAGTATTCATGCAAGGTCTGGTGCAAGCCATGCAGACGCAGGCTCATACCCAGGCAGCACTCCAGGCACAGTTGGAGGCTCAGGTTAGACTAATAAAATGATTATAATCTGTTTTATTTGTTTATGCGATATTATGTTGATTGTGAATTGCTTGCTGTGTACTGTAGCAGGCTCAGGTACTAGCTCAGGACCATGGTGGACCTTCTACCATGGAATGATTCAAGAGGATGCTGCCACCCTCTTTTAAGGGGGAGAGTGATCCATTGTTGGCAGAAAGCTGGATGAGGGAGATAGAAAAGATCTTCCGAGCCATCAGGTGTGCAGATGAGGATAAGGTCACATTAGCCACCTACATGCTACAGGTATGCTTTAGTTTATATGCTTATATTTTGTTAAGTTAGATTTGTTTAGATGGTGCTTATGAGCGGTGTACTGCAGGAAAGAGCTGATGTATGGTGGGCTTCATTGCTGCGTACCCGGTTTGAGGACGGAGCTATTGATGTTGCTTGGGACGAGTTCGTGAGGCTCTTTCGGGCCAAGTTCGTCCCCGAGCATGTTCAAGATCGGATGGAGCAGAATTCCTCTCTTTGGCTCAAGGCTCCATGACCGTGCTAGAATATGAGGCAAGATTTTCTGAACTCTCTAAATATGCACCTCATATCGTGGCAGACGAGCGCAGGAAGACAAAGAAATTCGTGATGGGCCTGAAGCCATCACTGAGGATGAGGCTCGTGGCGTTTGACCACAGCACTTTGGACGAGGCCCTCAGCGCTGCTTGTAGGCAGGAGGGTGAGATAGAGCAATACCTTGAAGAGAAGAAGGCTTCGCAGAAGAGACCTGCAGCTACGTTCCAGCGACAGGATAAGAAGAAAGCGGTGTACCAGACACAACAGCGATCAGTGGCAGTCGGAAGTTCTCAGGTACCTTCTGTACGTTCCCCTGGTGTGAAGAAAGAGTGTCCCCACTGTGGGAAGACACATGGTGGTACCGAATGTTGGATGATTACGGGAAAGTGCTTGAAGTGCGGAAACAGCGACCACAAGATCAAGGATTGTCCGAGACTTCAGCAGGGAGTCCAGTGCGGAGCGCCAGCCCCAGCAGCAGTAGCGGCAGCAGCGCCAGCTACAGGAAGACCAGGAAGGCCTCGAGCCCCAGCTCGAGTGTTTGCTTTAGCGCGCGAGGACGCCGAGCAGGCGGAGCATGTCACCGAAGGTACGGTTTTACTTTTAGGTGTGCACGCTCGGGTTTTGTTTGATACAGGTGCTACTCACTCGTTCATTTCCGAGCGGTTCGCTAGGCAGTTAGCCCTAGAGTCAGGTGTAGAGTCTGAGGATTTAGAGGTCCCTTTGTCTGTGCACACCCCTGCGGGTACGGTATCGACTAGGAAGTGCATTCCGTCGTTACCTGTGTGCATTGAGGATAGAGTCCTAGATGGGTGTTTCTTCTTGCTAAAGATGAAGGACTATGATGCTATTCTTGGTCTGGATTGGCTAGAGGAGCACTATGCGTTAGTGGATTGTCGTCGGAAGAGGATTGTTTTCCGCATTCCTGGTGAGGACGAGTTCTCTCATCCCTTGCCAAGGAACTTGGCGGGAAAGTTAGTCATCTCTGCCATGAAGGCGATGCGCATGGTAAACAAGGGTTGTGACTTTTCTTGCCAGCGTGGTATTAGTGCCAGAGGCTGATGAGTCACCTACTCTTGCGGAGATTGAGGTAGTGCAGGATTTTCCAGATGTCTTTCCTGATGACTTGTCTGGATTGCCACCGGATAGAGAGATAGAGTTTACCATAGAGTTGCTTCCGGGCACCTCTCCTATCTCGAAGGCTCCATATCGGATGGCACCTGCGGAGTTAGCCGAGTTGAGGAGGCAGTTGCAAGAGTTGCTTGATAAGGGATTTATTCGCCCTAGTGTTTCCCCTTGGGGCGCACCTGTATTATTCGTCAAGAAGAAAGACGGGTCACTTAGGTTATGCATTGATTACAGAAAGCTGAACCAAGTGACTGTGAAGAACAGGTATCCCTTACCTCGTATTGATGATTTGTTTGACCAGTTGCGAGATGCATCAGTCTTTTCTAAGATTGATTTGCGATCTGGTTATCATCAGTTGAGGATTCGGAGTGAGGATGTGTCCAAGACGGCGTTTAGAACCGTTATGGACATTATGAGTTTTGGTCCTTCCTTTCGGATTGACCAATGCCCCTGCAGCGTTCATGGATCTCATGAACAGGGTGTTTAGGCCTTATTTAGATAGCTTTGTCGTAGTGTTTATTGATGATGTGTTGGTCTACTCTCCGGACGAGGCCACACACCGTCAGCATTTGAGGGTAGTGTTAGAGGTTCTTCGTGAGCACAAGCTGTACGCTAAGTTCAGCAAGTGCGATTTCTGGTTGCGCGAGGTTCATTTCTCGGGCATGTTATCTCCGGTGCTGGTGTTGCAGTGGATCCAGCAAAGGTCCAGGCAGTTATGGATTGGGAGATTCCCAAGACCCCTTCGGAGATTCGTAGTTTTATTGGTTTAGCTGGTTACTATCGGCGATTTATTGAGGGATTTTCATCCATCGCCGCCCCTTTGACTCAGCTTACCAGAAAGGGAGTGAAGTTTGTTTGGTCCGAGAAGTGTGAGAGTAGTTTTCAATTATTGAAGACTAAGCTCACGACAGCCCCGGTGTTAGTCTTACCGAGCGGTGTAGAGGGTTTTGCTATCTACACGGATGCGTCTCGGATTGGTTTAGGCTGTGTGCTAATGCAGCAGGAAAGGGTAGTGGCTTATGCTTCTCGTCAGTTGAAGGAGCATGAGAAGAACTATCCGACTCATGACTTGGAGCTCGCAGCAGTGGTTCATGCACTAAAGATCTAGAGGAACTATCTTTATGGTGTCAGATTTGAGGTGTTTACCGACCACAAGAGCTTGTTTTCTCCCAAAAGGAACTAAACCTGAGGCAGAGAAGATGGATTGAGGTCTTGAAGGACTATGACTTCGACCTTCAGTATCACCCTGGGAAGGCGAATGTCGTAGCAGATGCTCTAAGTAGAAAGAGGCCATCTCTCCAGCAGGATTGGAAGATGTTGGAGGATGCGGCATGCGAGTTGACCAAGTTAGAGCCATCGCTATGCCAGGCTTTTGTAGCTCAGTTATCTCTTAGGTCCTCGGTTTTGGATGAGGTGATCGAGCAACAGAAAGCCGACCCTAGACTCTTAGAGTTAGTGGGCAAGGCAGGCATTGCTCGTGATGAGGACGGTGTGATTAGATTTCATCACCGTGTTTGTGTCCCTGATTTGGTAGATGTCCGTGAGCATGTGTTAGCGGAGGCTCATAGATCGCGATTCTCTATTCATCCAGGTAACACTAAGATGTACCAGGATTTGAAGAGATCCTTTGGTGGTCTGGCATGAAGAGGGATGTAGCGGATTATGTATCCCGGTGTTTAGTATGCCAGCAAGTGAAGGCCGAGTGACAGCGACCATCCGGCCTTATGCAAAGGATGGACATCCGAGTGTGGAAGTGGGAAGCTGTCACTATGGACTTTGTTTCGGGTTTGCCTCGATCTAGAAGGGGCAATGACTCGATTTGGGTAGTTGTAGATAGATTCTCGAAGACTGCTCATTTCTTGCCTATGAAGAAGAAGCAGTCAGTAGAGAGTTTAGCTAGATTGTATGTTAGTAGTGTCATTAGATTGCATGGTGTGCCGAAGTCGATCATTTCGGATCGAGATCCGAGATTCACTTCGAGGTTGTGGAAGGGTCTTCAGGATGCTTTAGGTTCGGAGCTGAAGCTCAGTTCGGCGTTTCATCCCCAGACTGATGGACAGTCCGAGAGGACTATCCAGACGCTCGAGGATATGTTGAGAGCGTGTGTATTGGATTGGAAGGATGATTGGGAGCGTCATTTACCTCTTGTGGAGTTCGCATACAACAACAGCTTTCATGCGAGTATTGGTATGGCTCCATTTGAGGCGTTGTATGGTAGGCCTGCAGATCTCCTTTGTGTTGGGAGGAGACCGGTGATAGGCAGCTGATCAGTCCGGAGTTAGTTCAGGAGACTTCGGATAAGGTCCAACTTATCAGAAAGAGGCTTGTTGCGGCGCAGGATAGGCAGAAAAGCTACGCCGACAACAGGAGGAAGGATCTTGAGTTCGAGGTGGGTGATCATGTCTTCTTGAAGATATCGCCTACTCGAGGTGTTGTCAGATTTGGCAGGCATAGTAAGTTGAGCCCTAGGTTCATTGGCCCATATGAGATTCTCAGACGATTGGGCAGCGTGGCATATGAGCTAGCATTACCCCCATCTTTGGCTAGTGTTCATCCCGTCTTCCACGTTTCGATGCTCAGGAAGTATGTCCGAGATCCGTCTCATGTGATTAGTTATGAGCTAGTGGAGATTTAGCCAGATCTGTCGTATGTCGAGCAACCAGTAGCTATTCTTGACGATTGGGCAGCGTGGCATATGAGCTAGCATTACCCCCATCTTTGGCTAGTGTTCATCCCGTCATCCACGTTTCTATGCTCAGGAAGTATGTCCAAGATCTGTCTCATGTGATTAGTCATGAGCCAGTGGAGATTCAGCCAGATCTGTCGTATGTCGAGTAACCAGTAGCTATTCTTGACCGGAAGGTTCAGCACCTCCGGAACAAGAGTATTGCGTCGGTGAAAGTTCTATGGCGGAACTTCTCACGAGAGGAGGCTACTTGGGAGCTTGAGGATGCAATGAAGAGGAAGTATCCCCTTTTGTTTGAGTAGTGTCGTTCTAACTTCGAGGACGAAGTTTCTTTAAGGGGGAGAGGGTGTAAGGCCCTCGAATTTTGTTGCATTATTTAATTTGTGTAAATAATTCATGTTGTGTATGCATAGATGTACATATCTACGTATGTATTAACTATTATACTTATGTATGCATGTGTATAAGTTAGTTGTAAATAATGTATGAATGGTATGATGGTAGCATGTACGTGATAGTATACATAATGCATGTATATATGTATAGGTTATGCATGGTTTCGCATGTTTTGAGTTCTGGCCGAAGGCCAACTTGGCGTCAAGATAAATGGACGTTTGTGTTGTGTAGGCGTCAACCATATGGACGCCAACACTAATCCCAGCATCCAGCGATGTGGACGCTAATTTCTCTACCTGCATGCGTTGCAGAGCCAGATTTTCGGAAGCAAGCTTGCTCACCCATTGGGGAGCTGTCCCCAACAGTCTGAAAGCTTTCTTGTCCGACCTGCGTGAAAGGAGAGCTTCCTCTCCTATTTACAAAGCCCTTTCTGCAACCCTCAAACCTCTCTTGGACTCTCTTTGCAAAAGGAGAAGAAGGAGAAGAAGAAAACCCTAGAAAATCTGTGAGAAAACCCCACATTTGCAACCTTAAATCCGGCAATCTGAATCTTGTTCTGGCCATCCACCACGACAAGGAGATAGCTGGGACAAAGGGGAAGGCTTCCCCGACATCTTCTGGGGGTCTACTGCATCAAGGAACCCGGAGGAGAGCATTGTGGAGCTTCTTGGGACTGCCCAAGGAGAGCTTCTCCAACCATTTAGATCCTCTGGAGTTTTGCAAGAGGCAAGTAACTACCCCTATCGTCCATGTAGATGTCTAGTAGGGTTTTGTGATTTTACATATTTTTCCTCGTGTCCTGGATCCCCCATTCTTCTTGATTTTGGAGTTCGGTCTGTGTTTCTGCACAGACAGAACTTGGCGTCAATGCCCTTGACGCCGAGATCCCTGGTGTGCGTCCAGCGATCTGGCCGTCCACTCCTGGAACGGCCAGAGACCGCCGTTAAGTTCTCCAGGACAGAACAGTGAGCTGTTCTTCCTGATATATTGGATTAATTTCGATATGTTTTCGATGAGGATATATTATAAACTTATTATGATATATAATTTGGATGTCTGAATGTGTGGTGAGATCTTTATAATTTCTGTGATTTGGCATAAATGGTTTTATTGTGGAGAATGTATGCATGATGAGACCTAGACCATGTTTGTTACCGTTTGTGCAATTCATGTGGAATTGGATGCCCTAAATTTTGCTAAACCAAGAATGGGTGAATCAGTCCATGCTCTAAATTTTTGGGAATTTTCTCCATGTTCCTCTGATTTATTGAATTTTCTGAAATGGAATTAGAAAAACATGTGTAGGGTTGTAAAATCTCCAGTAAATGGTGTACTGTGAAATAAATTCGGGAAAATTCCTGTGGTATTGTGTATATTGAGTTCAGGGTTATGACCTGTTAAAACTGAAATTTTATGTTATACATTATGATAAATTGAATTTTGAATAATGCGGGAATTTATGATTAAATTATCTGTAATTGCATTTTGGATCAGAAGAATGTGAAAATTTTCATGTGGGGTCCTAAGCATGTGGTTAAATTCTCAGGTCATTTGGACAACTATACCATGCAATATGAATTTTCCATGCAAAAATAGGTAATTAATGCATGCCTTGGTGAAATGATTTAATATTTGCGTAACCCAACCTGATTGTGAAGCTTCCTGAATGTTAATTACGGTCATCTGTAGTGGCATGATTAGGAGAACATAGTCATGTTGGGAGTGAAGGAATAAATGAGATATGAGCGTCATGTGTAAAATGTGTGTAAAAATCGATATGTGTAATGTGTAAACCTGTGCCAAGTGTGATACTGCTTCCATAGAGGGTTGTGGAACCGTACCATGGAAAAGTCCCCATGGGAAGGTTCAATGTGTTGTGATCCTAAGGGCATTAGGATGAAATCCTGGAGGTGGACAAGTACCACTGGTTAGGGTGGAGACTTGTTCTCCCGGTCTGCGCAGTCCAAGAGTCGTCACTGTATTGCCTAGGTGACGTCTATGTGTATGTGATGTGATGTGTCCTTCTTATGGTGGTTTGGACTATGTGTCACGGCACTAAAGTGTAAAATGTGAATGTGATTGTGATCATGTGCAAATTGTGTAGTGTGAACAATGTGTAAATGTGAATGTGTAAATGTGCAATGTGTAAAAAGTGAAGTATGTGAATTAGAAATTGTGTAAAAATGTGAAACCAAAATGTGAGGATGTGAAATTGAAACCCATGATATGATGATCTAAAGTCATGTTAGAACAGCAACATAAATGTGGTTATGATTTGTGCTATATGTGTACAATGCGTAGAACCCATGCTAGGGACAATCCTTACTTATGTGTAACCTTACTTCCCTCATGTGTATGCCCTCACGTGTGGTTTGAATGAGAACATAGCTTTCATGTGTTAGATTGTAAAGTGTTAAACCACATCAAAACAGCAAGCTTAAAGCATGTGAAATGGTTATGTGCATGTATACGAATGAGTAGTAACCATGTTAGCAATGTTTTCTTTCATGTATGTAAGCTAGTCATGCTAGATTGCTCTCATGTTTTAGTTTAATTGAAAGTAGAACATTCATGTGTAGGAATGAGTAGAGAGCATGTGATAGGAGATTTTGATTTAGAAAATCTGAAAGCATGAATCATGTGTTTAATAAGTAGAATCACCATGATAGGTTGTTAATTTCAATCACAAGCATGCTACATGATTGTGTCTTGTAAATGTGTATGTAAAACCTGCTATGACATGTACATGTATGGTATGTGTAGAGTTATTTGCTGAGTCTTTTAGACTCATTACTTGCTTCGGCGTACAGGTGTAGTAGGTGACACACCTTTGGAGGAGACCGTGGAAAGCGACTCCGAGCGCGGGGAGTAGCTAGTTGGTGGAGCTTAGTTGTGACATTTTGGCATTTTGATGTATGTAATTGAAACATTGTATTAGCACTATCATGGAAAGAAATGTTTAAGTGTGGACAATTATGTATTTGATTTTCAGCAATTTAATTATGTGGACTTTTAGTTCTTTAAATGTTATCGAATCATGTATGTTAAATGTGGATGATGAATGAAATGAAGACAGTGGTTCTTTACTTCCGCTATTATGTTCTTATATTCACGTGTATCTCAGCTGAATGTTATTGTTGGGTAAATGTCCCACTGTGGCAACGTTCACTATATCGACGTGGGTTGGTATAACCGTAACGATATAATGAGGGTCGCTACAGGTGATCGTCCTTTTTCTCCATTTCGTCCAGACTTGTGCTTTTCTTTGCATCCTGCTCGAGCAGCTAACTCGGAGCTTTCACGAAGATTCCAATTGCTCATTAGTCAGATCGGGTGTCTCTTTACCTTGGCTCCCACTTTTCACTCCACTCCGTATCATCTCCGCTCCGCCGTTACTTCATGACATCTTCACTCCATTTCCGCTTCGCTTTCTTACAAAGTGGAAGCCAAGGAGGGGCAATCTGTAGACACCCGATTCTAGCTAATGGGTTGAACCATATTTCTTATCACCTTAGTGGGCCCCTAATTGGTCACTCACCTTGAGCCCATCATTAGCCTTGATTTGAGCCCATTAATGATTTAAATTGCCTTGAAATCCTGCCCATATCACTTTGAGAGAGTCCTTAAGCATCAATAACTCTTATACATCCATCCGGTTGGCCGATAATTCATGTAAATTTCGATTTTATAGTCGCGACGCATCGTGGCGCCGCGTCTCTGAGTCGCGACGGTCTAGGCTGCCGCGACAGCCCATTCATTATCCATGCACGTGGACAATACTGTCGCGACGTTCCACCCTGTCGCGTCTCCATGTCGCGGCCCTACGATACGCCGCGACAGCAGTTGCGCATGCAGGCCTCCGCAACCACCTCCTATTTATTCTCTCATGGCTTTATCTTTATCCCTAGGGAATATCTCACCCCCTTGGGCGAGATTTGGGCCCTAGGGACTCTCCTTGAGGACCCCAAGGACTCTCCATCCGAATTTGGGTAAGGATTGTCTCCCATTTTAATTAATTCTCATTCTAAGGATATTTTCTCACTCATGAGCTCTGTAAAAACAAGGCCTCTCCTCAAGGACGAGGAGGGCCTCATTTTGACCCCGAAGGGCTGCCGAAATCTCCTCTCACCAACACTTAGCCTCGCAGCCATCCTTTTCCACCATTCCACTTCATAAAGCTTCACTCTTTCTTCATCAATGGAGCACAAGACGTGAAGAGGGCGACTCCAACATCCTCCTGAAGCCTTTGCACACCATTTAGGACTACATCTACGCTAGGGAGTCACCCTAATGGGGCTCACCTTCTTCCTTTCTCTTTGTTTCTTCATTTCTACATGCATTTTCATGTCTTTCTAGATAGATTACATTCCACTTTCCACCCACGTTTCCACACACCCTAGGGGTTTAAAAAACACCCCCCAGGTTCGTCCCTTCCATGTTGGTTTATTTCCTTTCATTTTTTTGGAATAGTTGCTACACTAATCATTTTCTAATAGGGCTTTTCTTTGTTGTTTTTCTTTGATTGGCAGGCATACAAACAAGGTACTACGAGGAGCTTCGTCCTCTGGCTGGCCGGAGGAAGGGAAGGAGGTCTCCCTCATTATCTTCCGCACCAGAAGAGAACGGGACATGGAAAGGCGACGCGACAAGAGACGCATCATTCATGGTGACCGCGTTATCAGGTATTCCTCTGTTCTCTTCCCCCCTTTCCTAGAGTAGTTAGCCCATGTTATTTTCTTCATTTAGGCAATACTCTAGGTGGTGATCACATTCCTTACTTCCATACCATTAGATTTAATATCCGTTAATGTGTCGAGGGGAAGCACAATCCCTGTGATTATAAGGACCAGACAGGGCCCATATTTGCACAAGCATTGGTTATTGGACTGAAGTCCCACATTGTGCTGATCAAACTCATTTACATATTATGGCCACATATTTTAAAGAACAAGCTCACATTAACAAGGACAAGATCTTTTATGGAGTTCAAAAATATGACAATAGATCAAGAGATCAATCTGGATAGCATATAGACTGGTCTTTAAGTTCCATAGACTTTAGATATTTTAACCAAGACAAACGCGAAGAAGGTCATCCAAATAGGTAATCGGAAAACCTATTCGATATGGGTAGTTCCTAACAGAACAGTTAGGAGATCATGAAAACCATGGAAAAAGACTTAACCTTATAGACCCACACAGACCTAATAGGTTATGGCACATATTATGGCAAGACGATATTTCTTCTTTTTATTTTCTCTATAGCAGTGGGTGGATATATAAGGATAAGGAAAACTTAATCACAGGAGAGTATGATCAGTAAATTCCATAAAGAATGTTAGAATCATATTTACGTAACTAATGTTTTTAGTATGGGGTTAAGGTTTTTAAAGTACAAACATAGACTTTCTAGCTTAATCCATAACTCCATATCTAGGGTTCCTGGGATGAAACTATAAACGAAAGACAACAGTTGCTAGAAATAGTAGGTACATAGATCTATGGCTTTAGTTTGATCCAGCCACATGAAATATAAGAAAACAAGAAGTCTAGATAATGCACAAGGTTTAGGAACAACTTGAGACTCTTGCATGAGCAACGATATTCAAAAAGAAAAGCGGTCGTATAAGAACAGACTCAAAAGGGTTTTTCAGATGATATTCGGTCGTATAAGAACAGACTCAGAAGGGTTTTTCAGATGATATTCTCTATGTTACGTTTGTGCCCGAGAACACCTACCTTTAGTCGTTTCTCGCACAGAATTCTTATAGGTCGAAGCAGATACTACGGGACGAAGGATCCTCAAACCTTGCTGCTCATTCTTCCTCCTTGCCCCTGGAAATTCCTCCCACGTTTGGTAGCAAAGAGAAGTCTAGGGTTGGCTATGAGGACCTTATGATGGTTTTATAGCGCCGTGTTGGTGCAAACTTCCGAGTTTGTAGTTTTCTAAACTCTTGGTAAGAGTCCTACTACGTTCCAGCACTTCCATAGGAATTGTTTTCGTAACAGGCCAATTCCTACCTAGGTTAGTTCTTGGGAGCAGATTCAGAATCCCCTATTAGATTCGGTCACAATTAGAATCCATACTTTATATGTTCATCTTAACTAACCCCCCTTTATTGCCGGGTATATAATTAACATATGTTTCATAGTCTAGAAGATAACCGATAACTTCGTCATATACGAAGTCATACACAACTTAGTCATGGTCAGTTGAAGCTTAACTTCGTCATATCTGAAGTCCAACTTTGTCATATATGAAGTCCCCTTCGTCATGCACGATTTGGTCTTGTTCAGTCAAAGCTAACTTCATCATATACGAAGTTAACTTCTTCATATCCGAAGTCCAACTTCGACTGACAACATTATAATTTGACAGTCGGAGTTGACAGTCAAAGTTGACATATCGATTGCCTTGAACATCGATTGCTACCAACATTCATTACTCCTTAAACATCAATTGTGGACCAACATCGATTTCTTAAGGAAAACATCGATTGCTCTTTTGAACATCGATTACTAAAGAAAACATCGATTATTGAAGAAAACATCGATTGTTGAAGAAAACATCGATTGCGGACCAACATCAATTACTACTTAAACATCGATTGTTAACTAACATCGATTGCCTCTTTAAACATCGATTACTTTCTGGAACATCGATTGCTCCTTTGAACATTGATTTCTATCTAACATCGATTGCTCCATTGAACATCGATTACTATCTAACGTCGATTGCTCATTTGAACATCGATTACTATCTAACGTTGATTGCTCCTTTGAACATTGATTGCTATCTAACATCGATTGCTCCTTTAAACATCGATTGCTTCCTTGAACATCGATTACTATCTAACATTGATTGCTCCTTTGAACATCGACTACTATCTAACATTGATTGCTCTTTTGAACATCGATTGCTTCCTTGAACATTGATTACTATCTAACATTGATTGCTCCTTTGAACATTGATTACTATCTAGCGTCGATTGTTAACCAGCCCATAATGATTATTAACTATTTTATCCATTGCTCGATCGTTTGGTGTGCCTTTCATCACAGCACTTCATAAATTTATTACTATTTTTATTATCCTATTTATTTAGGATATAAAAACCTAGGTTGTTATACACTCTGAGGGTACAAAAAGGATACAAGGAAGAAGAACGCTCTCAGACTATTGCAGATTCTCTCCAAAGAAAGTGAACTGAAGTTTCAAGGAGAGTAAGCGTACCAGATGTTTCTTTAGTTCTTGGCTATCTGGCTATCTAACACTTGTTTCTTGCTTTTCAATTTTGCTCCAATGGATCGCTCGATGATCTCTCTTATTTCACAATGCAAGTGTGCTCCTATTCATCTTCCTTCTGAAGAAGTATCCGTTGAGATGTCTGTTATATCTCATTTCTTGATGCACGTTTCCATGCAGCCATAGCAAGTAAAACATTGTAAGAACGTGTGACTACCAAAAACCTGCTTGCATTAAATGTTTGGATACAGAGAGAAAATGTAGAGATATCGTCAGTGTTAGTCAACTTCTTGTCAAAGAGTTGGTATAGTAAGATGTTATACTAGAATAGGTATGTCCATTCTGTCACCATTTAAAACGTTAAAAGACTTGTCACGTAAATGGTAAACAGTAAAGGGCATTCACTAGGAGAACATTATCTAGTATATGAGTAAACAATATATAGACATATTCAAAAAGTTGTGCACCAAAGATATACATTAGACTATAGGAGATTTGAAATACTTTCTTGAAAATTTACACATTTAAGCTTTAAATGTCATGATACATAATCATAGACAAAGAATGTTTTGCTACAGGGAAAGTAAGATCATACAAGAATGCATGTAAGAAAGTCAACTATGATATCCTCTAATTAAGAGATACTTAGTGTTAAAATACTGAGTCAAAATCTTATAAGAAAGGCAATCAATGTGAGTTTGACAGAAATGTCATTAATCATTAATATTTCCTGATCAATCAATAGAGAGTAAAGGAGAATCGATAAGATGGGAACAATCAATATAAGTGATGCAATCGATTGGACTCATAAGAGTAATTGATATAACGAATGCAATTGATAAGAGAGATGCAATTGATGTGAGTGCTTAAAGATAATTGATATGTTAAAAAGGCAATCAATATTGCTTAAAGGCAATCAATATGCTAAAAGACAATCGATATGAATTCTTAAAGACAATCGATATGATCTCTTAAAGGCAATCGATAAGATAGAGACAATCGATATGATAAAGACAATAGATAGATATAGACAATCGATATGAGCTCTTAAAGACAATCGATAGAGACAATTTGAGCGACAATTGATATGGAATTTAATAGTAATCGATATGGATAACTGCAATCATACAGAACTTATATTCCAATCGATATGAGATGTTCAGTAATCGTTAAGTTCAGGAACATCAATCGATATCATATTATAACAGTAATTGATATGGACATGCTTAGCAATGGTTAAATTTAAAATAGTAACCAATATGCTATTATAATAGGAATCGATATGGACATGCTTAGCAATCATTAAATTTAAAATAGTAATCGATATGTTATTCTAACAGTAATCGATATAGACATGCTTAGCAATCGTTAAATTTAAAACACTAATTAATATGGACTTAGAACAGTTGCAACTTTGATTAAAGGGGTTTTGAGTAATTTTGAAGACTTATTAGAGTGCCCCTTAAGAAAGGAAATTGTTCTTATATCCTGTTGACAATCTTCATGAGAAAAATAATTATTAAATATTTTTTAGTTTTTTGCTGCCACCAAAAGTAGTGAACACATGGGGATGAATGGTTCAACAAAAACATTCTTCTAATTACTGTAATTACATAGATTATCTTAATTTAACACATAATACTTAATTAACACATGACTGAGTAGAAATATCTATAGTACTCAGAAAAATCTAAAAAATTGTGACAACATAAATCTCAGATACTAAACTGAACAATAAAAATTCCAAACTTTTCTGACAAACATACAATTCACTGTTATTTATAAACTACTATTAGACACATATGCTATATCTTTAAAAATGCTAACTTAAGACAAAAATTTCTCAAATCATAATCATATGTTAGTCTAACTGACAAGAATAACTATAAAAAATATCACTTTTTAACTCTATGAGATTAAGGCACACAAGATTTATCCTTATTTCCAAACAAAATTTTGATAACTTTTCCATTTAAAGAAAATTATACAGTAATATGAAAAGAAAAATCATCAGTATATTATATGGTGATGTAATAGCATTAAAATGACCTAAATCACATGCAAATACTATCCACATGCACATCTTACACTTAAACACACAAATACATATAAAATAGACATAATTCGTAAATCTGGAAAGAAGAACTTAGCTCAATATCGATTATCGCTAAGACATGGTAGATGACTGAGGAGGGTGTCATCAAGAAGAACTTGACAACATACCATGTTGTAGTAGGGAAAACTTGGTGGCAGCACATGGTGTCATCAAGTTCAGAAGAGTCTTCTGATGTTGAAGAGGCAACGCCCTCTCCTGGAACAACATGAACAGGGTCGAGGACGACTGATCTGCTCCACCAAAATCTCCCTCTCTCTCCTCTTGAGAAGAACTCACAACTAGCCAAAGATCTCTAACAGAAGGATAAACCCTTCTATTAATAGGGACTTAACTGACCCTCTGGGTGAGAAACCTATTAGGAAGACAATTCTAGGGGTAGGAGTCACTCTCTAACCTGCACAGACCCTCACCATGGAGTCCTAATCGAAAACGAAAGAAGATCTAGACGGTAAGACTCACAGCTGTCAAGACAAGGTAAACAACATAGTCGACTGCCGCTAAGGATAAGTTGGTGGCACTCGATGCTACCGTCAAGAGCATATTGATGGCACTCGATGCTGCTGTCAATATCCTCTGACTAGAAACCAGAAAAATATCAAAACATGGACCTTTAAATAAATAAAAATTAGAAAACATCAAACATAACATGCACAACCAGAAATCAAAATGTTGGGCCTTACACTCTCTCCTCGTTAAAGGGATCTTCGCCTTCGAAGATCAACTAGGTACTTGTGGTGATGCCCTCCACTCACTCGACATCCTCTCCCATGAGTGCGTACACTCGAGTTAGGGCCCGCAATCCTCCTGCTGGTCCTGCCGTTACTGGGGATGATGTTACTGCTGATGGAGCAGTCCTCACTATTTTTTGGCAATCCTTGACTCTATGACTCTTGTCGCCGCACCTGAGACACCTGCCAGTAGCTATCCAACACACGTCTCCACCGTGATGTTTGCCGCAGTGCTTGCAGACTGGCTTGCTTTTGAACATGGACCCTCAAGTATGGGGTACTTCTTTTGAAGGTACTGACTCTGGCTACTGCACTCCTGAAGTCTTCCTCTTCTTGTCCTACTTGTGGAACGACTCTGACGACTTCTTCAACGCTGCCCTCTTCTCTTCTAAGGACAACTCCATCTCACCCTCTTGTTGACATGCCGCACTAAGTGCTACCTCCATGCTCCTATGGTTAAGAGCAACCAAACGAGTCCTAAGCGATGACCTCAACCCCATCACAAACTTCCTCACCTTCCTACGCTCATCTGCCACTATATGGGGTTCATACTTAGACAACTCCATGAATCTAGCCTTATACTCTATCACTGACCTTGAACCTTGCGTCATTGACAGAAACTCTTGCTCCATCTTGTCTTGTATATGCTCTGGAACAAGCTTAGAGTTGAACAATCTTGTAAACTCGGCCTACGTTGGGTCTTGCTCTTTGCCCCTGAACTCCGTATGCAAAACTGACAACCACCACACATCGACTCTCTCTTGCAACATGTAGGTAGCCATATGAACCTTAATCATCCTCCGCACACCTAATGGCTAGAAAAATATTCTCAATCTCCCTAAACTAGCACTCAGCAACCAACGATTGGCTCTCCTCCTTAAAAGAAGGTAGAGACATCATCCTGAATTTCTCCATGATTGACACTCCTCCTAAACCACGCTCTTTCTGAACCGGAAAATGAGATTGAAGCTACGCCTGGATAGCTTCCTGCGTCTGTGCCTGGGCCTGCATTGCATCCGCAAGCCCTTGCATGCTTGTGCTCAGGTCGACAGGTGGAGGCGGGGGTGGTACCGGTACCCCTTGCCCTCTGCTTACGTTCTGCCATGGCTCCTCATCTTGGATAGGTACACTTGAAACGATGAGTCCTTCTACTAGCCACTGCCTGCAAAATAAACACTCGGTTAGACATCATTCTATATTAAACCTAGTACTTTTGTCATATATTTTATCTTATCACTTTTCTAACCCAATTTTAATTATTCATGGACTTGGCTATCACTATAAAGATATAGAGATGTGAATTTGAATTGATGGCTATTTATGTACAATCTCAACCATCTTGGCTCAGATACCAACTCTGTGACGACCCACTTTCGCCCAGTACGATTATACCAACCCACGTCGGACGAGAGCAAATCATCACAGGGAGAAGACTCCAACAGTAGTCATATAGGTTGAGACATACACAAATACAAATATCATATGCAATGGAAAGTGAACAACTCTTATTCCATCAACTTTATAATCCACATATCACAATCTATATAGTTTGAGAAAAGAAAGAACATAACATAAAATAATGTCTCATAACCACTGTCTAAGTACAATGCCAATTAACAAAACCAAAGCTAAATAAGTCTTGAACGAGCTACTCTTCAAGTTCCTCATCGGATCTCGCTAACTCTTCATCTACTCTTGAAAGTCAACAAGAGTGAGTTTATGCAATAGACTCAGCAAGCAAACAAGAAATCTAAATCTACAATCTAAATATAGTAAACCTTAAAATAACATGATACACATATACACATAACACTCACATGCTAACATGTATATAACACTTTATTCTCTCACTTCCAATTCTCATGGTAACAATTAACACTTCAAAAATGCAACATTAAATCACTAAAAATTAATGAATAGTCTTTAACATGGAATGTACTAGACTAATAACATGTACAATTATGAGAAAGTAAATAAAACTCTTAACTCTAAACAATAGATAGTAACTGTAGTGATAAACAAAAGTAAGTAAGTAGTGAATAGTAGACAGTAGCGATAAGCAGTAAACTATAGACAGTGACAATAAATAGTAGCAATAGACAGTAAATAGTAGGCAGTAACAGTAGCCAGACACATTGCCCAAACCACCACTAGAAAGTCAGTATAGTCAGTTAGTACTCAATTACCTAGGCAAGACAGTGATGAGTGTTGGTTATTGCATAAAACCTGGAGAAGCTCTCTCCACTCTAACCAGTGAATAGTGCAAGAGCTGAACACCTCCAGGATTTCAAACCCCGTTGCCCTTGAGACCAGTAAATAGTAGATAGTGTGAACTTTCTCGTAGGGGCATTTCTATGGTATGGCTCCAGTAAACCCACTATGGCAGTAGTGTCCTTTGAAATTTATAACAATCACGCAACATTCATAATCATACTTACTATACAAGTAAGTACTATACAAAACATAAATCATATAGTTTTAGATTAATAGTAAACTTAGTTTCACTAACTGAAAACATGCTGCTACTTACTATAATTACATAGATTAACTTAATTTAACACATAATGCTTAATTAACACATGACTGTGTAGAAATATCTACAGTACTCATAAAAATCTAAAAATTGACAAAACCTAAATATCAAATAGTAGACTGAACTATAAAAGTTCCAATATTTTTTGACAATTGTAAAATTTACTGTGATTTATAAACTACTATTACACACATATGCTATATCCTGAAAAATACTAACTTCAGATAGAAAACTCTCAAATTAGAATCATATGTTAGTCTAATTGATAGAAATAATTGTATAAAATATCACCATTTAACTCTATGAGATTAAGGCACACAAGATTTATCTTTACATCTTAACAAATTTTCGATCACTTTTCCTTGTAAAGAAAATTATAAAACAAACCTACAGTAATATGAAAATCATCAGTATATTATATGAATATGTAGAAGCATTAAAATGACCTAAATCGCATGCAAAGACTATCCACACGCACATCATACACATAAACACACAAATACATATAAAACAAACATAATTTATAAATATGGAAAGAAGAACTTAGTGGCAGTATTGATTGTCGCTAAGCTATGGTAGACGATAGAAGAGAGTGCCGTCAAGAAAAACTTGATGGCATACCATGTTGTAGTCGGGAAAACTTGACGGCACCACATGCTATCGTCAAGTTCAGAAGAAGCATAAAGGACAGAAATATGAGAATTCAAACCAAAATTCTCATGCTTAAGGCATGGAAAAATTCTGTTAAAAATAAAAAATATACGAGTAAGATCATGGATCTAAACCCAAAGTTTACTTTCCTACAACCTCTACCCACAATGAATTAACTCGATCAGGCTACTCCAAGCCCTAGCTATAATGAAACATTCTCCACGGACGATCTTCAGGACAATTTCCTCGTACAGAAGAGTCTTCTGATGTTGAAGAGGCAACGCCCTCTCCTGGAACAACATGAACAGGGTCGGGGATGATGGATCTGCTCTACCAAAATCTCCCTCTCTCTCCTCTCGAGAAGAACTCACAACTAACCAAAGATCTCTAACAAATGGATAAACCCTCCTATTAATAGGAACTTAACTGAGCCTCCGGGGTGAGAAACCTATTAGGAACACGATTCTAGGGGTAGGAGTCACTCTCTATGTAATGGCTCTAAATATTTACGCTCAATAAGGCTCCATATCCAGACCCACCTCCCATGAACAGACTGAAGTCTCGTAAGGGATATATCACACAAGTGTCCAGTAAGGATATAAAAGACAACCACAACTGTATAAGACACAAGAATGTACATGTGCTCATACCTGTATACAATAGATTACAACCGTCCCAATACATTATTACATGTCCAAGAGAACCAAGAGAAAAGTACAACTACCTAGGGCATATCCCGAGGGAGCAAAGCTCATATAAACACAACTAACTCTACTGCTGGTGGTACAAGCCGACCACAATGCCTCTGCAAGCCACATAAACGGCTAATACCTGAAAAGAACTATAAGGGAGTGAGCCTCAAACATCACTGGCTCAGTAGGGACCTCTCAAAAACAACACCCAAAAACTGAAGAGACCTCAACCCCGAAGGGTCTCACTGGAAACACTGATAGCCAAACCATAACATGCTCACATTAGACATAAGTTAGCTGCAATTAAAATATAATCACACCGGCTAACGTAATCCTCGAAAAGTAAGAGGAATAACAGGACCAGCACAACACCACTAGTCCGCTCAACAACTGAATTGCCTAGGCCACAAGCCTCACAGGCAAACCACCGCCTAGGCTATTAGCCTCACAGGCAACCATTGCCTAGGCTATAAGCCTCACAGGCAAACCACTACCTAGGCTATAAGCCTCACAGGCAACCGCTGCCTAGGTTATAAGCCTCACAGGCAAATTACCCATCTAGGGTAGTAGGACTGGCATCAGCATGCCAATCCACCACACACTAAAACCACAATCGGAAGCTTACCCAGAGAAGGGTAAAATACAACAAGTGGAAGGTCACACCACATGACCTCCATGGAACACAAGTTCACCATAATATCTGGAAAGGCTGGTACGCAATGTACCACAACAAACGGTTACCCACAAAGGGTTCAGGTACCTACCACCACGAGGTACCACCACGGAACCACAACCACAACTGTGCCCCAACCAAGGCACACCACAGTGGGTAAAACCTTAACCAGTGAGTCACTACACACAAGTCACAACCAGTGGCAAAGAACGAGTCAGAAAGGAACAAAGCCACCACACGGGAATAGACTACTGGTTCATGATGCCAGTTTCCATCCGATAACACAACACAAGAACCACCTCTCAGTCTCGTAACCATGGACTACTCAGTTCAGCTACCGCTCCACAAACACACGGAGTAAGGCAACCAACAGTGGAGACCAACCAACACCACACCTGCAGACCACATAGCTGCAAACCCATGCCTAGCACTTTCACAGACTCCGGCCCGAGCTCCCTAAAGTGAGGCACTAGAAACACAGGACTAGTTGGGGACCAGTGACGTCTATTGGTGTCCGTCCCCCAACCATGAGCGCGCTATAAGTGACCACACACCCACAAACACAAGTCGCTGGCCACTGTCGTCTTTCCCTCCGCTGGAGGTACAACTCAAACATAGGAGTGAGGGTGCCTAGAAAGATGACACAAACCTTTATGGTACACACCGTACCGAGACGCACCCTGAGCACAATAAACACATGTGCCTCGCTCATAAAGAACTTGGGGTACCCGACTGACGAGGCATTCCGGAATAGGCGCTAGACCACCAAACTCGGCAAGCACACAAACCACGATACATACTTTAACAATCGTTATTTATAAACCATGGTACACATGCATTTAAATTAGCTCATCACCGGTCACTGTGTGACCACCAAGCTAACATACACCTATATATACATGAACCACAACACATAATAACCTTGCATGTCATTGGTCATCTCACAACCTCCATAGCAATGCACACCACCTTGCATGTTAAATACTTAACTTAATACCACTACACACTTAACATGAGTAACATAATTAATACCAAATAACCCTAAAACCCATTCATTAACCCTACACATGCTTTACTAACAGCAAACAACTTAAACCTCTTTAAATAACACCAAACAACTAGGGCTAGGTTCATACTAGAACCTCACTACCCAACCACCACAAGTAGACCACGAAAGCTAAAACGTGACGGACACAGGCGTCGCCTTTCAAATCACGACGACCTTTCTGGAAGTGACCTTAACCAAAACACGACAGGGCCCAATGTCGCGACAGAATCACGATGGCCCGATACGTCGCTTTCAAGCCAAACCGACAATTGAAGTGTAAACTGCGACAGACATACCCATCACGTTTACATCAATCGATACCAGGCATAAATGTGATGGACCTCACAATCGCGTCTACGCTAAACAGTATAGTACGCCAAACGAAATCTGAAACGCGACAACTCATGGCGTCACGTTCATACCATGAATGTGATGGTGAATCCCGTCGCATTTCAAACGCGACAATGAACTCAGCTCAACGGCCGAGTCCACCTTCTCCACCAAAACACTCATTCAAAATTCTATTCACATGGCCATTAAAACAGTAATAGAAAGCATACCATAGCACACACCACCCCAACATGAATTCCACCCCTTAAACCATTTAAAAATGAATTAAACAAAGGAGAAGTCTCCCTACCAACTGAACGAGCCCGAAGAACGTGAAAAACACCACGTCGTCGCCATGTCCACGCTCCAGACACCATCCTCACGTGGAACCCGCGCCGCACTAGCCACCAGGAAGCCGAAATGCCAGAAAATCCCCCACAGCAGCCTCCCCCTTCGCCTGGACAGAGCTCCTCTGCTCTGCCTGGGCAAAATAGAGAAACATAAGCTCAATCGAAATCGTGACGTATGTAGACGTTGCATTTCAGTGTTAAGCGTGACCACCATACCCATCGCCAATCGGAACCCAAAGCGCCACGTGTTACAAAGGTGGTTCTGTGAATCGCGACGGGGGAGACCATCGCATTTTAAATGTGACATGCTGCTCCGTTGCGTTCACAAGTAGTGAACCTGTGGGCTGTTTGGGCTAGAACCTTCGGCCCATAACACCCACACAACGCACGGAAACCACGTCCAAGGCCCAATGACCACCTCTTGATCAAGAGCACCACACCAAAAGCATTAAACATGGATCCAAAAACATCATGACGTTACACTCTAACCCGCACAGACCCTCACCATGGAGTATTAAACAGAAACCGAAGAAGATCTAGATGTCAGACTCCTGTCGTCATGACAAGCAAACAACATAGTCGACTGCCTCTAAGGATAACTTGGCGACACTCGATGCCGCCGTCAAGAGCATATTGACTGCATTCGATGCTATCGTCAAATCCTCTGACTAGAAACCAAAAAAAAGCAAAACTGGACTTGTAAATACCTAAAAATAGAAAACATCAAACATAACATGCACAACCAGAAATCAAATGTTGGGCCTTACATGTCGACCATTTCTATAGTTTTCTTGATATGATTTTTGTTTAGTCCTTTTCTTTGGTTTCTGTTTTTGTTTTCCACTTGCATATTAAGATTTGGATGATTGCATGATACTCTTCTTTCTTTCAAATTTGTTTGTTTGTTTTGAGAAGTGTACTCTTGAACAAAAGATGTGATTAATGTTTGTCCAATTTTATTTTTTATTTTCATTCTAAAATCTTTAACCATGCCTTGTGGTGTTCATCCTAGTTCCCCGTATAGCATCCAAATTTTCCTTTCCCTTGAAAAACTGACAATGTTTCTTTATTATCACCAAGTTCTTTTAGAACTTTTTCAACCTCCTCTTGAAGTGTTTCTATTTTTTTTTAGTTTTTCAATTGACTCAATCATGGTTTATTTCTCTTTTTCTAATTTTTGAATTTTTTTCTTTAGCATTATCAAGTTCCTCACTAATATTTTCTTTTTCACACTTTAAATTATTTATTTCCATGCTCAAAAGATCAACTTGTTCATTTATAGAATTGTTATGCAGAAAACTATTTATTTTCTTTTTCAGTGATTTATTTTCAGAATGATAATTGCATAACTCTTCAAACAAAACTGTATATGCTTCTTCCGACTCATCAGTAGTACAATCCTCAAAATAAGAACTTACCTTAGTGTATTTCTCACTTTTAGCCATGAAGCAAGTAATTTCATCATCTTCAGGTTGTTTTTTATCTTGAACATCTTCATCTCCATCGCTCCAAGTAGCTAACATAGCCTTGGTTTACTTAAAGACTTGTTTCTTTAGCTTCTTTTTGAGCTCTGGGCATTCACCTCTCATATGCCCTTGTTTTCTGCATTGATAACAAATAACTGTCATTCTTCTTGTTTAAGTCAATTTATATTAACATCTTTCTTACAAAAGATTTGAATTTACCTTAGCCTATCTTTTCATTCTTAGAAATTTCCTGAACTGCCTAGTTAATAAGGCCATCTCTCCTCATCATCAGATTTTTCCTTCACTATCACTATCACTTATAATTTTTGAGCTAGATGAAGCCTTTAACACAATTGATTTCTTTTGGTTTATTTCAGACTCATTCCTCTTCAGGTTAATTTCATATGTCATCAATGATCCTATCAACTCATCTAATTGCATGATGGATAAATTTTTTGAATCCTCAATAATAGTGGCCTTGGTATGCCAAGTGGGTGGAAGAGAACTCAGAATCTTCCTTACCAAGTCACTGTTAGAATATTCTTTTCCAGTCCTTTTTACCATTCACAATTATCATGAAACGGCCAACATCTCAGATATGGTTTCATTATTTTTCATTATAAATATTTCATTTCTGAAACAATTCATACTTGCCTTTGTTTATCTTACCTCATACGTGCCCTCAGGGACAAGTTCTAATTTGTCCCAAATTCCTTTTACTGACTTACATGTGGAGACTCTGGAGTACTCTTTTGGATGAATGGCATACTACATCATGTTCATGGCACTCCAATTCAATGTAGCTTTCCGTATCTACTTCCTTGTCCAAGTGTCCTCATTGATTGGCAATTCAACAGGTCCTTTGCGCACTATCTTCCATAGCTCATAGTCTTGAGCTTTCAAAAATACCTGCATATAATTTTTTCAATAAGAATAATCAGTACCATCGAAGAATCACTACAAGAAATGGCATCAATAGAGATCGAATCTGAGACCGAACTATTCAGTCACTATTCGGTCTCAGATCTGAGACCGAATAGTGACTAAAAGATATCGGTCACTATGTTAAAGTTTTAAGGATCGAAAAAATTTCGATCACTATTCAGTCTCAGATCTGAGACTGAATCGTGAACTGTAAAAACTTTGGTCACTAGACTATCTGTTTGTACGTACGGGTGAAACTTGGTGACTGAATATTTCGGTCACAATTTTGGTCTCAGATCTAAGACTGAATTGTTACTAAATATTTCGTCACTATTATGCGGCTTTAGCGACCGAATAACACGAAATGTTTTCATCTCTTTCGATCGCTATACCTCCTTTACCCCCCCCCCCTGACCGGCGCAAGCTCTCTCTCTTCTCTCTCCCTCTCTCCTCACACGTGCCTCTTCTCCCAACACTGATCTCGCGCCCCACACCATCCGCCCACTGCTCCCTTGACTCTCCTCTTTTCTCCCGCCTCTTGTTTCGCACCCCGATGTCGCCGCCATCAAAACCCACCCCAACGGATGCGTCTCCGTCCCCAGCCATCGACAGTGACACCGTCCTCCACCACCGGCCTGTGCCGCCGATATCCCCTCACCAGACACCACTGTCGTCCGCCCCCTCCGCTGCGACACAATCCCGCCTTCGTCATCGGACCCCTTCGTCGTCGCCGCCGTCATTAAGTTCTCTTCTGTCTCTCTCTGTCTCTGTGGCCTCTCTCTCTGTCTGTGGTGGGAGGGGGGAGGCGGCTGTGGGAGGGGGGAGGGAGGCTGACTGTGGGTGGGGAGGGAAGGGGGTGGGTGTTGCCAACTGTGGGAGGGGGGAGGGAGGCCAGCTGTGGGTGGGGAGGGGTGGGTGTTTCCGTTGTGGGAGGGGGCTACTGGCGGTGTGGGGAGGGGGGGCATAGTGTGGGGGTGGGAGGGGGGGACTGGAGGTGTGGGGGAAGGGGGGGCACAATGTGGGGGTGGGAGGGGGGGACTAGTGGTGTGAGGGTGGGGGGGGCCTATGTAGGAAGGGGGGGTGCTGGCCAGAGTTGCCCCCCCCCCCCCCCCCCCACCCCCCAACATTGACGACAAATGTCCAATCTATCATGACCAGACAGAAATTGTGGAGCATATATCTTTTATTTGAGTGCAACATAGTGAGGGTGGTGTGGTTTGCTAGCAATCTAGATCATAGATTGATTCCAAGCCCCTGTCCTTAATTGGTAATTAGACAAAATTGTTCTTTGAGCTAAGCCTCGATTCACTACAAACAATAGCTACTTTATGGAGATGCTCACTAGTTTTTGATAATCACCAAATTTACCCTAGAAGATTTTGGATAAAATTAAGCTAGATTTGTCTTTATGGCAGGAAAGTTAAGGAATTTCTTAGATCACCCAAGGGTGAGCAAGACCTCTTTCTCAAGACTTACAACGTAACACCCCCTATCTCATGTTGATTGATGTTGCTTACAAGAATGATGTGGCTTCTTGCCATAGATAATTTCCCAGGAGCAAGGTGTCTTTGCGAAAGGCCGCCACATTATCGACAATGTATCTATTGCCCAACAAATGGTCAAAGATGTGAATAGGATGGTCTGAGGAAAAATGCAATTATCAAACTGGATATGATTAGGGATTACGACTGAGTGTAGTGGTGTTGCCTTTTTTAGGTCCTTTGTAGATTCGGCTTCTCTTCCAGATTATCAATATGTAATTAGTTTCAAATTGTTGGTTCTCGGTTCTTGTCATTAATGTTACTTCAGAAGGGGCTGGACAAGGAGATCCTTTAGCGCCTGCTCTTTTCATTATCATGGAAGAACTCTTGAGCAGGGGGCTGAGAAAAGAGTTCCTTAGCAGTCATGTTATGCAGTATCAGGGACCTATACTAGAGGGTGTTTGTGATCTATATCTCATCTGCTATATACTGATGATATTGCCACTCATAACATCAGAAAATTGCCAAGGTTCCTAAAGGGATATGAAGAATGCTCAGGCTAGAAGATTAATGCCAACAATAAATGGTCTTTTCTGATTTCCAATAAATCCTCGGGGAGCTTCTCAATTGATTCCAACATCTTATATGACTTATAATGTCACATCCCAAATAACAGTAAAAATAAATTGAGACGTGAATAGTCGGCAAATAAAATCTCTAGCTAACTAGTAATCATATAAACACACAAGAATGTGGACATATTAGTTTGCAAAATACTCAATTTTATTGTAATATCAAGTCTAGTACACTTCTTTCTAAACTCCAACTATAAGACTATGACTCAATAAAGGGAATATTACATTCAATCAAGCCTCACATCCTACTACATTGACCTAGACACTCAAAATAAGAGACAATGACTCCTATGCGTGAATCACACTCTTCACTCGCTTGTAGCCCCATTGCTAGCCTAGTTTTATTCTACTTCATTGACATTGCCTAAAATATTAAGAAAGTATGTATGAGCATACTTATCCAATAGAATTTGCATCTCATGTGGGTAATTATAAGTGAATAATATTTTAACGCTAGAAGTCAGGAGTATAACAAGATAAATCAAAAGCGTGATAAATGTGAAAAAAAATCAAGAACTACGAAGAGAGTCAATGTAGCAAGGAGATGACAAGATGGTCAATCTAGAGATGAACTGTAATATGTCATGATAACTAAAAGGTATAAGAAAGTACATAATTAAAATTTTAACGAGCAATTAGTACTAAAATGCAAGAAAACATGTTGGCCATATGAAGCCACGGGATAGGCATTTAGAAGTGTGTTACACACCACTTATTAGCCATGGGATAGACGTTTGTAAAGAAGCAAATACAAACACCAATGAGGTATACATCCCAATTTAGGAAAAAAAAAATTAATACAGACTCTTCCTTCTAGACATTAGTTTAGTTTACATTTAATTGTTCACTTTCAGTTTAATAATTAGTATTACACTTCTTATTTTAATGTATTTGTTTAGTATTGCACTTGATTATATGTAATATTTCTTGCAAGGTGTTGAACAAATTCAAAGGAAAAATAAGTGGGTGCACTGGCCCTGTGTTCCTGAATTTCACCTACTTACACGGCAACTAGTAGCTAACAAGAAAAGATTTGGGGGAGTTAGGTTCAGTGAAATGGAGAGGGACTGCCTACTTGCCCATGGGGCTGCTGTGAACCATCAAGAACGCCTATTCACATTTGTGACTCTGGTGCATGTTTGGCAAACATGCATCTGTGAGGAGTCACTGAGTGTGAATAGGCGTTCGTGAAGCTTCGCAGTGACCCCATGGGCAAGTAGACAGTCCCTCTCCATTTCTCCGAACCTGACTCCCCTAAATCATTTCCTGTCAGCTACTGGTTGCCGTGTAAGCAGGTGAAATTCAGGAACACAGGGCCAATGCACCCACTTTTTTTTTCTTTGAAGTTGTTCAACGCCTTGCAAGAAATTTTCTTACTACCAATTTTTTTTTCTGAATTTTTGTATAAACCTCGGTTGGCATGGTGTTTTATCCAATTAAGATCCTCTTTACTAATTTTATTTGAGATCCCGTGATTAATTATCGGTTGTCTTCCAATTAAGATCTTGTTTACAAATTTTATTTTTTTTTAGAAATTTAAAGCGGAAGTTTATGGTAAGTTTCTATATCTGATAAGGAGTAGAAAATTGAGGAGTCTAATTTTTTTCTATAAAAATCAAGTTTAGTGATTAGTATTGTAGTTCTTACTTTAATATAATTCATTTACATATATGTGTGAATTTGGTTTAATATTGTACTTGTTCACATGTAATATTTTGTTTTCATTTTCCTTTCATATTTATGTGGTTCTTAAATTTGATCTATGCATGTATAGCAATTTATCACTGCACACACCTCACGAGAGCGTGTTAAGCCCATGTCAATGAACCTTCTCGTTCAAGACTTTGGGATTGATGTGCACGAGTCTTATTTTCAATGATGAGAACGTGTATATCTAACTCAAAGTCTTGAATTGTCCCATTTTGGACAGTCTGTGAATGTTTAATCATAGTTAGGTGGTCAGTTACTATGTGTTTGTATTATTTGTTGAAAATTTCGGGTGCATCTACTCACTCCTCTCTGATATACCTTTATTGATTTAGAATATTTTCTTAACCACTTATTAGTAAGTGTTTAAGAAAATATCTTAATCAATAAATATTTTTGGTGTATTGGAGAGGTGTGGGGAGATGCTGCCAAAATTTTTAGCAAATTATACAAACACATAGTAAATGGCCATCTGAGTGCAATCAAATATTCACTGATGGGTAAAAATTGATAATCTAAATAATATATCCTTCCTATTCATTTCGGTTGTGTCGAAGGATGTGTGAGTTTGAATTTTAAAGTTATTTTTCTGTTAATATTGGTTGGGCGTAGGAAAAAAATGGCTTCAGACCGTTCATGGATGCATCGTAGAATAGTTGATCATATGGCATCGGTTTTGTTTAGGGTAGGAGTTGAGACTTTCATTCAGTTTGCATTGGGGAATCCAAATGCAGCAGTAGACAGTGAAGGTTGCATCCAATGTCCTTGTATGATTTGTAAAAATTTGAAGTGGAATTCACCATGGGAGGTTCAACGCCATTTATACAGAAAAGGGTTTGTTGAAGGGTATATGAATTGGACATGTCATGGTGAGGAACTCTGGTCGCACGAGCTTAGTAATGTGGAAGGTACAAGTACGTACGTGGATATGGTTGTAGATGTTGCTAGTCCTACATTGAATGTACATGAGGATCTTGTATACGCTGAAGACGTGCCGAACAAGGGAGCTGAAAGATTCTATCAGTTACTTAAGGATGCTGATGAGCCATTGTGGGATGGTTGTCAAAAACACACTCGATTGTCAGCGGTCACACACTATCTGAACTTGAAATCTGAATTTCATATAAGTAAGAATTGCTTTGATCATCTCCTCCTCATCATCAAGAGAATGTTACCTTGAGATAAGAAGCTGCCTCCAAATTTTTATCGTGCCAAGAAGATGGTCAATGATTTAGGACTTGGATATGTGAAAATAGATGCATGTCCTAATCATTGTATATTGTATCACAAAGAGGATGCAGATAAGGTATCATGTTCTATTTGCCATCTAAACCTAAAAGAGGGGCTAATTCTAGGGGAAAGGATATACCTTATGTGTCATTGCGATATTTCCCCCTTACACCTAGACTGCAACGGATGTATTTGTCTTCAAAGATAGCTCGACATATGAGGTGGCACGCAGAAAGAGTACGTCGAGATGAGGATATTATGAGTCATCCTGTAGATGGCGAAGCTTGGACTCATTTCAACCATACTCATCCTATCTTCTGAAGGGAGGCACATAATGTGAGGCTTGGTTTGTGCAATGATGGATTCAATCCATCATTGGCTTCCTACTCCAGCTGGTTTGGAGGTTCAGTGGCTTCCTACTACAGCTGGCCAGTGTTTGTGACACCATATAACCTTCCTCTGAGCATGTGCATGAAGCGAGAGAATTTGTTCCTGTCTTTATTGATTCTTGGTCCTAAAACTCGTACGAAAAATATAGACATCTATCTCAGACCATTGATTGATGAATTGAAATTATTATGCACTGAGGGGGTCAATACTTATGATGCATCTAGAAAGCAAAATTTCACCATGAGGGCAGCATTGATGTGGACGATAAGTGATTTTCTTACATATGGAATGTGAGACCCCCGAATTTTTATTCATTTTATATTCTATGTATGTGATGTTTACTTGTTATTCTACATAGTGTGTGTATTAATTTTGTGCACATAATAATTATTTAAGTACTCATGTGCATATGTATGCAAATATGTATATATCTTATTTATGTGGATATAAGAATTATCTAATTTTGTACATATTGTACTTATTTAAATCCTATGCATCTTGTATTTAAGTAATGTTGTGCATATAATATGTAATTATTTATATACATCTTGTAGATATATATATGAGTTTATTTCGATGCATGTAATATATTTAAATGTGCATGTAGTATCTAATTATTAATGTGCATATTATATATATACTAATTCTATGCATATTGTATGTAGTTATGCTGTGTATATATATATATATATATATATATATATATATATGTGTGTGTGTGTGTGTAATATGTGCATATGATACCAATTAATTTTATGTACACATTAAATTGTTTGTGATCTAATTATGCATATGTTTTAATGTAAATTGTGTTCTGGCCGAAATGCCAGTTAACGTCAACACAAATTGACGTTAATTGCATGTTGACGGCAACATACAGGCCGTTGACTACATGGCTAGAAGAAATTAACATCCAGATCAATGGACGCTGACTCCCTGTTAGCGGCAGCAAATGTTGACATTTATTTCCCAGTTTTCTTGCGATTTCAGATCTGGAAACGGTAGCGTTTCTTCCAGTTCTTGTTTTGGAAACCTAGCTCTAATGGTAGGAGACCTACCCTAATGTGTACATGACCCCCTTAACCCTATAAAACACTCAGATTAGGGTGAGGTTAAGTCTTTGGCTTTTGAGAGACCCTAGGGCTTTTCTGTGAGAAAACCCAATTTTTGGCAAGCTGGATCCGGCGACGGGAGGAGTCTTTTGGCGTTCTGCATCGACTGGAGGATACACCAAGAATCAAGGAATCATCCCCGACTCTAAGAATTGAAGCACATCGACAGGAATGACTGGATCAGAAGTAGTTTTGAGCACCCTCTTGTCTTGGCCGAGAAGGGCTTCTTCGGGTTAATTCGACCATTGTAGATTTTGTTAAAGGCAAGTGATCTAGGGATTTCATCCCAATACATGTCCCCCTTAGGTCCCAGTATTTTTGTGGAATTTTCCTCGTGTCCTGGAACCTCCATTTCCTGTGTGTATTGTGTTCAGTCTATGTTTTCTGCAGACAGGAGGTTGGCGGCCACTTGTGTGCCGCCAAGTTCTTGTGTTGACGGCAACATCGTGTGCCATTAACCCATGTTGGCGGCAACCTCTATGCCACCAAGTTCTTCAAGTTTTACAGAATGGTTATTTTGATCTCTGTGGTGTATTTGTTAGATTTCTGGGTATGTGTACATGATGTAAAAACCATGTTTAGTTAAGAACAGTCAGTAGTTCATGTCATGAGAATGTGTCAAATTTCTATAATTAGCTTTAATTATTAAAATTTATGTAATAGGAATATGAGTATGATCTGACCATGATTAATCTTGCATAAATAGATCCGTTGTGATTTAGGGTTTCATAATTTTTCCATGATCATATGATGACTGAATTTGAGTTTCTAAACTAATAGAACCGACTGTACTGATGAGAATCATGTTTAGTGAAATTCTTGATAAATATGCCTGAAAGCTGTCTTAATTATTAAAATTAGATTACTATTCAGAAAAATCTGGAAAATTTGGTATATGATATACTAATCGTGTGAAACCTATGATAAAAATTTGACACTGATGTGACTACAGTATGTACTGTTTGTGTTATAACAAGTGAAATTGACCATAATGAGCATGTTTAGTTATAATCATGTAAATTTCAATGTTAGCAGCATGTTAGTATTCTGTTTTGATTTGTTTATCACTATTGAACAGTAAGGTTAAATTCTGTAACCTGAAATATGAATCTTATTCAAAGTGCATGTGAAAAAGGGATTAAAGTATGTATATAAGTAGGTAAAACAATGTGATAATGTGTAAAATCGGGCCGAGATTGACATTGCTACCATAGAGGTCTGAGAGCCCTACTGTGGAAAAGTCCCTATGGAAGGCTCAATGTATAAGTGATATCCTAAAGGCATTAGGATGAAATCCTGGAGGTGGTCAAGTACCACTAGATAGGGTGGAGAGGGCTTCTCTCCGTTTGCGCAGTTTACCAAGATTCGTCACTAGTTTGCCTAGGTGGCGAGTGTGTGTTAAGTGAAGTGAAGTGCTAAGTGATAAGTGATAAGTGTGTGTGTTCCTCTAGATGGTAGTTAGGACTATGTGTCACGGAAAATTAAGTGTAAAAAAGTGTAAAATGTGAATAATGTGAATGTGACACGTGGTAAGTGCAAGTGATGTGATAAGTGAAAGTGCAAGTGAAAACTACGTGAAAAATGTGTGAAATCATGTGTAAGTGAAAGTGAATGTAAAAGAGAGAGTAAATGCATGTGAAAGCCAAAGTAAAAATGCATGTATTCATATCATTCATGTGTTAATATGTTAAATGTAATATCATGTTTAGTATCATGTTATATAGTTTAATAACATCCATGTACTAGTGTTATGTGAATATGAACAAATGTGAAAAGTGAATATGTGTTAGTGTAGTATGTGAAAGAATGTAAATTTATGTAAATGTGATTTATTCATATTAAAACAGCAAGCTAAATGTGTGAAAAAGTGTTATATTTACATGTGAAATTGGTTAGATAACATGCTAGGGGTGTTATTTACCTTGTACATCTTTCCATGTGTTAAAAATTGTAGAATTGTGCAATGATTTGAATAAAGTATGAAACCATGAATCATGTTATATGTTGTATGTAGAAAGCATGCTATATAGGTCATTCATAGACATTTGATTATGTCGTATAGGAAGCATGTTTAGGTGGTTTATGTATGTTGTTAATTGTTTAAAACATGTGCCATGTGATTCATTTATTGTTTAAAAGATAGCATGTGTTTCTCTATTATGTAATAGTTTAGTATGTGTGTGATATGTGTAAGAATGATATCTATAGATTGCTTGCTGGGTCTTTTTAGAAGACTCATCCTTGCTTCGGCATATAGGTGAGGCAGGTGTCCTCGTACTTGAGGAGGACATAGCAAGGAGCGACATCGAGCGAGAGGAATAGCTACTTATGGAGTTTACTAAATAGTCATTTTATTTCATAGTATGTAATAATGTTTTTCATATGGACAATGTAATAGACAATGTATTTCTTTTGGAATTGTATTAATTTGGACTTTTGTCATTTACATTTGCTATATAGACTGTGGAATGATGTGATGATGATGGAATGAGATGAGTTATTTCTTTTATTTATGTTGTACTCATTTGTTATTCATGTACATATCAACCTATTGTTTAGTGCTGGTTAATATCCCACTGTAATGACACCCTATGTACCGACGAGGATTGGTATAATTGTACTGGTATGAAGAAGGTCGTTACAGAGATGGTATCAGAGCCCAAGGTTGAGATTGTACATGAATAAACCATCATCTTCATAATATTGCAAAGTCTTTATAGGAATTTGTCCATATATGTAGAAAGTACTAATAATGAATGAAATATAATTAAGAAAATAGTTAGGATTTAGTAACTTGATTCTAACTAAGTTAATTATTTTGTAGACTATGGTGAGTCATGGTAAGCATGGTGATCGGGCTAGGAAGCATGCGCAGAGGCGCAAGGTAAGGAAGTTCGTGATAAGGCTCAACCCATCATTGAGAGCTAGACTTTTAGAGTCCGACCCCCGCACTTTGGACGAGGCTCTAAGTGCAGTGAGCAGGCAGGAGAGTAAGGTGGAATCATGCCAGGGAGAGAAGCCTGAGTGTGTGCAGTGCGGCAAGCGTCATGGTGGAGATGTGTGTTGGTTAAAGACAGGAAGATGTCTCAAGTGTGGAAGCAAGGACCATCGGATCAGAGAGTGTCCAAGACTGAAGGAGTTCGTTCCGCGAGGTGTTCCAGCAACAACAACAAAGAAGTCAATAGCAAAGCCACAACCACCGGCCAAGGAGAATGTGTTAACTGGAGATGACATCAACAAAGTCACCACAGGTACATGATCCGATCATTGAGGACGAAGATCTTTTTTAAGGGGGGAGAGTGTGAGACCCCCGAATTTTTGTTCATTTTATATTCTATGTATGTGATGTTTACTTGTTATTGTACATAATGTGTGTATTAATTTTGTGCATACAATAATTATTTAAGTACTCATGTGCATATGTATGCATATATGTATATATCTTATTTCTGTGGATATAAGAAATTAGTTAATTTTGTACATATTGTACTTATTTAAATCCTATGTATCTTGTATTTAAGTAATGTTTATTTCGATGCATGTAATATAGTTAAATGTGCATGTAGCATCTAATTATTAATGTGTATATTATATATATATATATATATATAATATTATGTGCATATGATACCAATTAATTTTATGTACACACTAAATTGTTTGTGATGTAATTGTACATCTTTTTTGATGTAAATTGTGTTCTGGCCGAAATGCCAGTTAATGTCAACACAAATTGACGTTAATTGCATGTTGACGGCAACATACAGGCCGTTGACTGCATGGCTAGAAGAGATTAACGTCCAGATCGATGGATGCTGACTCCCTATTAGCGGCAGCAAATGTAACATCGCGCATTTTTTGGATCCTCGTGGATCCTTGTTTAGCGGGTTTGGTGGCCAATGTGTGGCCCATTAGCTTGTGTTTCAGGTGTCCGCGTGGGTTGTGAGGCTTTGTGGGCCGGCAGATTTGGCCCAAAGCGCTCATAGGTTCTCTGCCTGTGAACGCGACAGGGGTATGCGTCGTGTTCTAAACGCGATGGCCCTAGTGGTCGCGTTCATGTTGCTGCTGTTTGGCGGTCTTCGTCTGCATGGCTTCCGCGTGTCGTGCGCTGGGCAGTCAGCTGACGTCTGCCTTGGGAAGGCGACGGCCTCCTACGTCGCGTTCAAGTCGCGGCGTAGGGCTGCATCGCGTTCCCAACCGCAGTGCATTTTTAAGCAAAGTCGGCCAAACAGAGCTCAGCAAGCTCTGCTCGGCCAGGGGAGGCTGCTGCGGCAGATTTGCTGCGCGATTTGGTGTTTTGGAGTGGTTTTCGGCACGCTCTCGGCGCGAGGACGTCGCATGGAGCGGGGGAGACGCCGTACCGTGGATGGTTTTTGCGTTCTTCGCGAAGGTAGGGAGATCCCACCTGGTTTCATTGCGTGGATCATGTGTGATGCATGCTTAGACTGTTTACTACTTTATAAACAGTAGATATCATGCTAGGGCATTCATTAAAGCATGAAAAATGGAAATTAAATGTGTTTTGCATGGCTTGTGGGGGTGATCCAGGGAGAGGATCCCAGATTAGGGTTTTCACCTGTGAAGGCGACAAACCCTTTTGTCGTGACCAGGTCGCGACAGGCTGACCCGTCGCGTTCTGGTTTTGAACGCGACACATCGGGGTGTCGCGTTCCGATGTGTCTCGTTCTGAAGGTGACATAACCCCACGTCGTGACCTCAGCCGAGAGGTCTTGTGTGCATTGTTTAAATGATGCGATTATCTGATTATCAGTGTTTCACGTGCATGGCTAGCGTGAGGGGTGCATTGGCACCTGTAACGCTCTTTAAGCTCACTTGTTGGTGTGATGTTTGTGTCATGAACGTGTGGTTACGTGGTTGTTGTACAGTGCGCATGGTTTGTATGGTTTGAATAGTGTTATAAAGGTTGGTTTGTGGTAGCTGGGCGGTGAGGTTTTCGTGTGAACCTAGCCCTGGCTTCCTAATGACTGTTATAGGTTAAGTAAGATGGTTATTTAGTAAAGTATAAGTATGGTTATCAAGAAGTGGTTATCGTGTATTGAGTTTGATGTGGTAATGGACGTCACCTCGTGACCAATGACAAGCCGAGTTATTATCGGTTGGGGTGATTTATGTAAGTGCCTGTGTAGGTTAGCTTGAAGGTCACAAGGTGACTAGGTCAAGATATTCCTCACACTTGTATCGTGGTTTGTAATAAATATTATATATTAAATATCGTGATTTGTGCGTTTCCGAGTTTGGTGGTCCGGTGCTTGTTCCGGAATACCTCTGCAGTCGGGTACCCCAGGTTCTATGTGAGCCAGGCACATGTGTTTGTTGTGCTCGGGGTTTGTCCCGGTACTGTGTGTACCGTCGAGGTCTGTGTCATCTGTTCTGGATGCCCTCACTCCTGTGTTTGAGTTGTATGTCCAACTGAGGGAAAGACGACAGAGGGCAGCGACTTGTGTTTGTGGGTGTGCGATCGCTTGTAGCGCGCTTGTAGTTGGGGGTACGGACACCAGTAGTCGACACTGGTCCCCAGCTAGTCCTATTTTCTAGTGCCTCACTTTAGGGAGTTTAGGCTAGAGTCCTTAAAGGTGCCAAGCATGGGCCTGCAGTTGTGTGTGGTCTGCAGGTGTGGTGTTGGTTGGACTCCACTGTTCTTTGGCTTGTGCTTATGGAGTGGCAGTTGGACCTTTCGTCTGTGACTATGAGACTGAGAGGTAGTTCTTGTGTTGTGTTGTCTGGGTTGGATACTGGCGTCATGAACCAGTAGTCCGTTACCATGTAGCGGCGTCGTTTCTTTCCGACTCGTGCCCTGCTATTGGTTGTAGTGTGTGTGTAGTGGCTTATTGATTGTGGTTTTATCCATTGAGGTGTGCCCTGGTGTTGGCACGATTGTAGTTGTGGTTGGTGAGCGGAGACTCACTGGTTGTGCCCCGTCATTGGCACAGTTGTGTCAAGGTTTTACCCGTGATGGTGTGCTTTGTGGTGGCACTGGTTTGGTTGTGGTTTCCGTGGTGGTACCTCATTGTAGTAGGTACATGTACCCTGTGTGGGTAGTGCTTGTGGTGGTACGTTGTGTATCAGTCTTTTCAGGTGTTGAGGTGGTGGTTGTGTGGTATGACCTTCCACTCGTTGTGTTTTACCCTTTCTTGGGTAAGGTTGTGATTAGGTTTTAATGTGTGATGGATTGGCCCGCTGTAGTCAGTCCTGCTATCTTATGTGTGGCTTCAGACATATTGTGGTCTGGGGGTATAATGGGCTAGCTCTTGGTCAGCGGTTCTGCTACCCATGTGTTTGGGGTTTGCCTGTGAAGCTTGTAGCCTAGGTAGTGGTTTGCCTGTGTGGCTTGTAGCTTAGGCGACCAGTCGTTGAAATAATGTGCCTGTGAGGTTTGCAGCCTAGGCATTTCAGTTGTTGAGCGGACTAGTAGTGCTGCGCTAGTCCTATGGTTCCTCTTTCTTTCCAAGGAATATGTATTTGTTTATGATTTACTGTTTAAGCTGTTATTTATTATAAATGTTGTGAGCATGATATGGTTTGGCTATTTGAGTTGCCAGTGAGACACTCTGGGGTTGAGGTTCATCAGTGTTGCCTATTGTTTTTGGTGGTCTCCTACTGAGCCTGTGAGTTGTTGAGGCTCACTCCCCTACAGTTCTTTTCAGGGCTTGCTGTTTGTGTGGCTTGTGGAGATGTTGTGGTAGACTTATACCACCAACAGTTGAGTTGTAGTCGTGTTGTGTGAGCTTGTGCTCCCTCGGGGTATGTCCAAGTAGTTGTACTTTTTAATTGGACATGCAATAATGTATTGGGATAGTTGTACAATGTCGTTTACAGATATGAGCACATGTAGTTTCTTGTGTCTTATACTGTAGTTGTTGCCTTTTTTATTCTTACTGGACACTTGTGTGTGATATCCCTTGCGAGACTTCGGTCCGTTCGCGGGAGGTGGATCTGGATATGGAGCCTTATTGGGCATAAATATCCAGGGCCGTCACAGTTGGTATCAGAGCATGGTCCAGTTAGAATATGAAAAGACATTGAGGGTACAATGTCCCAAGACATGGTTTAATGTCCACTGCTGGTAGTAAGTCTGTAGTTGTGTGTAGTTTTTAGTGTGGTTTTCATGAGAACTTTTGGTATGAGAACTGTGTGTTTTTGTTTGTTAAATTGGCAGTTGTTAGAAATGGCAGAAAAATGGCACGATTAATGGTACAGTGATTGTGGTCACATCAGAATGCCAGTTTGTGATTAAAATATAATTGTTTAAAAGGTTCTTAGTTATAGAAATTAAAGGGATTAATGAATTCAGTTATGGAAACTAGTGAAAGTGTTTTAGTGAGGACCAGAGTTAGTAGAGACAAGTATAGGGTAATGATGTGATGAAATGGTAGAAGAAATAGCATTATGATGGGGAATAGTGCAGTGTGATCAGAATTGTTAAATGCATGAGTTGCGGCTGAGAACTTTGGCAGCAGTAGTTAATGTATTTGAGAATTGTGTGGATAGATATTAAGAAGCGGCGTGATTAAGTGATGTGTCAGGTTTGAAATGATTAAGTGAGGTAGTTCAGCTTAAGATGTGGTATTAGCAAACAGAGGAACAGTAATGTGTGGCAGTTAGATGAAGTGTGTATGTAGCAACCTAGATTTTTTTGAAAAAAAAAATTTAATAATATAGAAAGAAAACTAATTAAATTTATTAGAAAATCAAATAAAAGAAAATAAATTAAATGGGAAATTAATGGAAAGAGAATTTACTAAAACCCATTAAAGGAAAAGAAGTGATGGGCTTTATTAAATTGACCCAATAAAATTTAGTGAGCCAAAATAGGAATTTTTAAAAGGGGAACAATGAAAAAATACCCTAAATTCGTAACTAAAATAATGCTTAATTATAAAAGGGGTATTTAATGCATTATAAAGCAAGTTTGAGGTGGTTTGGGATTCCTAAACAAACCCTAATGGGTTGGCCATGAAATTAGCACCCATCCTAACCCAATTAGGAGATCTCATGCCTAAAAAGGGGAGAGGGAAATAGGAAATTCGGAATAAATAGGAATTATAGTCATAATAGGAAATAGAATGGGGAGATGCTTAAATACTCCTCTAAAACCCTCATGGCCGGCCCTAGCTCATGCCAAGGGGTTGCTGGACGTGGGAAGAAGCCAAGGGAAAGGAGAATTCGTCGAGAAGGAGGAACCCTCAAGTCTTTTCCGAGTTCTTCAAATTCTTAACCCTAGAAGACAAAACGAGTCAAAGGTAGGCATTCTCACGAGCATAAACCATGAAAATTTTTCTGTAGGATATTTCGTCCATCAGGAACAAAAGCCCTTTGGTTTTATATTTTTCCATTGAGCAAATCTTTAGTTCTCAATTTTCAAAGTTCTGTGAACTTCATGACCCCGAACCCTCTTCTTCAATTCATATCTTCATGTATACTCGTCCTCATGCCATGAGATTTTTACTGTAAGAACTGATGGATGTTAAACTTCTTTTGCCCTTAAAAGCCCTAATTTCCATCCATCCTATCATGCGAATTAATTTGTTGATCTCATCTGTGTACTGTTCTAAGTTCTTCATGAATACCATGACCAAAGTATGTCTGAACCCTGTTAGTTTTCCAATTCCTATTTACTATAGGTACCCATGCATGTCTAGAACAATTTGAAAATGATTTCATGATTTTTCATCGCTTGTACCATTAGTTATGATTTTCGGAATCACCATGTGTCAAATAAGGTAAGTTCTAGCCCGCAATCCCATGTAATGCATGTTCCCTGTCAGACTCGGGCATAAACTCTGTGAACGCGACGGCCCGATAGGCTGCATTCACAGGGGCGTCATGATAGAGCACCCCGTTGCGATCTGATCGTGACAGTGTCAGTCGTCGCGATCTGGCTGCCCGGTCTGCTGAGCCCGTCGCATTCTGTATAAGTCCCTGTCGCGATATCAAGCCGTCGCGACAGCATCTCCCATCGCGATCTGATCGCGACAAGATCTATCGTCGTGACCTGCCTGCTTAAACTGACCAGTCCGTCACGACCTGTACGAGAGCTTGTCGCGATCTGCCTGAACCCCATCGCGTCCCATACAAGGGTGCGTCGCGTTCTGGCCTTTTTGCATAAGAACCCCAAGTTTTGATGTTCTGACTCTCCACAATGCTTGTACTCTTGTTTAACAGTCATACACATAGAAGATTACACTTGTTATAAATTAAACATTTATGTGTGATTAAAATACATACACATGATCTTTTCTATCTACAATTTCATGACACTTACACACACCTTGAACCATCCAAATATGGCTTAATTGGCATGACATGTTACATAAATCATCTGGAAATTTATGTCATTAGATTGCCTCATTCTTAAATATACTTGTGTTCGTTTTCTCACGTTGTTTTGGAACACCGATACCGACGCTCCACTGTTCTAGAACTCCTCTAGAACATCGAGCACTCATTTCTATATATACACTCTCTTGACTTGGACAAACTCTCCGTCGGATACTCCTTCTGCCGGACTAGTGAGTCTTCATTAAGGCCTCCGTAATTCTCCTCTGTCCATGGATTCCTACATGGTTGACGAGCCGGTTGTACCCTAACATCTATGATACCCTTTAGGAATCGACATGATCCAAATAGCTATTAGAAGTTCGCTCTTATCTTGAATCATGCCGGACCTCTAGACCTGTGCATAACATGGCCAGTGGAAAGGTAGTGAGTTCCACCTGACTGCCAACACCACGTGCGCGTGTTGTGCAACTGTTACTATTGCCTGTTTACTCGACGTATTATGTGCAATGTCCACTAGCTCTCATCTATGCTCTACTCGCTCATCTTTTCACGTTCACTCTACTATCTCGTCTATTCATCTAGTGCTCTCATCTATTTCTTGGTACTCTATATTGGCCATTAACTGATTGTCTAATGATAAACAATATAACCAATGCCTGACAATATATAAAGGGCCCAATCTGGTCCTGGGATGTGCGCCCGAAAGTGCTAGTGCCCATGGGAGTTAAATGATCAGAGTGTTTGGCATTACACTCGAGTGCTATCTATCTCGACTATCTAAATGACAATCATAAAGTGCTATGTTCTCTTGTTGTCTATTGACAAAAGTGCTATACTATACCCGTTGTGCTATTGCTATACTTTGTGCTATTGTGCTATGGCCATCTTTCTATATTTGGAAAGTTGTGCTATTTCGTTCACGTGCTATCATACTCTCTCTCACTTTACTTGACTCTCGTGCTCTATCATTAGTTACTCTGTCTTTTAATATATTAATCATTTAAAGCCTGCTTGACTATTGAGATTTAAGTCCTACTGGGCGTGATCGCTCACCCTACGTTATTTATCGTTGTGCTCTCAGGTGAGACTGAGGATGCCACATACACTAGAGAGGACGGGAACGACCAGCAGTGATGTCCAGAGTACCCTAGCATCCTAGCAATATGTTAGAGTCATAGTTAGTCTTTTGCTTTTGTTTCAATGTAATTGGGCCCTATAGATTGGCTCTGATATTAGTGGTTGTAACTAGACATTGGAATGTTATTAATGAGAAGAATTTTCTTTAGTATTATTCATTGTGCAATAGTTTGATGTCTGGTACTCGCTCTATCCCCGTTTACTTGCAATTGCCTAGCGTTCCGATATTCCGCGTCAGGGCGTGATAGTTTTGTGGTATCAGAGCCTAGGTTATTCTTAAGTATAGGATGATCTAGGTTAACCTACCACGACTAGAGTCAATTATCCTACCTATGTGAGTTGTGGTAAGAGCCAAGGGTAACTAGCTAAAATGAACTCACACACGCACGAATTAAATTCTACATCAATATCATGACTGTAAGTTAGTTTGTAGGAACTAAGTAACAAAGATGACTGCTGAACGTGCTCAAATGAGGGGCATGCAATCAACTATTCAAGAGCCTACTCGCGTAATTGTGCAAGCTACCCAAAGAGGTGGCAATCGTGGTGCAGGCGACCTGCATCGTAACTTCTGGAGTCTAAACCCACCTAGGTTCAGTGGATCCACGGATTCAGATGAAGCTGATCACTGGCTCAAAGAGACAGAAAGAATTTTCCGCATCATGCAATGTGCAGCAGGGGATAAGCTACTACTAGCCACATTCCAACTGGAAAAGGACACCGGCACTTGGTGGTAGTCAGTTGAAGCGACCAGAGCTAATGGTCTGTTCACCTGGACCGAGTTCAAAGAAGCCTTCAATTCCAAATACTTCTCAGAGCGTGTCCAAGAAAGGAAGGCTGCGGAATTCGCTGCTCTGAAACAGCAAAGCTCGATTGTGGCCGAGTATGAAGCCCAGTTTTCAAGACTGGCACGATATGCTGAACACCTAGTGAACACGGAGAGAATGAAGGCTAAGCGCTTCCTCAACGGCCTTAAGCCTCAATACATTACTCAACTGGAACCTCTCGACATCCAGACCTATGCCGAGATGGTAAAGCTCAGCTACTGGAAGATGCTATGGACTTCACCGATCGTATCAAAGGGAATTTTGTGAAAAAGGAAATGACCTCGGGATAGTCATCTGCTAAGCCTACCAATGGCAAAAAGCGTCCCTTCAACATCACGGAGGGATCCAGCCAAGAAAGGAAACCGAGAGCAACTGCAAACATTGTGACAAGCCAGGTCACACTGCTGACGAGTGTTGTGCTGGGTTGAGTGTGTTTTGGAATTTCCTAAAGTTGTATTTTAATGATAACCAATGAACATCACTCATACTTTGATTTTAATGATGACATATTATGATTTTGATGATGATATGTTGAACATGTTATACATTCTATACATATCACAATAATGCTTAAACAACATGTTCTTGATGTTTAATATCTCATATTTTAATGATAATATCTTGTACTAATGATTTATGTGTTAAATTTGTAGGTGTATACAGATTTTGTCATGGTAGTGTCGACACACCCACTACTGGTGTCGACACAGGGCTTCAAACCCTAAGGCAAAATGATGAAGAAAAGGTCAAGTGTGTCGACACAGCCTCAAGTGGTGTCGACAGCAGTCCCAGTTCCCAGAGAACCCAGTTGACAGGTCTGTACTGTGTGTCAACACTACCTCAAATGGTGTCGACACTAGATCCAGTTCCCAGAAGACCTATTTGTCAGTTCTGGACAGTGTGTCGACACAGCCTGAAGTAGTGTCGACACTAGTGACTCTTCCCAGAGAACCAATTCTACCAGTTTGGGACAGTGTGTTGACACACTCCTTGGACAGGTCGACACACTCCGGCTGAAACTCAAAATCGGGAATTGATCTGGACACGTGGCCGCTTGGGGTTCAAGGGGATCTGCCTAGGTTTTTGTGCCCACGTACCCTAAGGCTCTTTATGGACTTATGGGGCTATAAATACCCATGTCTTTGGCACTCCAAAGGATACCACGCAAGACAAGAGCCAAGAGTATTCTGCAAGAAGGGAAGAAGAGCGGGAAAGAAGGATCTGCATCCAGAGGAGCAGAGCAGCGCCACCAAGGGGAGAAGAAGGAGAAGAAGAAGGATAAGAAGGAGAAGAAGAGGAGGAGCTCGAAATTGCAGGAGTGCTGGTCCAGAAGGAGATCCAGCCGAGTTTGTATCTGGTTAGAGTGTCAATTTCTCTGGGGATTTGTGTATGTGTTCTACACAGATCTCCCAATTCTATTTGTCTCTACCATTTCTATTGTATTGAGATAGATCGTGCAAGAGGATCTATTCTCTAAGTGTGCTTGTTCTAGCAGAACTTGGATCTATTGTGATCCAAGGTTTGAGTACTTTGTACTCTGTTTTGGAGCCCCAGTGCTCTGGGTTGGAGCCGTTGTGCTCTAGTGCTTGAGCCGTGGTGCTCAAGGGCTTGTGAATTTGCTGAATTTACAAGTAGTCTTTGGAGTAGGTCGTTGGGCCTATCTCCTGGGTTTCTTTGAGTTGTTGAACTCAAAGAGGTTAGAGTCATCGTGCTCTAGGTTGTACTGCACTTGTGCTAGTGGTTCCTCCGTTGTGAGGAGGTGGACGTAGGAGACACAAGTTGTGTTCTTTGAACCACCCTAAATTTCTCAGTGCACTGTGGTTTGTTGTTCTTATTCACTATTCTCACACACCACACTTGAGTTTGATCGAATTGTGTGTTTTACTCATTGTAATTCCGCTGCTATTCACACAATTTCTTAGTTCATTTACCAAAGTCACCTATCCGATCCCTATCAACTGGTATCAAAGCAGGTCAGAGTCAATTCTATACTCTGAGGTGTTTTGGTGAATTTTTTGTATCTCAGATTTTGATTACTTGCTCAAGTTGCTGTGTGTTTTGGTTTGATTGTCTTTATCATGGACTCTAGAGGTTTTGTTGCTGAAGGTCATTCAATCAATAGGCCTCCATTTTTTGATGGTACTAACTATCCTTACTGGAAGAATATAGGATGATGGTTTTCCTTAGAGCACATAACTATGAAGTATGGAGAATTGTTGAAAAAGGACCAAATGAAGTCACTGGAGATGAAGATCAATGGACCAGGGAGCAGATCAGAAGGGTCACCCTGAACTACAGCGCCATGAACATGCTGCAATGTGCCATCCATCCGAAGGAGTATTCCAGAATCTCCATGTGTAAGTCTGCCAAGGAGATGTGGGATAAATTAGAATTGCTTTATGAGGGTACATCTCAGGTCAGGAGACTAAGGCTAACATGTTAGTTTCTGATTATGAGTTGTTTATCATGAAATCTAATGAAACTATATCTGAGATGTTTGCTAGGTTCATGGTTATTAAAAATGGACTTCGAGCCTTGGGTAAGGAATACTCAAATGAGAAATTGGTAAGAAAAATCTTGCGTTCATTATCTCCTGTATGGCACACTAAAGCAACTGTCATTGAAGATTCAAAGGATTTATCCAAAATCACATTGGATGAACTCATTGGATCATTAATGACATATGAGTTAAATCTTAGGAGATCAGAAGAACACATGCTAAAAACAAAAACCATTGCTCTTAAAGCTTCATCTAGTAATAAAGGAAAATATAAAGAAAATTCTGAGTCTAAGAAGTCTGAATCTGATAATGATAATCTTGCTTTCATCACTAGACAATTTAAGGCATTTCTGAAATCAAACAAGAAGAATTTTTGGTGATAAGCAAAATGCCATGTCTAGTAAAAAGAAACATTTTTCTCATGTTGATCATAAGAAACTGATGAAATTCCTATGTGTTATAGGTGTAACAAATTGGGACATATGAAGGCTGATTGTCCAGAAGGTAAAAAGGAAAAGCACAAAACCCACAAGAAGGAGTTTCACAAATGAAGAACAAGGCCATGGTGGCTACATGGTCAGATGATGAAAGCTCAGACTGCAATGAATAATCCTCAAGTTCAAAAGGGAATGAAATCTGCTTCATGGCTGAAGCAGTGAAGAACAGGTAGATATATCCTTTGAACTATTTACCATTGATGATTGGCAAGAAGCATATGGTAATTAGTTGAAATCTTTCTGATGTTAGAAAAGAAAATAAATATTTGAAAAGAAAAATTGAAGCATTTTTCATGATACTTCATCATCTGAAAAGATTTCTGAATTGGAAGCTCAAGTTTCAGATCAAATCAAGAAAATGATGAACTGTTGATCTTTGTTGATAATCTCAAATTGAAAATCAAAAATTGAACAAAGAACTTATAATTCTATTAAGAAATTTGAAGAAAAAGAAAAGGAAAACCATGAAAACTTGAATCAAATTGAAAACTCAATCTTTGCATCAAAGAAAAGGAAGACATCATCAAGAACTTCACTCAGGGAAAGACAATCTGAATGCTCTACTTGGAGTTAAGATGAATTCAAATAGCATGGCTTAGGTTTTGAACCACAAAATTCAAAGAAAATTGAATCATCTCCAAATAAAACAAATCATCAAAAATTCCTTTAATAAAATTTGTTAAGGCAAGCTCATTTGAAAACAAGGAAAATACAAAAACAAAAAGAACCTGAGAGGTCGACACATACGCCACCTAGGTCGACACACACTATGCAGAGGTCGACCTATCGTTCTTATAAAAATCACAAAAACTTCAAACCAATCAATAATCATGTTTCTCATGGAAATTGGAATGTTTTCTCCTCTTACAATTCAAGATGGAATTAGTCTTGGAACCAAAGGTACAATGGTAACCAATGGTTCAATCCTTATTTCTATCATTCATCTTTTCCTGCATATCAACAGCAATACATGCCATGTTTTTCACAGTGGAACAAATCAACTAAGAGGTATGTTCAGAAAATTGAAAAACAAAAAGTTGAATCTTCTGTTTCAAAAACCACTGTGAAGAAAAATACACAAATTTGGGTTAGAAAGGATTTGTTATCTCTTCTCACTCATGATGTTGGTACCAATCTCATGTGGGTACCAAAAACTTTTCTTGTCTAATTTGTTATGTGTAAGAAAGTCGTGCATCCAATTCCAACAATATCTAGATTCTTGACAGTGGATGCTCACGGCACATGACAGGAGACAGAAATAAATTTTCATGCTTGATTGAAAAGGAAGGTGGATCAGTCATCTTTGGAGGTAAGAATAATGGTAAAATAATTGGCAAAGGAAAAATTGGTAAGTCTTGCATTACCTTAAGTGATGATGTTTGTTTAGTGGAGGGTTTGAATTACAACTTGCTTAGCATTAGTCAGTTGTGTGATAATGGTCACAAGATTCTGTTTGAACATGATTCATGCAAAATAATTGACTCTCTTCTGAGCAAATTAAATTGATTGGAAAAAGAGAAAATAATGTTTACATGATTGATTTGTGTGATACTTCTTCTTTAAATGTTTGCTTGATTGCAAATAAAAATGACACTGCTGTGTTGTTGTGGCACAAAAGGTTGGGTCATGCAAGTTTCACAACTATTAGTAAACTCATAAGAATGAATCTTGTAAAAGGTCTTCCTGAATCTTTCCCAGTCATTGACAATCCTGTTTGTGGGATATGTGCTCAAGGAAAACAAACAAGAAAATCTTTTAAAGTGTTCATGAAGTACTTACATCTAAACCACTTGAGTTGCTTCATATGGATCTTTTTGGTCCAACCAGAACTCAAAGTCTCAGTGGTAATAGATATGGCTTTGAGATCATTGATGACTTTACAAGATATACTTGGATCTTATTCTTATCCCATAAAAGTGATGCATGTTCAGAATTCAGGAGATTTTACATATCTGCCTTAGTGGGTTTATCTTTTAAACTGAATTCTATTTTGACAGATCATGGGGGTGAATTTGAAAACAAATCATTTTCTGATCTCTGTACTGAACTGAAAATTCTCCATAAGTTTTCTTCCCCTAGAACTCCAGAAGAAAATGGAGTTGTAGAAAGAAAAAATAGAACTCTTGTGGAAATGGGCAGAACTATGCTCATTGAAAGTAAACTGTCTAAATCTTTTGGGCAGAAGCTGTAAATACAGCTAATTTCATTTTGAATAGAGCATTAGTAAGACCAAAGATCAAAAAAACCCCTTATGAGTTGTTCAAGAATAAAAAGCCAAGTGTGTCATATTTCAAAATTTTTGGTTGCAAATATTTTGTTCACAATAACACAAAGAAAATCTTGATAAATTGATGCAAAAAGTTTTGAATCAATCTTCTTACGTTATTCTGAAAATTCAAGAGCTTACAGAGTTTACATCTTGAAAAATAAGACTGTGGAAGAATCTCCACATGTCATTTTTGATGAAAATTTGCAAAAGATTGACATTTCTGATTTGTGCAGAACTCAAAAATGTGATGATGAAGATGAATTTCTTGAACATCCATCTACAAATCTTGAAGATCAAGAAGTACCAAATGTTCATGAGGTTCTTGAAATGCCAACTTCAAGTAATTCAGGTAATCATGTTCCTAAAAATCATGCAAACTCTGAGGTAATTTTTGAACCCAAATTTTTAAGTGATCATCCACTTGAAAGCATTCTTGGTAATTTGCAAGATGGAATAAGAACCAGATCATCTTTTCATTCTATCATAGTTGAAGATACTTTGGCACTACTTTCCCAAATTGAACCCAAAAATGTTGATGAAGCTTTATCTTGTGAAAATTGGATAAATGCTATGCATGAAGAGCTTCATGAATTTGAAAGAAATCAAGTTTGAGATTTAGTACCAAAACCTTCAGATTTAACTTCTGTCATAGGAACTAGATGGATTTTTAGAAATAAATTGAATGAATCTGGTCAAATTGTTAGAAATAAAGCTAGACTGTTGCTCAAGGGTATAACTAAGAACTTGGTATTGATTTTGAAGAATCTTATGCCCCTGTAGCAAGACTTGAAGCTGTTAGAATATTCCTTACATTTGCTACTTTCTTTGAAATTCAAAGTCTTTCAAATGGATGTCAAGAGTGGTGCTTTCTTGAATGGTTACATAAAAGAAAATGTCTTTGTCAAACACCCCTGGTTTTGAAAATGAAAAATTTCCCAATCATGTTTTTAAACTCAATAAGACTCTATATGGTCTTAAGCAAGCTCCAAGAGCTTGGTATGACCGGTGAGCTCCTTTCTTGTAAATAAAGGTTACATAAGAGGAAAATTGATCAAACTTTGTTTACAAAAATTACAAAAAAAATCATTTTATTGTTGTTCAGGTTTACGTTGATGATATTATTTTTGGCTCCACAGATAATAATTTGTGCAATGAATTTGCCCATCTTATGCATCTGAATTTGAAATGAGTCTAATGGGTGAACTTACATTCTTTTTAGGTCTGCAAGTACATCAAACTGCTGAAGGAATTTTTCTGAGTCAAACAAAATATGTCAAGGAGTTGCTCAAGAGGTTTGACTTCTAGAATATCAAGCCATCCAACACACCAATGGCCACAAGTGTAAGACTTAAGAGTGATGCTTCTGGTAAGCCTGTTAATACTAAACTTTATAGAGGTATGATTCGATCTCTTCTCTATCTAACTACCTCTAGCTGTAGATATTCAATTCAGTGTCTGCTTGTGTGCCAGATTTCAAGCAAATCCTAAAGACAGTCACATGTCTGCAGTTAAAAGAATTTTCAAATATCTTCTTTCTTCATGTGATTTGGTCTTTGGTATCCTGCTGGGTGTAAATTGGACTTGATTGCATATAGTGATGCTGATTATGCTGGGTGCAAACTTGATAGAAAAAGCACTAGTGGGTTGTTTTTATTTATCTAGGAGGGTCTTATTTCTTGGGCTTCCAAAAAGCAACATTCTGTACTCTTTCAACTGCAGAAGCTGAGTATGTTGCTGCTGGTAGCTGTGGTACCCAAGTCCTTTGGGTCAAACATCAACTTCTAGATTATAATCACACATTAGGTTGCATCCCATTCTTTGTGACAACACAAGTGCTATAAATATGTCCAAAAATCCTATTCAGCATTCCCGCACAAAACACATTTGACATTCGGCATCATTTCCTTCGAGATGAAGTCTCAAAGAATTCTTTTGAACTCACTTCATCTGACACAGAAAAAAATCGCAGACATTTTCACTAAGCGTCTTGCAGAACCTAGATTCACTTCTCTTAGAAGGGAACTTGGTTTATGCAAATTTTCACATGTCTGATATCTTCATCTCATCTCTTTGTGCAAATAAAGGCCATTCTCTCTTGCAAATAAATTCCTACTTCATAGTTGCATTGATATTCTTGGTATATCAAATAGTGATTTGAAGAAAGGCAAGTTCGGCTTGTCTGGACACTTTCACTATGCGTGAGTATATGTCTCCGCCGCCAAGTACCAGATTCCTTTTATGTAATTGTTGAGGGGGAGTATTTGTTGAGGGGAGTCATTGTACATTCTTCACTCATTTCACTTGACATTTGTTGTCTATTCTGAGCCTCAATCATCAAAATTTTTGAGTCATTGTGCTATTTCTTATGAGAGAATTAAAACGTTGTAACTAAACTCATTGTGCATTTAGTTTAATTTCAAAGATTCATTATCATTTCAAGGTTAAGCAATCTTAATACTGAATGTTTTTAATAATTTGCAAAACACTATTATAGACACATGAGTGGCTTTAATATTTCACCTGTGTATGTTTAAGCTTCATTTTTACCACACATGTTAAGAATAATTTTTCTAAATTCATAGTCATGTGTTTTCTCTGTCAAAGCAAACATATTCCTGCAAAACGTCAAAAAAAATGATCAACAATTTGGAAAGATACAAACAGAGCAATGCAATTCTTGAACCACTGAGTACTGGGCCATTTCACCTAAAAAGTGATTTGTTTTTATTCGTGTATTCTTTCCCAGTTAAAAATGAAAGAAAATCAAATTGACAGGATGGAAAAGCTTAAGACCATAATCAAGTTCATGTTTACTGAGTTTAGACCTATTATTTTACATTGTGTTAAACTTAAAGCTCCTAACATCCTTGTTAAATATTTCTGCTCACTCATATAGGTCACTTCATTTCACACTTGCATCATTATTTTAACCACATTCAGATCATTATACTTTGATATACTTTGTGTTGAGTGTGTCTTTGTGATTAAACTTTATTACACAATGCAAAGAACATAATAACTTCTCTCATATGTCATATATTACTTTGCCTCATTTATTTTGATCATTTCTTACCATTCATTTCCTTCATTTCATTTCTTACAATCCTTGTTTCTCTCTCTATCTATCTTTTTGATGTTGTCAAAAGGGGGAGAAGTTCCTTAAAGGAGGAGAAAGTCTTTATGGGGAGAAAGTTAAATTGGTGTGTACTTGGTCAAGGGGAGTTGTTGCAGTTAAGGAAGTCAGGTTATTGGGAGATTGTGCATATGTTTTGTCATCATCAAAAAGGCGGAGATTGTTGGGTTGAGTGTGTTTTGGAATTTCCTAAAGTTGTATTTAATGATAACCAATGAACATCACTCATACTTTGATTTTAATGATGACATATTATGATTTTGATGATGATATGTTGAACATGTTATACATTCTATACATATCACAATAATGCTTAAACCATCTTCTTGATGTTTATATCTCATATTTTAATGATAATATCTTGTACTAATGATTTATGTGTTAAATTTGCAGGTGTATACAGATTTTGTCATGGTAGTGTCGACACACCCACTACTGGTGTCGACGCAGGGCATCAAACCCTAAGGCAAAATGATGAAGAAAAGGTCAAGTGTGTCGACAAAACCTCAAGTGGTGTCGACACCAGTCCCCGTTCCCAGAGAACCCAGTTGACAGGTCTGTACTGTGTGTCAACACTGCCTCAAATGGTGTCCACACTAGATCCAGTTCCCAGAAGACCTGTTTGTTAGTTCTGGACAGTGTGTCGACACAGCCTGAAGTAGTGTCGACACTAGTGACTCTTCCCAGAGAACCAATTCTGCCAGTTTGGGACAGTGTGTCGACACACTCCTTGGACAGGTCGACACACTCCGGCTGAAACTCAAAATTGAGAATTGATCTGGACACGTGGCCGCTTGGGGTTCAAGGGGATCTGCCTAGGTTTTTGTGCCCACGTACCCTAAGACTCTTTATGGACTTATGGGGCTATAAATACCCATGTCTTTGGCACTCCAAAGGATACCACGCAAGACAAGAGCCAAGAGTATTCTGCAAGAAGGGAAGAAGAGCGGGAAAGAAGGATCTGCATCCAGAGGAGCGCCGCCAAGGGGAGAAGAAGGAGAAGAAGAAGGATAAGAAGGAGAGAGAGGAGGAGCTCGAAATTGCAGGAGTGCTGGTCCAAAGGAGATCCAGCCAAGTTTGTATCTGGTTAGTGTCAATTTCTCTTGGGATTTGTGTATGTGTTCTACAGATCTCCCAATTCTATTTGTCTCTACCATTTCTATTGTATTGAGATAGATCGTGCTAGAGGATCTATTCTCTAAGTGTGCTTGTTCTAGAAGAACTTGGATATATTGTGATCCAGAGGTTGATTACTTTGTACTCTGTTTAGAGCCCCAGTGCTCTGGGTTGGAGCCGTTGTGCTCTGGTGCTTGAGCCGTGGTGCTCAAGGGCTTGTGAACTTGTTGAATTAACAAGTAGTCTTTGGAGTAGGTCGTTGTGCCTATCTCCTGGGTTTCTTTGAGTTGTTGAACTCAAAGAGGTTAGAGTCGTCGTGCTTTAGGTTGTACTGCACTTGTGCTAATGGTTCCTCTGTTGTGAGGAGGTGGACGTAGGAGACACAAGTTGTGTTCTCCGAACCACCCTAAATTTCTCAGTGCACTGTGGTTTGCTGTGTGGTTTGCTGTTCTTATTCACTATTCTCACACACCACACTTGAGTTTGATCGAATTGTGTGTTTTACTCATTGTAATTCTGCTACTATTCACACAATTTCTTAGTTCGTTTACCAAAGTCACCTATCCGATCCCTATCATATTGGAGGAAAGTCGGCGCATGCCTGTGCTGCGGAAGTCGCGAGCATTGCATCCCCGAGTGCCCGCTGCTGAAAGAACATGGGAGGCGCCCTAATGCGCCTAAGAAACAGGGCCGACTCCAAGCCCTGCATGATGAGGAACCCTCTACAGATGGTGGCGTGGTAAAAGGTACTCTACAAGTTTTCTCCTTATCAGTATTTGTCTTATTTGATGCTGGAGCAACTCATTCCTTTATATCTCAAAACTTTGCTGATTCCCTGACTGCAAAACCTATATCCATGGGTTGTGAATTCTCTGTCACAACGCCACTAGGAGAAAAAGGAGAAATTAAACAAATACTTTCCCTCTGCCGATGTAATGATCGGAGACCATAACCTAAAAGTCGACCTGGTGTGTATGCCCATAGAAGGCTACAATGTAATTTGGGAGCCGACTGTTGTCCACTTATAGGGCAAGTGTCGATTGTAAGAAAGGAAGGGTGACCTTTAGTGTCTTTCCTAAATTGGCATTCTCTGGGATTAGACATAAGAGACGGATGTCTCTAAAAGCCCATAACATGATAAGGAAAGGGTGTATTGCTTTCCTAGTAGCCGTAGTTTTTGAAAAGAAGGGTTCTAAGATAGAAGACATCCACATAGTCTAGGATTACCCCGATGTGTTTCTTGAAGATCTGCCAATAATTCCCCGAGAACGAGATGTCAACTTTGCCATAGAGTTGATCCTTGAAGCTGCCCCAGTATCGCGTCAACCGTACCGGATGTCACCTGCCGAGCTCAAAGAACTGAAGACACAGCTGATGGAGCTATTAGAGAAGGGGTTCATTAGACCGAGTACTTCCCCATGGGGAGCACCTGTACTATTCGTCAAGAAGAAAGATGGATCGATGAGGCTATGCATCGACTATCGTCAACTCAATCAGCTCACCATCAAGAACAATAACCATTGCCCAGGGTCGATGAACTATTCGACCAAATATCCAGAGCTCAATATTTCTCCAGATCGATCTTCGATCTGGCTATCATCAAATGAGGATCAAGGATGATGATATCTTCAAAACGGCTTTCAGGTATGGACATTATGAATTCGTCGTTATGCCTTTTGGTCTAACCAATGCTCCTGCAGCCTTTATGCAACTCATGAAGAGCATATATCGGCCATACCTTGACAAGTTCGTGGTCGTCTTCATCAACGATATCCTCATATATTCAAAGACCAAAGAAGAGCATGAAGAACATTTGAAGATTGCACTGCAAGTCTTGCGAGACAACAGACTGTACGCAAAGCTTAACAAGTGTCAATTCTGGCTTGAAGAAGTGTCCTTCTTGGGCCATGTCATCTCAAAGGACGGCATCTCCGTTGATCCCTCCAAAGTAGAAGCTGTACTCAATTGGGAGAGACCAACCAATGTCACAAAAATAGAAGCTTCCTAGGATTGGCTGGCTACTATAGGCGGTTCATCAAGAACTTCTCAAGATCATCGTTCCTCTCACGCGTCTGACACGAAAGGAGAATCCCTATTCCTGGAGTAAAGAGTGTGAGAAAAGTTTCCAAACTCTTAAAGATTTCCTTACCTCAGCACCTGTTCTCGCTCTACCAATAGAGGGAGAAGGTTTCTCTATCTACACTGATGCCTCGGGAATTGGGCTAGGGTGTGTATTGATGCAAAAGGAGAAAGTCATCAGCTACTCTTCTCGACAACTGAAGACTCATGATGTCGACTACCCCGTGCATGATCTTGAGTTGGTTGTCGTGGTTTTCGCCTTGAAAATCTGGAGACATTACCTCTACGGAGAAAAGTTCACTGTCTACTCAGACCATAAAAGTCTGAAGTATTTATTCTCCAAGAAAGAACTCAACATGAGACAGAGAAGATGGCTTGAATATCTGAAGGATTTTGACTTCAACATCCAATACCATCCAGGCAAGGGTAATTGCATGGCTGATGCTCTTAGTAGGAAGCCAATGGCATCTGTTTCAAGTCTAGTCCTTAGCAAGATGCAACTACTGGAACAATTCGCAAGGTTAGACTTAAATATTGAACATAGGGATGATCAAGTCTTGGTTGCCAATATCAAGATTCAATCTGATCTACTAGAGGAGATCAAAGCTCAACAAGATGATGATCCATTCTTAGTTCGTGTCAAGGAAACTCTAACCGAAAGACCGGACATTGCTATGACCGAAGATGGAAGGCTAGTATTTCAAGGGAGGACATGCGTCCCCGACAATGAAGAACTAAAGAGGAAGCTAATGGATGAAGCTCACAATACAAAGAACACTATTCATCCAGGAGGTACCAAAATGTATCAAGACATGAAAAACATTTTGGTGGCCGAACATGAAGAGAGAGGTAGCTGAACATGCCGCTCACTGCCTTACTTGCCAACAAGTAAAAGCGGAACACCTACGCCCTACAGGTGTACTCAGACCGCTAGATATTCCGGAATGGAAATGGGAAAGCATTGACATGGACTTCATCATGGGTTTACCCAAGACTCGTGGAGGACTCGACGCCATATGGGTCATTGTGGACTGACTAATCAAATCCGCCCATTTTTTGCCTATAAAGAGTAAGTGGTCGGTGGAGGTACTAGCTGCCTTATATGTCAAGGAGATAGTAAGACTGCACGGAGTTCCATCATCTATTGTCTCGGATCGAGACCCAAGATTTACATCTCATTTTTGGAAAGGACTACAAGGTGCACTGGGTACTAAACTCAACTTTAGTACTGCATTCCATCCACAAACCGATGGGCAAACTGAAAGAACCAACCAAATAGTGGAAGACATGCTAAAAGCTTGCACTATAGACTTCCAAGGATATTGGAATGAGCATCTATCCCTTATCGAGTTTTCCTATAACAACATTTACCAGGAGAGCATCAAGATGGTACCGTTCAAAGCACTCTATGAAAGGAATTGTAGATCTCCTGCATGCTGGAATGAGGTTGGAGAACAGCAGTGGCTAGGCCCAGACATGGTGCAACGTACCACAAAGGACATACAAGTGATTAGAGACTGGCTTAAGACTGCTTAGTCCAGACAAAAGATCTATGCTGAAAAAAGAAGGCGAGACTTAGAGTTTCAAGTGGGTGATCACGTATTTCTAAAGGTGTCACCTACACGTGGCATCCAAAGATTTGGAGTGAAAGGGAAGCTCAGTCCTAGATTCATTGGCCCTTTCGAAGTACTTGAAAGGATTGGTGAGGTCGCATACCGACTGACATTGCCACCGGATTTGGCATGTGTACACAATGTGTTCCATGTCTCCATGCTTAGGAAGTATGTCTATGACCCTACCCACATCATTCGCCACGAGAAGTTGGTGTTAAACAAAGACGTGACATACGAAGAGAAGCCAGTCAAGATACTGGAATGGAAGGTACAACAGCTCAGGAACCGTCCCATCCACGTGGTTAAAGTCTTATGGATAACCACGGAATGGAAAAAGCCACATGGGAACCGAAAGGAATCATCAGACGGAACTACCCCGATCTTTTCGGTTAGACATTTCCTTCCTTACGATCATATGAATTTGGGGACCAAATTCTTTTAAGAGGGGGAGGATGTAGCAACCTGGATTTTTTCAAAAAATAAAATTTAATAATATAGAAAGAAAACTAATTAAATTTATTATAAAATCAAATAAAAGAAAATAAATTAAATAAGAAATTAATGGAAAGAGAAATTACTAAAACCCATTAAAGGAAAAGAAGTGATGGGCTTTATTAAATTGACCCAATATAATTTAGTGAGCCAAATCGGAATTTTTAAAAGGAGAATAATGAAAAAATATCCTAAATTCGTAGCTAAAATAATGCTTAATTATAAAAGGGGTATTTAATGCATTAAAAAGGAAGTTTGAGTTGGATTGGGATTCCTAAACCTACCCTAATGGGTTGGCCACAAAATTAGCTCCCATCCTAACCTAATTAGGAGATCTCATGCCTAAAAAGGGGAGAGGGAAATAGAAAATTTGGAATAAATAGGAATTAGAGTCATAATAGGAAATAGAATGGGGACATGCTTAAATACTCCTCTGAAACCCTCATGGCCGGCCCTAGCTCATGACAAGGGGTTGCTGGACGTGGGAAGGAGCCAAGGGAAAGGAGAATTCGTGGAAAAGGAGGAACCCTCAAGTCTTTCCAGAGTTTTTCAAGTTCTTAACCCTAGAAGACAAAACGAGTCAAAGGTAGGCATTCTCACGAGCATAAACCATGAAAATTTTTTTGTAGGATATTTTGTCCATCAAGAACAAAAGCCCTTTGGTTTTATATTTTTCCATCGAGCAAATCTTTAGTTCTCAATTTTCAAAGTTCTGTGAGCTTCATGACCCCGAACCCTCTTCTTTAATTCATATCTTCATGTATACTCGTCCTCATGCCATGAGATTTTTACTGTAAGAATTGATGGATGTTAGGCTTCTTTTGCCCCTAAAAGCCCTAATTTCCATCCATCCTATCATGCGAAGTATTTCGTTGATCTCATCTGTGTACCATTCTCAGTTCTTCATGAATACCATGACCAAAGTATGTCGAAACCCTGTTAGTTTTCCAATTCCTATTTACTGTAGGTACCCATGCATGTCTAGAACAATTTGCAATTGATTTCATGATTTTTCATCACTTGTACCATTAGTTATGATTTTCGGAATCACCATGTGTCAAATAAGGTAAGTTCTGGCCCGCAATCCCATGTAATGTCTGTTCCATGTCGGACTCGGGCATAGACTCTGTGAACGCGACGGCCTGATAGGCCGCGTTCATAAGGGCATCGCGACAGAGCGTCCCATCGTGATCTGATCGCAGTAGTGTCGATCGTCGCGATCTGGCTGCCTAGTCTACTGAGCCCGTCGCGTTCTGTATAAGCCTCTGTCGCGATATCAAGCCATCGTGACAGCATCTCTCATCGCGATCTGATCGCGACAGGATCTGTCGTCGCGACCTGCCTGCTTAAACTGACCAGTCTGTCGTGACCTGTACGAGAGCTTGTCGTGATCTGCCTAAACCCCGTCGCGACCCTTACAAGGGTGCATCGCGTTCTGGCCTTTTTGCATAAAAACCCCAAGTTTTGATGTTCTGACTCTCCATAATGCTTCTACTCTTGTTTAACAGTCATACACACAGAAGATTACACTTGTTATAAATTAAACATTTATGTGTGATTAAAATACATACACATGATCTTTTCTATCTACAATTTCATGACACTTACACACACTTTGAACCATCCAAATATGGCTTAATTGGCATGACATGTTACATAAATCATCTGGAAACTTATGCAATTAGATTGCCTCATTCTTAAATATACTTGTGTTCGTTTTCTCACGTTGTTTTGGAACACCGATACCGATGCTCCACTATTCTAGAACTCCTCTAGAACATCGAGCACTCGTTTCTATATATACACTCTCTTGACTTGGACAAACTCTCAGTCATATACTCCTTCTGTCGGACTAGTGAGTCTTCATTCAAGGCCTCCGTAAGTCTCCTCTGTCCATGGATTCCCACATGGTCGACGAGCCAGTTGTATCCTAACACCTATGATGCCCTTTAGGGATCAGCATAATCCAAACGGCTATTAGATGTTCACTCTTATCTTGAATCACGCCGGACCTATGGACCTGTGCATAACATGGCCAGTGGAAAGGTAGTGAGTTCCACCTGACTGCCAACACCACGTGCGCGTGTTGTGCAACTATTACTATCGCCTGTTTACTCAACGTGTTATGTGCAATGTCCACTAGCTCTCATCTATGCTCTACTCGCTCATTTTTTCACGTTCACTCTACTATCTCATCTATTCATCTAGTGCTCTCATCTATTTCTTGGTACTCTATATTGGTCATTGACTGATTGTCTAAAGATAAACAATATAACCAATGCCTGGCAATATATAAAAGGCCTGATCTGGTCCGGGGATGTGCGCCTAAAAGTGCTAGTGCCCATGGGAGTTAAATGATCAGAGTGTTTGGCATTACACTCGAGTGCTATCTATCTTGACTATCTAAATGACAATCATAAAGTGCTATGTTCTCTCGTTGTTTATTGACAAAAGTGCTATACTATACCCGTTGTGCTATTGCTATACTTTGTGCTATTGTGCTATGGCCATCTTGCTATATTTGAAAAGTTGTGCTATTTCGTTCACGTGTTATCATGCTCTCTCTCACTTTACTTGACTCTTATGCTCTATCATTAGTTACTCTGCCTTTTAATATATTAATCATTTAAAGCCTGCTTGACTATTGAGATTTAAGTCCTACTGGGCATGATCGCTCACCCTGCGTTATTTGTCGTTGTGCTCTCAGGTGAGACCGAGGATGACACATACACTCGAGAGGACAGGAACGACTAGGAGTGATGTCCAGAGTACCCTAGTGTCCTAGCAATATGTTAGAGTCATAGTTAGTCTTTTGATTTTGTTTCAATGTAATTATGCCCTATAGATTGGCTCTGATACTAGTGGTTGTAACTAGATATTGGAAAGTTATTAATGAGAAGAATTTTCTTTAGTATTATTCATTGTGTAATGGTTTGATGTCTAGTACTCGCTCTATACCCGTTTACTTGCAACTGCCTCGGGTTTCGATATTCTGCGTCTGGGTGTGACAATGTATTTGTGACTAGAAAAGGGTGCAATAAAGAGTTTCAGAATAGTGTTGTTATGAATAATGATGATAATGGAAAGTTGATACAAGGATTCGTGTAAATATATACAGAGATGAGCAGCTGGGTAAAGAAAGAAAAAAAAAGAATAGCATGTAGTCAGATTTTTCTGAGAATTTCATAAGGAAGATGTTCACTTAGTAAGGGGTAGTGGGTAAGGATTTCGTAGAAAGATTTACACAGGGTTATAGTGTTAAAAATAAGAGTAGTAATGCCAGTATTTATGTGCAATTTATGGGCACAGAAAAGTAAATTTTGTGCCAAAGGTGATTAAGGTCAAGGCAAGGTAAATTGTGAATGGACATTTGTGAGTAAGCTGCAATAGTGGAATTATTGGTATTTGGTAGTGGATCAGTAATGTAGAATAGAGGAGCCAGGCAGAATCAGATATTGTGCTTGAAGGATATAGTTTCAGTTTATGACTATGTCAGTATTTTAATAAGAAGGATTGCAGTGTGAATGGTATAGTATGATTAGGCAGTTAGTAGAATAGTTATGAGAAATGCTTTGTAGAAATGAAATTATGATGTTGGCAGTAAAGTTAAAGTTCAATATTACTAAATAGATGAAGAATATGGCAGATTATAAAGCAGTGATAATCAGATGAATTAAGGAATGTGCAGTAGGAATTTGTGTAAATAGTAAGCAACAAGGTGATCTAGATGAACGAATGAGTTTTGTATAAGAATGTCTCCAATGTTTAATGTAAAGGTCGCAACAGAACAGTTAAAGAATAGTGAGTAGATTAAGAGGTGGCAAAGCAAAACAGAAAGGATAAGGAAATGCATGATCAGTTTAGCAGCAAGGAATTCTGAATAAGATGACATCGAGTAAGTTTTATCTTGATAACAATGTGGCAGTAGTGAGAATAGAAATTGTAAAAAGATATGGGTTTGATTTGCTGAGTTAGTCAGAAAATATTGTCTGAAGTGAGGAAAGCATATAAAAGGTAAAGTATGTTAGTAGTGATATGGTAAAATTCAGAATTTAGTGTGGCGCAGAAATAGTTAAAAACAGAATCCGAGCAGGGTCAGTTAAGTAGTGCAATTATGAGATAAGAAAAGTGCAACGTCAGCTTGGGAATACGAATTAAGGAAAGATGTGTTGACAGTGGTATGCCAGAATTTAGAGTTTAAGCAGATGGTTCGATCAGAATAAGAAAAGCAGACCGGAAACATTAGTGTTTTCTTCCAATGGTATGTGAATAAATAAGATGATTTTGGAAGCCAGTAAAGGTGAAATTGAGGTCAGAGTTATGGTTTTGCCCAGTGTTTGGTGTGATCAGAGTAGCACAACGGAAGCATGGTAGGTCCATAACCCACAAGTCAGACTGTAAGACCCCGGATTTTTACTCTCTTTATATATCTGTATGTATATGAATGGTGTGTTGGGTGTTCAGTTGTTGTGTGCTTAGCATGCGTAGTTCATTGTGCCTACTATAAGTTTTATCCTTCTTTTGAACATGAGCATGTGCGAATATCTATATATGTATACATAGGTGTATATGATGATTAATGTGGAAGCGAACAATTAGCTAATTAGAGGTGTATTATGAATACCAAGAATCTCTGACTTAGGATACTTGAATAATACTATGCGTGTGCTATCTAAATATTGAAGAGTATCCTATACTACCTATTTCATGGAATTTTGTATGAGAATATAGGAAGTAGATATGTATATGTACGTTATCTTATGCGTGTGACAATTGTATACCTAATTCTACATGCATAACACTTGGTGTATTTGTGTATGCATGTGTATGATTAGTTGTAAGCGTTGCTCATTTGCATGGTTTAGCTAATGTGAATATTGTACTACGTACATTGCATATGCATAAAGAGTTCAAGCATGGTAGGTATAATTAGTGGTTTATATTGAAATTCTATACTCCTCAAGAATAACATGCATGTATTTTTATGATATTTAGGTGAGAATAGCCAATTGGCTAAATTATGCATGTAGTACATATTAAGGAATCCTATGCATGTAGTACTTAAGCAATGTTAGGTAAAGTTGTGTAAGTTAATCTAATTACCGGTGCGCATGTGGTACCCATCTATTCCAAGCATAATGTACATAAGTATGCTACACCCGTGTGTGTATACTATATATATGTCAAATCAAGTGTGTGTGTGCAAGGACTATTTTATCGAATAGATTATTCCTAGTTAACCTAACTCATATCACCTCCTAATGATTTGCGAAGCCCTCATAATTCTTGTCATTTACTTCGCCGGGTGTTGAGTCACACTTATGTAAAACATCATGTACGCATAGGTAGATATCTACGTACATCTATCTTAGTGTATTTATGTATGCTTGTGTATGCCTAGGTATGAATGATATTGATTGCCTGGTATGGTAATGTACATGTTACACCTTATACGTTGTATGTATATATAGAGTAAGCATGGTTTTTGCATGTTTTAAGTTCTGGCCGAAGGGCCAATCAGCGTCAATGTGTTTATATTAAATATAAATAAGGTATGTATTGCCTGGTGATAGTATGGATATAATACCATATACATATTGCATGTATATAAGCTTGGTATGCATGGTTTTCTGCATAATTAGGGTTCTGGCCGAAGGCCACCTTGGCGTCAAGCCCAGGCCGTTGAGCTGGTGTCAGTGTCCAGACATGGACGCCAACACTAACTCTGGCGTCCAGCGATATGGACGCCAACTTCTCTGACCTGCATGCGTTGCAGAGCCAGAAAATCCGGGAGCAAGGTATGGCCTCCATTGGGGGGGGATGTCCCCCAACGGTTCTCAGCTTGTCAAATCGGTATGGTGAGTGGGTGAGGGGCTCTCATTAGGTCTGAACCGAATTTGGCCTCTCCCACTTCTCACTTCACCTTGCAAGAGGAGAAATAGAGGAGAGAAAAACCTAGGTGAGCTGTGAGAAAAACCCATTTAGAACCCTCAAAATCCGACCCCTGGACCTTGATCCGGCGTCCCCCTGCTGCAAGGAGGTTGCTGGACCAACGAGGAAGGCTTCCCCGACATCCCCTCGGCGTGGAGATCACCCAGGAACCCGGAGGAAGGCGATCTAGAGGGAGGTTCTGCAACTTCTTGGGACTGCCCAAGGAGGTCTTCACCAAGCCTTTAAATCCCTTAGAAGAATTTTTGAAAGGCAAGTGACTATCCATGGTGTCCCCGTATGAGTCTAGGTGGTTTTTGTCATTTTTATGGAATTTTCCTCGAGTCCTAGACCCTCTATTTCACCCAAGATTAAAGCTGGGTCTGTGTTTCTGCACAGACCTGATTCAACGGCAAGGTCCCTGAACGCCCAGTTCCTGCTTGGCGTCCATCGACCATGCCGCTGACCCTGAGTCAGCGGCCAGAGACCGCCGCCTAGTTCTTCTGGACAGAACAGTGGGCTGTTCTGTCCCACTTATGCAGTAATTTCGGTATGTTTTATGCGATGAGGATATATGGTAAAGCTTATACTCTATGTATATGGTTAGTTGTGGTGTGTGAATGAATGGGGATGTGATGGTGAATGTGGGATAATGATATCTTGTAAACTTGTGAGCATGACTTGTAGACAATTTTGCAAAATCATGATTCATGATTTAGATTAGTGGGTCAGCATATGTGTTTGCAAATTTTGGTAACTTATCCATGCTTGTGTAATTTGTAAATAAGCTCGGTTCGGTAAAATAAAAGCATGCAAGAATGGTTTGTAGGGTTTCATCCATAGATGTATGAATTAGGGTAATTTTGTATCCTCAATTCCTACATATGTTAGTAACTTATGTTTAAACAGCAAGTGGCTAATTACAAGATGTGTTAGACCTCATGTTAACTTAAGTTGTTGATAGCATGCTAATTAGGTATTTTATTTTCTGTAAATTCTGTTTAGCTCAGAAAAATCTGAAAATTTGAGTGTAGGATCTTGAACCCAAAAACAGCATGTGGTTAAAATTTCAGGTCGTTTGGATCAGTAAATAAAAAGTTATGTATTTTCATGTGAAATATGATAATCCACGTATATTATCGTAATGTGATTAGTTATTGTCTAAAACCAACTTGATTGGTGAATTTACTGTGTTAAACTCCTGAAATCTATAGTAGCATGATTAGGAGAAAAACAAAGACACATTGTGCATGAGAAAACGAAGGAGATGTGAGTGTTATGTGTAAAACACATGTTAAAACTCGGTATGAGTAAAGTGTAAAAGTTGTGCCTATGTGACACTGCTACCCTAGAGGCATCGGGAGCCGTATATAGAAAAGTCCCTATAGAAGGCTCCATGTGATATAAGTTTGTCCCAAAGGCATTGGGAAAACCCCGGAGGTGGACAAGTACCACTGGATAGGGTGGAGAGGGCTTCTCCCGGTCTGCGCAGTTACCAAGATTCACCGCTGTATTGCCTAGGTGGTGAGTATGTGTATGAGTTGTGTCATGTGTTGTGTTATGAGTTGTGTTGAGAGCTGTGCTAAGGAATGAGCACGAGCTATGAGATAATTGTTAGTGTCCTCTACTGGTGGTTAGGACTATGTGTCATGGCAAATCGTTTAAGTAATGAGAAAGGAATAAAGTGTGAATTATGTGAACATGGCATGTGGTAAGTGCCCAAGATGCACGTGGTAAGTGCAATCGACGTGATATGTGATAAGTGAAAGTGGTAGAGAAAATGATGTGGAAATGAGTAAATTGTGTAAGTGTGAACATGCGTACATGTCAAATGTGTAAAAGCGAACAATGTGCATGAGTAAGTGTGCAATCATGTGAAACTGAAAATGCGAGAATATGTTATTGAAACCCATGTGAGACAAATATGAAATCATGTGAAATTAGTGAATTTATGTTATTATCATCATGTTATTATGGGCAAAAATGTCTAGAATCCATGTTAGGGGTAACCAATGAGTTTGTGTACAAGATAGCATGATTGTTTGTTCACATGATATGTTTTAAGCAACGTTGTAGCTCTCATGTGTAGATTTATAGCCATTGAATCATGTGAAATCAACAACCTAAAGCATGTAGAAATGTCCATGTATTTGTCTAAAAACATGTAAGATCCATGCTAGTTGTGTTTCCTTTCATGTGTGCACGATGTTCATGTTAGTAGCTCTCATGTCCTGGTTCTTTAAAAACAAGTTTCATAAGTAAATTGAATAGAGAGCATGTGATAGATAAATTTTATTCCTACAACATATGAAAGCATGATCCATGTATAAACTTGTCAAACTTTCATGATAGGTTGAAACTTCGGAAATGACTAGTATGACATGTTTTGAAAATTGTGAATGTGTATGTAAAACCCCTATGACTTATACGTGTATGTTATGGGTAGTGTTGCTTGCTGAGTCTTTGGACTCACTCTTGCTTCGGCGTACAGATTGACAGGTATCGTGCACTAGAAGGAAGCGTGACGAGGATCATCATATAGAAGACTATTTTGTGGAGCTGTCACAGTTGTACCTTTCTTTTGCACAAAAAGGATTATTGTATGAACAATATTTGGATATTGTAGTTCTCTTTATTTTGTATTAATGTGGACATTGTCTTTCCATTTCGCTATTTAGATTGTGGAATGTGTGTTGGTGATGGGTTAAGACTTGAGTTGTTTATTTTATTCCACTGTACTCTATTGCTATCCAGGTACATATCAACCTATTGACCAGTGTTGGGTACATGTCCCACTGTGACGACGCCCTTTTTATCGATGGGGATTGGTATAATCGTACCGGTATGAAGAGGGTCGTTACACAGACAGTTAAGTATGTGAATGCAGATAAAGCAGAGTAATGGCTAACGGTGACAAGTGGATAATGGAATGGCACTGAGGAATTCGAGAATTTAAGCAAGGTTTAGCACGACAGAACATCCAAAGGTAGCGGAATAAAGTGAAAGGTTTTGAGCAAGGAAAATGGCCCAGAAACAAATGTTACAAACATAGCCCAGAAAATGTGGAAGCAGGTCGAGTCCAAGGAGATAAAGCGCCACCGGCAAGGTAGAATCACCTACGGTCAAAGGGTAAGGAATGTCAGATTGAATCTATGAAATGGAGCAGTAATGAAATGAATTGAAAAGAGAATAGAAGGCAGAACAAGTGTGAAAATAAAAAAATGGGTTAGTCAGTACAGATAGTTTAAAAGAAAGATGCAGAGGAAGTGTATCCTACTTGTTCTGTATATGGTTTTATTTCTTTTTAGGTGATAATCTAACTTATTATGGTTTATTTTGAATGTCGAGGACGACACTCCTTATTAGGTGATAATAATGTAACGTCGCGCATTTTTCGGATCCTCGTGGATCCTTGTTTAGCGAGTTTGGTGGAAAATGTGTGGCCCATTAACTTGTGTTTTAGGTGTCCACGTGGGTTGTGAGGCTTTGTGGGCCGGCAGATTGGGACCAAAGTGCTCACAGGTTCTCTGCCTGTGAATGCGACAGGGGTATGCATCGTGTTTTGAACACGATAACCCTGGTGGTCGCGTTCATGTTGCCGCTGTTTGGCGGTCTTTGTCTGCATGGCTGCCACGTGTCGTGCACTGGGCAGTCAGCTGACATCAACCTTGGGAAGGCAACGGCCTCCTACGTCGCGTTCAAGTCGTGACGTAGGGCTGCGTCGTGTTCCCAACCGCAGTGCATTTTTAAGCAAGGTCGGCTGAACAGAGCTCAGCAAGCTCTGCCCGGCCAGAGGAGGTTGCTGCGGTGGATTTGCTGGGTGATTTGGTGTTTTGGAGTGGTTCTTGGCGCGCTCTCACCGCGAGGACGTCGCATGGAGCGGGGGAGATGCCGTACCATGGATGGTTTTCACGTTCTTCACGAAGGTAGGGAGATCCCACCTAGTTTCGTTGCGTCGATCGTGTGTGATGCATGCTTAGACTGTTTACTGCTTATAAACAGTAGATATCATGCTAGGGCATTCATTAAAGCATGAAAAATGGGAATTAAACGTGTTTTGCATGGCTTGTGGGGGTGATCCGGGGAGAGGATCCCAGATTAGGGTTTTTGCCTGTGAAGGCGACAAACCCTTCTGTCGCGACCAGGTCACAACAGGCCGACCCGTCGCGTTCTGGTTTTGAACGCGACACATCGGGGTGTCGCGTTATGAAGGCAACATAACCCCACGTCGCAACCTCAGTCGAGAAGTCTTGTGTGCATGGTTTAAATGGTGCGATTATCCGATTATCGGTGTTTCACGTGCATGGCTAGCGTGAGTGGTGCATTGGCACCTATAACGCTCTTTATGCTCGCTTGTTGGTGTGTTGTTTGTGTCATGAACGTGTGGTTACATGGTTGTTGTACAGTGCACATGGTTTGTATGGTTTGAATAGTGTTATAAAGGTTGGCTTGTGGTGGCTAGGTAGTAAGGTTTCTGTGTGAACCTAGCCCTAGCTTCCTAATGACTGTTATAGGTTAAGTAAGATGGTTAATTAGTAATGTATAAGTATGGTTATCAAGTGGTTATCGTGTATTGAGTTTGATGTGGTAGTGGAGGTCACCTCGTGACCAATGACAAGCCGAGTTATTATCGGTTGGTGTGATTTATGTAAGTGCCTGTGTAGGTTAGCTTGAAGGTCACAGGGTGACCAGGTCAAGCTATTCCTCACACTTGTACCGTGGTTTTTAATAAAGATTATATATTAAATATCGTGGTTTGTGCGTTGCTGAGTTTGGTAGTCCGGTGCCTGTTCTGGAATTCCTCTACATTCGAGTACCCCAAGTTCTGTGTGAGCCAGGCACATGTGTTTGTTGTGCTCGGGGTTTGTCCTGGTACTGTGTGTACCGTAGAGGTCTATGTCGTCTGTTCTGGACACCCTCACTCCTGTGTTTGAGTGGTACATCCGACTGAGGGAAAGACGACAGAGGGTAGCGACTTGTGTTTGTGGGTGTGCGGTCGCTTGTAGCGTGCTCGTAGTTAGGGGTACGAACACCAGTAGTCGACATTGGTCCCCAACTAGTCCTGTTTTCCAGTTCCTCACTTTAAGGAGCTTAGGCCAGTGTCCCTAAAGGTGCCAGGCATGGGCCTGTAGTTGTGTGTGGTTTGCAGGTTTGGTGTTGGTTGGACTCCACTGTTCTTTGGCTTGTGCTTATGGAGCCGCAGTTGGACCTTTCGTCCGTGACTGCGAGACTGAGAGGTAGTTCTTGTGTTGTGTTGTCTGGGTTGGATACTGGCATCATGAACCAGTAGTCCATTCCAGTGTCGCGGCGTCGTTCCTTTCCGACTCGTGCTCTGCTACTGGTTGTAGTGTGTGTGTGTAGTGGATTATTGATTGTGGTTTTACCGGTTGAGATGTGCCCTGGTGTTGGCACAGTTGTAGTTGTGGTTGGTGAGCGGAGACTCACTGGTTGTGCCCCGTCGTTGGCATAGTTGTGTCAAGGTTTTGCCCGTGGTGGCGTGCTTTGTGGTGGCACTGGTTTGGTTGTGGTGGTGGTAGGTACCTGTACCCTGTGTGGGTAGTGCTTTGTGGTGGTACGTTGTGTACCAGTCTTTTCAGTTGTTGAGGTGGTGGTCATGTGGTGTGACCTTCCACTCATTGTGTTTTACCCTTTCTTGGGTAAGGTTGCGATTATGGTTTTAATGTGTGATGGATTGGCCTGTTGTAGCCAGTCCTGCTACCTTATGTGTGGCTTCCGACATATTGTGGTCTGGGGGTATAATGGGCTAGCTCTTGGTCAGCGGTTCTGCTACCCGTGTGTTTAGGGTTCGCCTGTGAAGCTAGTAGCCTAGGCAGTGGTTTGCCTGTGTGGCTTGTAGCTTAGGCGACCAGTCGTTGAAATAATGTGTCTGTGAGGCTTGCAGCCTAGGCATTTCAGTTGTTGAGCGGACTAGTAGTGCTGTGCTAGTCCTGTGGTTCCTCTTTCTTTCCGAGGAATATGTATTTGTTGATGATTTACTGTTTAAGCTGTTATTTATTATAAATGTTGTGAGCATGATATGGTTTGGCTATTTGAGTTGCCAGTGAGACCCTCTGGGGTTAAGGTTCTTCATTGTTGCGTGTTGTTTTGGGTGGTCCCCTACTGAGCCTGTGACTTGTTGAGGCTCACTCCCCTACAGTTCTTTTCATGGCTTGCCATTTATGTGGCTTGTGGAGACGTCATGGCAGACTTGTACCGCCAGCAGTTGAGTTGTAGTCGTGTTGTGTGAGCTTGTGCTCTCTCAGGGTATGCCCCAGGTAGTTGTACTTTTTAATTGGACATGTAATAATGTATTGGGATAGTTGTACAATGTGGTTTACAGATATGAGCACATGTACTTTCTTGTGTCTTATATTGTAGTTGTTGTCTTTTATATTCTTACTGGACACTTGTGTGTGATATCCCTTGCAAGACTTCGGTCTGTTCGCGGGAGGCAGATCTGGATATGGAGCCTTATTGGGCATAAATATCCATGGCCGTCACAACAAATGTTGACATTTATTTCCTGGTTTTATTGCGATTTCAGATCTGGAAACGGTAGTGTTTCTTCTGGTTCTTGTTTTGGAAACCTAGATCTAATGGTAGGAGACCTTACCCTAAACCGTACCCGACCCCCTTAACCCTATAAAACACTCAGATTAGGGCGAGGTTAAGACTTTGGCTTTTAAGAAACCCTAGGGCTTTTCTATGAGAAAACTCGATCTTTGGCGAGCTGGATCCGGCGACTGAAGGAGTCTTCTTGCATTCTGCATCGACTGGAGGATACACCAAGCATCAAGGAATCATCCCCGACTCTAAGAATTGAAGCACATCGACAGGAACGACCGGATCAGAAGCAGTTTTGAGCACCCTCTTGGCTTGGCTGAGGAGGGCTTCTTTGGGTTAATTTGACCGTTGTAGATTTTGTTAAAGGCAAGTGATCTAGGGATTTCATCCCTATACATGTCCCCCTTAGGTCCCAATATTTTTGTGGAATTTTCCTCGTGTCTTGGAACCTCCATTTCCCTGTGTGTATTATATTCAGTCTATGTTTCTTGCAGACAGGAGGTTGGCGGCCACTTGTGTGCTGCTAAGTTCTTGTGTTGGCGGCAACATCATGTGCCGTTAACCCCTATTGGCGGCAACCTCTGTGCCGCCAAGTTCTTCAAGTTTACAGAATGGTTATTTTGGTCTCTATGGTGTATTTGTTGGATTTCTGGGTATGTGTACATGCTATAAAAACCATGTTTAGTTAAGAACAGTCAGTAGTTCATGTCATAAGAATGTGTCAAATTTCTGTAATTAGCTTTAATTATTAAAATTTCTGTAATAGGAATATGACTATGATCTGACCATGATTAATCTTGCATAAATAGATCTGCTGTGATTTAGGGTTTCATAATTTTTCCATGATCATATGATGACTGAATTCGAGTTTATGAACCATTAGAACCGACTGTACTGATGAGAATCATGTTTAGTGAAATTCTTGATAAATATGCCTGAAATGTGTCTTAATTATTAAAATTAGATTACTATTCAGAAAAATCTGGAAAACTTGGTATATGATATACTAACCATGTGAAACCTACGATAAAAATTTGACAATGATGTGACAATAGTAGGTACTGTTTGTGTTATAACAAGTGAAATTGACCATAATGAGCATGTTTAGTTGTAATCATGCAAATTTCAATGTTAGCAGCATGTTAGTATTCTGTTTTGATTTGTTTATCACTGTTGTACAATAAGGTTAAATTCTGTAACCTGAAATATGAATCTTATTCAAAGTGCATGTGAAAAAGGGATTAAAGTATGTATATAAGTAGGTAAAACAATGTGATAATGTGTAAAATCGGGTCGAGATTGACACTACTACCATAGAGGACTGAGAGCCCTACTGTAGAAAAGTCCCTATGGGATGGCTCAACGTATAAGTGATATCTTAAAGCCATTAGGATGAAATCCTGGAGGTCGTCAAGTACCACTGGATAGGGTGGAGAGGGCTTCTCCCAGTCTGCGTAGTTTACCAAGATTCGTCACTAGTTTGCCTAGGTGGCGAGTGTGTGTTAAGTGAAGTGAAGTGAAGTGCTAAGTGATAAGTGTGTGTGTTCCTCTAGATGGTAGTTAGGACTATGTGTTACGGTAAATTAAGTGTAAAAAAGTGTAAAATGTGAATAATGTGAATGTGGCACGTGGTAAGTGCAAGTGATGTGATAAGTGAAAGTGCAAGTGAAAACTATGTGAAAAATGTGTGAAATCATGTGTAAGTGAAAGTGAATGTAAAAGAGAGAGTAAATGCATGTGAAAGCCAAGGTAAAAATGCATGTATTCATATCATTCATGTGTTAATATGTTAAATGTAATATCATGTTTAGTATCATGTTATATAGTTTAATAACATCCATGTACTAGTGTTATGTGAATATGAATAAATGTGAAAAGTGAATATGTGTTAGTGCAGTATGAATGTGTTAGCATGTGAAAGAATGTACATTTATGTAAATATGATTTATTCATATTAAAACAGTAAGCTAAATGTGTGGAAAAGTGTTATATTTACATGTGAAATTGGTTAGATAACATGCTAGGAGTGTTATTTACCTTGTACACGTTTCCATGTGTTAAAAGTTGTAGAATTGTGCAATGATTTGAATAAAGTATGAAACCATGAATCATGTTATATGTTGTATGTAGAAAGCATGCTATAGGTCATTCATAGACATTTAATTATGTCAAGAATATGATTGATATGAATTATGATTTGAAATATGAATCGAGTTAATTCGCATGTATAGGAAGCATATTTAGGTGGTTTATGTATGTTGTTAATTGTTTAAAACATGTGCCATGTGATCCATTTATTGTTTAAAAGATAGCATGTGTTTCCCTATTATGTAATAGTTTAGCATGTGTGTGATATGTGTAAGAATGATATCTATATATTGCTTGCTGGGTCTTTCTAGAAGACTCATCCTTGTTTCGGCATACAGGTGAGGCAGATGTCCCCGTACTTGAGGAGGACATAGCAAGGAGCGACATCGAGCGAGAGGAATAGCTGCTTGTGGAGTTTGCTAAATAGTCATTTTATTTCGTAGTATTTAATAATGTTTTTCATATGGACAATGTAATAGACAATGTATTTCTTTTGGAATTGTATTAATGTGTACTTTTGTCATTTATATTTGCTATATAGACTGTGGAATGATGTGATGATGATTGAATGAGATGAGTTATTTCTTTTATTTCCGCTGTACTCATTTGTTATTCATGTACATATCAACCTATTGTTTAGTGCTGGGTTAATATCCCACTATAATGACACCCTTCGTACCGACGGGGATTGGTATAATCATACCGGTATGAAGAGGGTCGTTACATGGAATGCTATCTGGTTGGAGCACACATGGGAGGCTAGCATGTCCTTATTGTATGGATAATACCAAATCATTTGTACTTAAACATGGTGGGAAGTCATGCTGGTTTGATTGCCCTAGATAGTTTTTAGCAACTGATCACCCTTTCAGAAGACAAAAAGATGCATTCCTAAATAACAGAATGGAACGAGATGAAGTTATATTCGAGTGGTTGTTTGGTCATCATATGGCAGCACGTGTAGAAAATTGTCCAGATATCACACAACTGATGGGTAGTACTCGACACCTTTCAGGCTTTGGGAAGAAGCACAACTGGGTGAAGATAAGTATTTTCTGGGTGCTACCTTATTGGTCGACTCTTCTTGTGCGGCACAATCTAGATGCGATGCATATTGAGAAAAATTTCTTTGATAATGTGTTCAACACCGTTATGGACATAAGAGGTAAAACAAAGGACAACAGGAATGCACGATTGGACTTGTCCATGCTTTGTAAATGTCTAGAGTTAGAACTTGTTGAAGTAAATGGGAAATCAATTAAACCAAAAGCAGTTATGTGCTTAGAGGAGGACAAGTAAAGGAAGTGTGTCAGTGGCTGAAACAATTGAGATTTCCTGACGATTATATGTCTAATATTGCTCATTCTGTAAACATCAGTGAGGGAAACATATATGGAATGAAGAGTCATGACTGCCATGTGTTCATGCAAAGGTTGTTACCTATTGCATTTCGTGACATGTTGCTGAAGCCTCTATGGGGAACATTGTCTGAGCTGAGTCGATTTTTCACGATTCTGTGTGCATCAGAACTCAGGCTTGAGGATGTGCAAACTATCGAACAGAATGTGGTCATCATCATATGCAAGTTGGAGAAGATATTTCTGCCTGCATTATTCGATTCGATGGAGCATTTACTCGTACATCTACCATATGAAGCTTAAGTCGGAGGGCTAGTACAATATTGATGGATGTATCCATTTGAGAGGTATATGCGAATATTAACATTTTTCTTCTTATAATTGCACCTTATATATGATATGTTTCCCATTTGTCTTGTACATTGTTGATGTAGGTGTATGCATGACCTCAAAATGAAAGTCCGAAATAAAGCAAAAGTGGAGGGTTCTATTGCTGAGGCATACATTATGGAGGAAATCTCAAACTTTTGTTCGATGCACTTTGAAGCAGACATACAAATTTGTTGTACTCAACCTCCACGTAATGATGATGGGGGGGAATCTATGTGTTCAGATCGACTCTCCATATTTAATCATCCTGGACGTGCCTTCGGACATTCTTCAACTCACATGTTGGATAACAGAGAGTTATGCGCCGCAGAGATATATATTCTTTTAAATTGTGCTGAGCTAGAGTGGTATGTTGAGTAAGTGCTGAACTCACAATTTATTGTGTATATAACTTCTTTGCCCTTATTCTAGCTATTGAAGGTGGTCTTCCATTCATATTGCAGACAATTTGATTCAGAAATAATTCAAAGAAATCCACATCTCAGTGATTATGAGGTTGAAAAAAAATGAGAGAAGTCATTGGCCTCATGGCTAAGAAAACGCACAAATGTACATGCTCAAAGAGTACGAAAGATAAGTTATGTTCAGTTTTTAACTAGTCTTCTCTATACGTAGGTTGAATAAGGTTTAATTACTGATGAAAGAGTTCGTCAGATAGCCTATGGCCCATTAAAAATTGCACAGAACTATCCTGGATTTATTGTGAATGGGTATAGATTTCATACAAAAGACTATGAGCAGAGTAAGTCTACCATGAATAGTGGCGTATGTGTTAAAGGAAGTACATTCAATGAAAGTGAATATGACTACTATGGTATTGTAGAGGAGATCTTATAGTTGCAATATCTAGGACAAGGCAATCATATATTCTTGTTCAAGTGTCATTGGTTTGATCTGAATTCCATTCGAAATGACACAACGCATGGGATTGTCGAGCTTAAACATAAGTCGAAATTGAATACTTATGAGCCATTCATTTTAGCCACACAAGCCCAGCAGGTGTACTATACAAGCTATCTATCATCTACGAACAAAGAACGAAATATTTGGTGGGCAGTTTGCAGAGTTAAGTGAAGACTATTCTCTGATTATGAATTGGACATGACTGATTAGACACCTGAAGAGGTCAACACCGAATTCTTTCAAGAAGACTTGGCTGAAAATGTAGAGTTGACAGCTCATACTGGAGAAGACGAATCTGAAGCGCCAATTTGCCTGTCTAAAGGAAATGAGGTCGAAGAAGTCGATCCACATGAGATAAAAGGGAGTAGTGGAAGGTGAAGAGATATTGAATGTGAAGGTTCTGATGAGGAGGAGGAATATACCAGCGATGAATGTGTAGATGATGATGAAGATGGGGCTGAATTAGATATATCGTCATCATCTGAGGAGGAAATGGATATCATTTAAAAATAGGTAGAATTTTTTCACATATGTTCAGTATATTTAAAATTTCTCACTTTCAATATAAGCAATTGACTAATGAACATTAAATTTTTATGTTCCCTATGAAGATATGGTGCGTGGAGCACGATCGGGCTCCAGTTCTGGGAGGAGGAGCAGCCGTAGGAGGGGTTTGTTTGCGCCATCAGGTATGTATATATATTTTTCTTTGTGCATTATTTATACATATTATTTATGTCATTTAATTGTTACAACGTCTAGTTCTTCCTCTGTGCCTCCTCCTATAGCAGCAGGTATGTATATTTAAAGTTGTACTTTCATTGTGCATTGATTCTTATGCTATTAAAATTCTTACAGGTTCGGGTGAGTTTACACTTCCTCATCCTAGAGTACCAGGTATGTATATTTATATTTGTAAGTGTTTGTATAGTCATTATTTATATTCTTGTACATTGTATATTTTTCTTTGGTATTTTTCTTTGTGCATATTTATACATATTATTTATGCCATTTAAATTGTTACAGTTGTTGGTCCTTCCTCCATGCCTCCTTCTGTAGTAGCAGGTATGTATATTTAAAGTTGTACTTTCATTGTGCATTGATTCTTATGCCATTAAAATTCTTACAGGTTTGGGTGAGTTTACCCCTCCTCATCCTAGAGTACCAGATATGTATATTTAAATTTGTAAGTATTTGTATGGTCATTATTTATATTCTTGTACATTGTATATTTAAAGTTGTATTTTTCTTTGTGCATTATTTATACATATTATTTATGCCATTTAAATTGTTATAGCTGCTAGTCCTTCTTCTGTGCCTCCTCCTCTAGCAGTAGGTATGTATATTTAAAGTTGTACTTTCATTGTGCATTGATTCTTATTCCATTAAAATGTTATAGGCTCAGGTCAGTGTACACCTTCTCCTCCTACAGTAGTAGGTATGCATATTTAAATTTGTAAGTATTTGTATAGTCATTATTTATATTCTTGTACATTGCTTATGTTGTTGTGCATTTTTGTCTAGGGCCGAGTGTTTCCAAACCTCCAGTTTTTTTGGCTGGTGCATCTACGGTGCCAGAGGCAGAGGGTGCTGTCAGTCTACAGGAGGGGGGAGGCAGTTTTTATGAAAGCACTCTGCGGGAGGTGTGAATAAATGGGTACGTAATAAACTTATATGTATCTTTTATTAAGGATGTATATTTAGTTCATAAATTCATTGTAACAAGTTACATAATTACAGGGATAAAATAGAGCCCGCCCAAGCATCTCAATTCATCACAAGAACAATTCAAGCACACTTTCCTGGGCCTATTCATAGATTCAATGATTTCCCGATGGAGGCCCAGGAGTTGTTGTATCAGATGTTCATGGTATGTAATTTCTTGTTATAATTTATTTGTTTTCTTATTCCGACATTCAATTAACTAACTCTTATCTGTACAGAGCAATCATCGATTCACGCATCGTTCGGACGAGGCATGGTCTCGATTAGTATGGACGACCACCGCCCAATCAAATTTTAAACATTTGTTGTATAGTGAGAGGAAAAACTCACAGAAAGTTTGTCAGAGTGCAGACCCGGCTCTTTGGAGGGGGCGCACACCGACATGGATAAGGAGAGACTACTGGGAAAGTCTGTGCAACATATGGGCCATAGAGAGATGGCAACAAACCTCCACAACAATGAAAGTGAATCGGGCTGCCAATCTAGAGGCCAACATGCATACAAGTGGGTCCATCTCTTTTGCGACCCATCAGTCTAGATTGGTAAGTCATATGTCCATTTGTGATATATTTTATTCATATAGGTACACATTTATGTAATGTTTTTCTGTGAAATAGGAAAAGGAGCTAAAACGGCCTCTGACATTTCAAGAGGTGTTTGATAAGACACATAAGAAAAAGGGGATGGATCAGTACATTAGCGACAGAGCTTGAGAGGTTGCAGTAAGTATTTACAAGGTATTCACTATTTAATTTTTCTCGTTACAGATTAATATTACATTGTCATTTTTTTTTTTTTTTTGCAGGAGTCGTATAGCCAACAGATGACAGAGAAGTACGCCGGGGAGGAGGAGCAACCACAATTAGATCCTAAGGTATGGGTTGCGACATCTAGTGCCCCAAAGAAAGGCCATGTGTATGGTTTTGGGCACAGTATGGACATGAGCAAGGTGTTATCTGGCACCTCGAGTTCAGCCTGACAGACTAGTGCATTCACCACACCTGGTGCTCTAGATACTTCTCCTAATGAGATGATGGGCTTCATTCTAGATACGATCTCTAGTTTGGAGTCTCGTCTGGCCCAGACGATGCAGATGCAGGTGTCCGACACTGTCCAAGCCTAGCTCTCCCAGGCCCTCTCCCAGGCTATCTCCCAGGCACTCTCCTAGGTCAGCATTCCTCCTCAGGCAGCACCATTGACATCAGCACGGCCCCCTCATGTGAGTAAATTGATTTTATTTTAGCTTTTCTATTTTAACAGTCAATTTTAGTATTGTATTGTTTAGAAAGGAAGAACTTAATTAGGTTTGGGGGTCCAAAATTAGAAATACTAACCCGATGAGCCTCCGATTTGTTCTAGCACGGTCGGGGTGATGAGTGTGACTTGTGGAAGCTGACGGAGTTCAATTTGGACTCCCAGTTTGAGCTCGATGCTCAAATTCATATTAAGCAAGTTAGTATAGTTTAGTTTTGTTTAAAAAGGAAGAACTTATCAAGGTTTGGGGGTACAAAATTAGAAATACTAATCCGATCAACCTCCGGTTTGTTCCAGCACGGTCGGGGCGATGAGTGCGACTTGTGGAAACTGACAGAGTTCAATTTGGACTCCCAGTTTGAGCTCGACGCTCAAATTCATATTAAGTAAGTTAGTATAGTTTAGTTTTGTTTTAAAAGGAAGAACTTAGCTAGGTTTGGGGGTCCAAAATTAGAAATACTAATCCGATCAACCTCCGGTTTGTTCCAGCACGGTCGGGGCGATGAGTGTGACTAGTGAAAACTGACAGAGTTTAATTTGGACTCTCGGTTGAGCACGACGCTCAAATTCACATTAAACAAGTTAGTTTAATTTTGTTTTGTTTAAAAAGGAAGAACTTAGTTAGGTTTGGGGGTCCAAAATTAGAAATGCTAATCCAATTGGCCTCCTGTTTGTTCCAACACGGTCGGGGCGATGAGTATGACTTGTGGAAACTGACGGAGTTCAATTCAGACTCCCGGTTTTAGCTCGACACTCAAATTCACATTAAGCAAGTTAGTTTAGTTTAAAAATGAAGAAATTAGGTTTGGGAGTCCAAAATTAGAAATACTAATCCAATTGGCCTCTGATTTTTTCCAACATGGCCAGGGTGATGATTGTGACTTGTGGAAACTGACGGTGTTCAATTTGGACTCCCAGTTTGAGCTCGACGCTCAAATTCACATTAAGCAAGTTAGTTTAGTTTAAAAATGAAAAAATTATGTTTGGGGGTCCAAAATTAAAAATACTAATTCAATTGGCCTCTAGTTTGTTCTAGCACGGTCGGAGCGATGAGTGTGACTTGTGAAAACTGACGGAGTTCAATTCGGACTCCTAGTTTGAGCTCAATGCTCAAGTTCACATTAAGTAAGTTAGTTTAGTTTAAAAATGAAGAACTTAGGTTTATGGATCCAAAATTATAAATACTAATCTGATTGGCCTTCGATTTGTTCCAGCACGGTCAGGGCGATGATCGTGACTTGTGGAAACTGACGGAGTTCAATTCGGACTCCTGGTTTGAGCTCGGCGCTCAAATTCATCTTAAGAAAGTTAGTTTTGTTTAAAAAGGAAGAACTTAGCTAGGTTTGGGGGTCCAAAATTAGAAATACTAATCTGATTGGCCTCCAGTTTGTTCCAGCACAATCGGGGCGATGAGTGTGACTTGTGGAAATTGACGTAGTTCAATTCGGACTCCCGGTTTGAGCTCGATGCTCAAATTCACATTAAGCAAGTTAGTTTAGTATAAAAATGAAGAACTTAGGTTTGGGGGTCCAAAATTAGAAATACTAATCCGATTGGCCTCCCGTTTTTCCAGCACGGTTAGGGAATGATTGTGACTTGTGGAATCTGACGGAGTTCGATTCGGACTACCGGTTTGAGCTCGACACTCGAATTCACATTAAGCTAGTTAATTTAGTTTAAAAGTGAGTGAATAAAATCTAAAATTTTAAATAATTTATTACTTATAGTAGTATTTATTTTTAACTTATTATTGTTATATATCTATTGTAGGTTCCTTCATCGAGTGGCGTGGGAGGAGACGAGGACGAGGAGGACGATGATGAGGATGAAGATTCATGATTTTCATTTCATTGTTATGTATTGTTGTGGACATTTTATGTTTTATTATTGTTGTGGACATTTTATGTTTTATTATTGTTGTGGACATTTTATATATTTATTATTGTTTTTACACAGGTTATTTTGTTAATATATATATATATATATATATATATATAAATAAAAAATATAGAGACCGATTAGTGACCGAATTGCGTCGGTTGCTATCACCGACCGACAATTCGGTCACTAAAACAGTGACCGACTAGTGACCAAATCGCGTTGGTCGCTATCAGCAACCAATGAGTCAATCACTAAGTTGGTCGCTAATATAGTGACCGATTAGTGACCGAATGTCTTCAGTCACTGATAGAGACCGACGCGATTCAGTCACTATTTCGATCACTAAAATAGTAACTGACATAGTGACTGAATAAGTTCAATCACTATTCGGTGACTATTTTAGTGACCGAAATAGGGACTGAAGTGTTCGGTCGCTGATAGCGATCATCAGCGACCGAAGAAATTCGGTCACTAATTGGTCACTATCAACGACTGATTAGTGACCAAAACTTTTCGGTCACAGATTTGTGACCAAAAATTCGTCACCGACTATTTCAGTCCCTATTCGGTCACTGAACCATTTAGTGACCTAATAGGAACCAAAATTGTCAGTCTTTAAACCCATTTTTTCTGGTAGTGAATGGTGGCCTAGACAACGAGTCTCCCTCAGCCAAAAATCCAGTGATGCCCTGGAATTTTATTCATAGATTTTAATTACAGTTGTTATATATTTTATTATGCATTTAAAAATTTTTGTGAATGTGTATGAGTAATTAGGATTTCTATGGTATTTGTTGGACTGTTCTCGGGCAGGTCGATGGTTATGTTGACCTGTGTTGTAGAAGACAACATCAATTGCTGTCAACAGTAGGTTGACGACAGCATCGATTGACGTCAATCATGGGTAGACGACAATCACCCTTGCCGTCTATTTCCTGTGGTGCAAACCGGGGAATTTTCACGACCTAGCTCTAGTTGGGATATGGTAAGGGGGCGAAATCTTCGATAATCCTACCCTCTCTGGACCGAGTAGGGAAGGCCAATGCTTTTATAAAGGGGTTGTCTAGCCTTCTTATTCCTGTTTTGAAGTCTTCTCCAAGTCTCAAGGGGGAGAAGAGGGGAGATCTGGCATTTGATCTTCGTAGAGATCTAGTTCAAGCATCTTCAAGTTAGTAGGTCGTGCCTTTGAAGGTTGAAGGCGTCTCCGTCATGCTCCAGGAGTAGGAGAACATCTTGTTAAGGATCGAGCCAGGAAAAGGGATTGTCTTGGTTGGCCAAGGCAGGCTTCATCGGCTAAATCCGTAGTTCTCTTGGTGTTTTAGAGGCAAGTAACTTAGGGATCGTGTTCCCAACCCTAGTTTCTACCATTTTATAATTTTTCCATGATTTTAGAAAACAAAACAGTGGTCAAATTTTGGAGATTTTATAGTTCAGTGAAGTTTTGTCGTATGTCAAGTTAATGGCAACCTTGACTGCTGTCAAGGATAAACTTAACATCAAACCCTTTGTCGTCAACTGAACTTAATGACAACCCTATTTCCGTCAAGTTCTTCTGTTTACAATTTTTCCCTATTTTTACTTCTGGAATTATATCTTTATGTTCAGACTTTGAATGAATTTTCTGTGAGATGCGTAGGGTCAAGAAAGTTAACTCGTTACCCTGCTACATTTGGGTTATTTTCTGTAATCATTCTGATATTACGGTAATTTTTGAAATCTGTGAATAAGCATAGATTTAAGAAAAATTGTCATATGTAAAGCATACGTGTGATAAAAATCTAGGTTTCTGTGTACAAGTACATGTCAAGATAATGTTCACACTGTGATGGATTTGTAACCAGATATTGACGACTTCCTGTAATTTCCATGACTAAATTGCTATAATCAATAGTACTATTTTAATTTTGTAAATAGTTCTTGAGTTCCAAAATTTTTGATATTTTAACTAGTGAATTGTGTTAGCATGTGATGCTTTCAGTAAAAATACTAAATCTATTTGAGAGTTGGTTTTAGTAAGGTTAATATTTCTTTATTTATACCAGAACTGAGAATAATATGGAATTTATTGTGAATGTCAAAAAATTAGGAAATACTTCTATTTTGATCCATGACAATAAGGGCATCTTCTACCAATTTTTTGTGAATTTATGCCTCCTATAACTATTTTAAGTCTGTTATCATCATGAGAAATGTGTTATATTAAATAGATATTGAAGGAAATTCCCAGAAACTACAACATGTGATCAATCTGATTTATTTCTCTGTTATGATCAGAATATGTATATATGATTTTGGTCAGCATGCTATGTTGTATTTGAAATTTCTAAATTCGTATATGATTTTGTATTCAAACAATAAGACACTACCACCTTAGATGTGATCTGGAATAGAACCTTAGTAATGCCCCTATGGAAGTGTTCAATATGTTATATATGTTCCCGAGGGCATGGGGAGAAATCTTGGAGGTGGACAAGTACCACTGGTAATGGTGGGGAGAACTTCCCCTGGTTCAACGTAGTAACCTAGATTCTATCACTGTCTCCCTAGGTGATGAGTATATATTCATATGTCGATGTGACTTCTAATGGGTGGTTTGGGCTATGTCTTGGAAATTTGTACATAAATATATGTCATTTGATATGTTTATGTTTAGCCTTAGCATGATTAGAATATCATACTTGTCTTATTTCCTTTTTGCTAAATGTTTAATAGCCATGCTCACTTATGTAAACTCTTGAAACCATGTATACCTTGTACACCATGTTGATATTTGAAACTTTGTCTTCATGATCAGATCTGAAACCGCTTGCAAAAGTAGGGATTAAGAAGTTAATATAATGTCTTTATCTCATGTCTTAGACAAGGATCATTTGTACGTAAAGTTTGATTAAAGATATTTTTAGCATATGTTACATTACAAGTAGTATAATTACTGAAATCAATATGCATTAATATGGTTTGAAAATATAGTATATTTAGGTTGGTAGTCTATTTTTGGGTTGCTTGCTGAGTCTTCGTTGTAGACTCATACTCGCTCAACATTTATGGTGAGGCTGTGGATCCCAAGGTTGTTGTGGCAGGATCGAATTCAGAGCATGAGAATTAGATTTGAGTGTTGAGTGATCTTTGTATGTGAGGAGTCCTTATGTTTATGAACATTGTATTAAAACTATTTAGTAGTTGTGGACTTTTCTATGGATTTTGAACATGGATGTTAAAGTTGATGTGATTGATTTAATTTCTGCTGCTTTGGTATTCTTTTGTGAATGACTCAACCTACATTTTATAAATTTTGGGGTGTGTACCCCATGTAACACATCCTTTGGACTCGATGAGAGTTGGTATAACTGAACCGGGTCTAACCCGGGTGTTACAGAGATGGTATCAGTGCATTCATAGGTTGGGGATATTCATGAGTGACCATCAGCTAAAAATAATGCATGTTCCTAAGTCTGATAGAAAGTATGTAGACATAAGGAGTTATAGAAATTAACTAGTTTGTTGTTTTGCTAGGCCATGGCTAGTCGTGGGCGTCGTGCTAATGTCCCAACTCGCGGGGAGGAGTGGAGAGAGAATGCATATGTAGAATAGCAGGCTTCAGTGCCTCAGGGACCACTAGTACCACCTCCTCCACCATTGATAGATTATGGAACATTCATGCAAGGGTTAGTTCAGGCTATGCAAACTGAGACCCAGACTTAGGTAGCATTATAGGCCCAAGTGCAAGCTCAAGTTAGATGTAGTTCTAATGGTTGATAGTAGTTCTCTTTAGTGAACCTATCTTATGATGATCCTTGTTGTCTCAGTCTCAGGTTCCACTCGCAGTGCATCTGGAGCATTGAGGCCCATTTGGGGTGGAGAGGTTTAGCAGGATGTCTCCACCCTCCTTTAAGGGGGAGAGTCAACCGTTGTTTGTTGAGAGTTGGCTAAGGGAGACCTAGAAGATTTTTAGAGCTATTCATTGTGCTGAGGAAGATAAAGTTAGTTTGGGGACCTATATGTTGCAGGTACTTGTAAAGCACGGTTTAAATTTTGAATCATTATAGTGTGGTTGGTTATGCTTAATGTAGATGTACTCTTTGTAGGGTCTGATGTATGGTGGTCATCCATACTACACACCAGGTTTGAGGATGGTGACCGAGAAGTGACTTGGGATGACTTTACTTGCCTATTCAAGGCTAAGTTCATTCCTAAGCATGTGCATGATAAAATGGAGTAGGAATTCCGATCCTTGACTCAGGGATCCATGAGTGTGCAAGAATATGAAGCCAAATTTGCAGAGCTGTCAAAGTATGCACCTCATATTGTGACTGATGAGAAGAGGATGGTGAAGAAGTTCGTGACGGGGCTCAAACCATCATTACGTACCAGACTTGTGGCCTTTGACTATCGTACCATGGAGGAGGCACTTAGTGAATCATGCAGACAGGAAAGTGAGATGGAGTAGTACTTCAAGGAAAAGAAGGCTACTTCCAAGAGGTTAGCATCACCATTTCAAAGGCAGGACAAGAAGAAGAAGGCAGTCTATGTACCTCAGCAGATACCTGATTATGTGAAGAGGGCACCTCAACAAGGAAAATTTCAGCAGGAAGACAAGCCCTTGTGTACTCATTGTGGAAGAAGGCATGGAGGGTAGGTATGTTGGTTGAGTGCAAGTAGATGCCTACATTGTGGTGACAAGGACTACAAGATAAAGGATTGCCTAAAGATGGCGCAGCAGACAGCAGCATCAGCGGTACCGGCAACAGCAAAACCAGCTGGAAGATCTCGGGCCCAAGCCTGAGTATATGCATTGGCCAAAGAAGATGTAGAGCAGGCAGAGCATGTGACTAAAGGTACAGTTCCTATTCTGGGTATTCATGCTAGAGTTCTTTTTGATAATGGTGCTACACTTACATTTATGTCTGAGAGGCTTGCAAATATGTTACTTAAAGAGTTAGATGCAGAAGCTATAGATTTGGATAATCCCGTATCTGTGCATACACTAGCAGGAGCCATGATTACCAAGAAGTATTTTCCCACACTAATGTGTGCATAGAAGGGTGTGATTTGGCAGGGTGCTTTTATCTATTAAAGATGAAAGACTATGATGCTATTCTAGGTTTAGATTAGCCAGAAGAACACTATACCCTACTAGATTGTTAGAAGAAGGAAATCATTTTCCGTATTCCAGGTGAGGATGAGTTTTCACATCCCTTTTCCCAAGAACATGGTTGAGAAGTTTGTGGTGTCTGCCCTAAAGGCGGCCAAAATGCTGAATAAAGGCTGCAGTGCGTGCTTGGCTAGTATGGTGGTGTCTAAGGACAATAAAACCCCACTCATTGAAGAAGTAGAGGTTGTTCATGATTATGCAGACGTATTTCCTGAGGATCTTTCTGGTTTGCCACCGGAGAGAGAGATTGAGTTTTCTATTGAGTTGATTCCAGGTACAACTCTGATCTCCAAGACACCTTATCATATGGCACCAGCAAAACTGGCAGAGCTCAGGAGGCAGTTGCAAGACTTGCTGCACAAGGGTTTCATTCGTCTGAGTTGTTCACCATGGGGCACTTCAATTCTCTTTGTTAAGAAGAAAGATGGTTCGATGAGGCTATGCAATGATTACTAGAAGCTTAATCAAGTGACGGTCAAGAACATGTATCCTTTACCCCGTATTGATGACTATTTGATCAGTTGCAGGGATCTTCAGTATTTTCTAAGATAGATCTTCACTCGGGTTACCATCAACTCCGGATAAAGTCTAATGATACATCCAAAATAGCTTTCCAGACGCGATGTGATCATTATGAATTTTTGGTATTGCCATTTGGCCTGACAAATGCCCCAGTAGCATTTATGGATTTGATGAATCGGGTTTTTAGGCCTTATCTGGATAGTTTTTGGTTGTCTTCATAGACGATGTATTGATATATTCTCTTGATGAATCATCTCACCGTGAGCATTTGAAGATTGTGTAGAAGTGTTGCATGGAAACAAATTGTTTACCAAGCTTAGTAAGTGCGATTTTCTAGATGAAGGAAGTTCATTTCCTTGGTCATGTGATTTCTGGAGATGGTATAGTTGTGGATCCATCTAAGGTGAAGGCAGTTCTAGAATGGGAGAATCCAAGATCACCATCTGACATGCGGAGTTTCTTGGGATTAGTTGGTTATTACCACCGCTTTATAGAAAGCTTTGCATCCATCGCGGCAGCATTAACCAAGCTAACGAGGAATGGAGTCAAGTTTGTGTGGTCTGAGGAATGCGAGTAGATTTTTCGAGAGTTGAGGAGTAGATTGATGTCTGCTCCCATGTTGATTCTACCTAGTGGAGTAGATGGTTTCACGATCTACACAGATGCTTCTCATATTGGTCTTGGTTGTGTGTTAATGTAGGATGGGAAAGTGGTTGCCTATGCTTCTTGACAATTAAAGGAGCATGAGCGTAACTACCCGACCCATGATTTGGAGTTGGTAGCAGTGGTTCATACTTTGAAGATCTGGAAACACTATCTTTACGGTGTAAGATTTGAGGTGTTTACTTATCATCAGAGTCTCAAGTACTTGTTCTCATAAAAGGTGGTACATATGAGGCAGAGAAGATGGATTGAGTTCTAAAAAGATTATGATTTTGAGTTACAATATCACCCAGACAATGCGACTATTGTAGCTGATGAACTAAGCATGAAGAGTACCACAATGCAAAAAGATTGGAAATTAATGGAGGATGCGACTTGTGATTTAGTAGAGGTTGAGTCACAGTTGTGTTAAGATTTTGTCGCTCAATTGTCTATCAGGTCTTCTATTCTGGACAGTGGGGTGGACAGTCAGAAGGATGATCCTAGGTTGCAAGAGATGATTGGGAAATCAGGCATTGCTTGTTATGAGGAATCAGGTTTCAACATAGAGTGTGTGTGCCTGACCATGCTGATGTGAGGATTCAAATTCTTGAAGAAGCTCATAGATCCAAGTTTACAATACATTCAGGTAGTGGAAAGATGTACCAGGATCTAAAGCGGACCTTCTGGTGGCAAGGCATGAAGAGAGATGTGGCAAACTTTGTGGCTACATGTTTGACATGCCAACAAGTGAAGGCAAAATGCCAGAGGCCATCCAGACTGATGTAGAAGATTGATATTCCATTATGGAAAATGGGAAGCGTCCATGGATTTTGTCACAAGCTTACCCAGGTCTACTAGGGGGTAATGGCTCTATTTGGGTGATTGTGGACAGATTCTCCAAGACTGCTCATTTCTTAGCTATGAAAAGGAAGCAGTATGTTGAGAGTTTAACCAAGCTTTATGTGGATAGCATTGTTAGATTGCATGGAGTAGTAAAATCTATCATTTCGGATAGAGATCCAAGGTTTACTTCAAGGCTATGGCAAGGTTTGCAGGATGCTCTTGGTTCAAAATTTGAAGCTTAGTTTGGCATTTCACCCGCAGACAGATGGACAATCAGAAAGGACAATATAGACACTTTAAGAGTTGTTGAGGGCGTGTGCCTTAGATTGGAAGGGTGACTGGGAGCGACATTTACCTCTTGTGGAGTTTGCCTATAATAACAGTTTTCATGCAAGTATAGGTATGGCCCCATTCGAGGCTTTGTATGGTAGGCCCTGTAGATCTACTTTGTGTTGGGTGGAAGCTGGAGACAGGTAGTTGGTTGGACATGAGATTGTGCAAGAAACATCTAGCAAGATCTAGTTAATCAAGCATAGATTAAATGCAGCCCAGGACTGACAAAAGAGTTATGCGGATAATAGAAGGAAGGATTTGGAGTTTGAGGTGGGAGAGCATGTTTTCCTTAAGGTCTCTCCTACAAAGGGGGTAATCAGATTTGGTCGGCATGGAAAATTGAACCCAAGATTCATTGGATCTTTTGAAATCTTGAAGAAGGTTGGAAATGTGGCTTACCAGTTGGCATTACCACCATCTATGGCAAACATTCATCCTGTGCTTCACATTTCTATGCTAAGGAAGTATGTACGGGACCCATCTCATGTTATTAACTATGAGCTCGTGGAATTATAGCAAGCTTTATCCTTTGAGGAGAAGCCCATAAAGATTTTATATCGTAAGGTTCAACATTTGAGATCCAAGAGAAATCCCCTGGTGAAAATCTTATTGAGGAATTTTGCTCAAGAGGAGGCAACATGGGAGCTTGAAGAAGGAATGAAGATGAAGTACCCACATCTTTTTAGTGAGTATTCTTAGATGAAATCTTCGAGGACAGAGATTATTTTAAGGGGGAGAGAATGTGATGCTTGGAATTTTATTCATAGATTTTAATTACAATTGTTATCTATTTTACTGTGTATTTAAAAATTTATGTGAATGTGTATGAGTAATTAGGATTTCTATGGTATTTGTTGGACTATTATCGGGCAGGTCGATGGTTGTGTCAACTTGTGTTGTAGACGGCAACATAGATTGCCGTCAATAGTAGGTTGACAGCAGCATCGATTAACGTCAACTGTGGGTAGACGGCAATTACCCTTGTCGTCTATTTCCTGTAGTGTAGACTGCAGAATTTTCATCACCCAACTCCGGTTGGGATATGGTAAGGGGGCGAAATCTTCAGTAATGGTTAGAGACCGACTCCTACCCTCTCTGGACCGAGTAGGGAAGGCCAATCCTTTTACAAAGGGGTTGTCTAGCCTTCTTATTCCCGTTTTGAAGTTTCTCCAAGTCTCAAAGGGGAGAAGAGGGGAGATCTAGCATTTGATCTTCATGGAGATCTAGTTCAAGCATCTTCAAGTTAGTAGGCCATGCCTTTGAAGGTTGAAGGTGTCTCCGTCATGCTCTGGGCATAAGAGAACATCTGGTTAAGGATCGAGCCACGAAAATGGACTGTCTTGGTTGGCCAAGGCAGGCTTCATTGGCTAAATCCGTAGTTCTCTTGGTGTTTTAGAGGCAAGTAACTTAGGGATTGGGTTCCCAACCCTAGTTTCTACCATTTTATAAAATTTCCATGATTTTATAAAACAAAATAGTGGTCGAATTTTGGGGATTTTATGGTTCCGGTGAAGTTCTGTCATCTGTCAAGTTAACGACAACCTTGACTGCCATCAAGGATGAACTTAACGCCAAACCCTTTGGCGTCAACTGAACTTAACAGGAACCGTATTGCCATCAAGTTCTTCTGTTTACCATTTTTTAACCTTGTTTTTACTTCTGGAATTATATCTTTATGTTCAGACTTCGAATGGATTTTCTGTGAGATGTGTAGGGTCAAGTAAGTTAACTCCTTACCATGCTACTTTTGAACCACTCTATATTTTACCCTTATATTTTGGTGATAACAAAATTTATGATTAATTAAATATTATTAAATATATTCAATATTATGTTTTTCTCAATAAATATAAATTTATGTGATTAATTAAATATTAAATATATTTAATACCATGTTTTTCTAATAATAAATTAAATATCATGTTTTTCTAATAAATATAATTTTATGACATTATTGATATGTGATTTGCACTAAAAAGCTAAATCGATGTCCATTCAATATACATTGATTTCTGTTCACAAAGTGCCACGTCGATTTGCTTGAAAACATGGATTTGCTCTCACATCGATTTGCTCTCATAAGGATTTGAAAAGTGAAACATCGATTTGGTCTCATAAGGATTTGATAAGTGAAACATGGATTTGCTCTCACATGGATTTGCTCTCACATCGATTTGCTCTCATAAGGATTTGATAAGTGAAACATGGATTTGCTCTCACATCGATTTGCTCTCATAAGGATTTGATAAGTGAAACATGGATTTGCTCTCACATCGATTGGCTCTCATAAGGATTTGATAAGTGAAACATAGATTTGCTTGAAAAACATGGATTTGCCTCAAACATGGATTTGTTTCAAACATGGATTTGCTTCTCACATGGATTTCATAAGTGAACCATGGATTCGCTTGTAAAATATGGATTTCACTTAAACATTGATTTCCTTATATTCAAAATGTTTTTTGGCATCTAGTGAAAAGTCAAATATATTTCTGACAGAAGATCTTTTTTATCATTCCAGATCTTTTCTCTCTTGTCAGAACAAAAAGAGCTTACCTACCACTTCTGGGAGACAACAGGAAACATAGTGGTATGAACCTTTTTGACAGAAACACTCTTTTAACTAAACACTTTCTTCTATGCTTGCAGACCTCGTAGACCACAAAGTATCAGATGAACGAGAAGATGAGCAACGGCTAGAACTCCAACGGATTTGTTCAAAGCTGCTCATATAAAAGATGAAGCAAGGTTGAAGAACAAAGTGAGAGCTTTCCTAAAGATCTTTATAGGAGTGTACATCTTGTGAGGAACCTCAACGCCACATACACTCAAAGGAAAAGAGAGAAAGAGCCCAACCCCAAGAAGAAGTGTTTAAGCATCTGAAGTGCGCAAGCTTCAAGCTCCTTCTCCTCTCTTCACTCTCCCTGTGTGCATCTTGTAATCTGGGGGTAAGAGTATTTTCGCTGAGAGTTTTCTTTTAGTTGGTGTTCATCTGTTCCAACTCTCAGCTTTGTTCTTTCTGATGGATGGTCCAGCTGAAGAAGGACCAGAAGAGGATGAGGCTCCAGCTAAGGAGGAGGCTGGAGGGTTTTCAATGATAGGAGAGGATGGAGGAATGGATGTGGAGGTGGCAGGAGATGAGGAGGATTCAGAAGGAAATGGTGTTGGAGATGAGATGGTGCGAGGCATGGGTTGTTTGAAGGTGATAGGTGCTAGAGGAGCTGTGGATGAGGATGGTGGTGAAGGAGGGGATGGAGTTTGAAGAGAAGAAGGAACATGGGCTTCTGGAGCTACAACCGGTTCTTCTACTCTTGAAGATTCAGCCTTGGAAACCACTGGCCCGGGTGGCCTAGACACATCCTCTGAAGGCCCTGGTGGCCCAGTCTTCACAGCTTCATCATTATCTTGCACTGGAGCTGCTACCTATTCAACAACTTGTTTCCCTGATGGCCGATCTTCTACCACATTTGATGGCCCTAACGGCTCAACATTCTCTTGCCTTGGCCCAGATGGCCCTGAGCTGCTAACAGGTGCTGCAGGAGGAGGAGCAGGAGGGGCATTTGTGGACTGTGCCCTCATCAAATCTGCAAGTGCAGCTATCTACTCCTTGATGCTAATGAGCTCACTGCGCACCCATCTGACTATATTTCTGACCATTCCCATCTCCTTAGCTATCGTACTCTGGCTTATGAAGATAGATGCAATATCTGATTGCACAGAGCAGAGAATCTTTCCTTGTTCATCCAATCTTTCAACAATGGGCTTCATGTTGATCTTCAATTTCTTCTACCTTGGCCTCTTGTGTGGCTTCCTGGTAAGGAGGGGAATATCCTGAGCCACTTTTTTCCTTTATTACTTGCACTTGCAACGGGCTCCACATTATCATCATTATCTTCTTCACCTGAAACACTTTTCACAATGCCTTCTCTGAACTGATCATCAACGGGGGTACTAGCAGTGCGCTCCCCCTGGGGTGTTGCTTCCTTCTCAATTGAATGCTCCCCCTCAATAGGAGCATCCTCCATGACAACATCATCAGTGTGGCCTGATGCCACAACATCTGCTACTGATTCACTAGTCCTTTCAGGCTCCCCCTGAGTGCTAGGAATGGATTCCAGCACATCTCTTTGAATAGATGCCACAACTGTGGTGGGGATGATAGCCTCTGAAACTCACATAATTGGCTCAATATTGTCTTAAGGAATATCTTCAATATGGCTTCTAGTGACCATAGATTCTTCTGCTCTGACCTCTTCTGCTGCTTGATCCATTGTAATTTCTGAACTGATAACTTCCTGTTGTTGTTCTTGCACTACAGGCGCTACTGCAGGTTGTTGATCTTCTTGCTCAGCTGGTACATATGCTGCTACTGCTGCTTCTGCTATCTCTTCTAGAACTTCTTGGGCTTCGCCGATGATGGCCTCACCCTCAGCCACTGAGGTCTTGGTCCACACACCACCAACCAAAGAAAAACCACTCTTTTTTAAGTTCCTGCTGCGAATGGCCTGCCCCATCTTTTCTGACACCGCCCCAGACAGATTAATGCTACAATGTTGAACAATTTTGGTTAGCAAATGAGCGTAAGGTAGGGACACATTTAATTTATTCTTCTTGTCCCAAACCTGAGCATGTGCAAACTTCATCCTTTCTATTATAACCTCAGCCATGTTTATGCTCTGGTTCTGGATAGCCCAAAACATCATATCGGAGTCCGCCTTGGTACATGTAGAAAAGGTGGCACTCCTAGGAACCAATATCTGGCAAACAACAAAATGCAGAATGCGATTGAATGCATTCAACTGGTTAATATCTAGCTTGCCATCCTTCAATCTGAACTCAGGACCAACAATCCCCTAACCTTTCGCCTGAATGTCGATAGTGTGAACTCCACTGTGACCGAAGGTGGATACACAAAATAACGACTCTAAAAGCTCATAAGTGATGCTAATCCGGGTTCCTTTGACAGAGGATGTTAAGGACCCATCTTCCTCAGACTTCAGGCAAACATAAAACCCCTTCACCAAGTCTGGATAACACACCTCTGACAGGGTTGCCATCTTCCTCCATTTCATTCTTTCCATCGCTTCTATGATGCTATGCATTCCATTCTTCTCCAAGTCTACAACGTCTACTGCTTTGTTGCCACAGACCTTCGTCTTCACTGACGTAAACCTTTCCTGTTGCACGGCAGTGAGGAATGCAGCTTCATAGCCCCCGACGGTGCAGGAAACTCCAGAAACGGCCATGGTTTTGAATGGGGAAAGGTTTTGGATGATTGGAAGGAAGATTGGAGCAGAAACCCTCAAGAAATTTCTCACGGGAAAAAGTTGAAACTTTGAAATCGCACGAAGTCGATGCCAGAGTCGATAGGGTTATCGTCTCAGGCAAGTCGAAGGAGATGAGAGCGGGAGGTGAATCGGTATGGCACAGATTTCGGGTTCTTTATCAGATAAAGGGAAGGCACCATAATGGCAGAAAATGACAAGAGACAGGTTCAAAAAGAATAAACTCTTTTAAAATTACGAACCGGCATTGATATATAAGATGCAAGCAATATTTGAAGAATTTGCTTAATTTTAAGGGGAAAAATAATTGATATTCTGAACTTATTTATTATTTCAGTTAATTATAGATAATCTATCATAAATTGCACATGCCTAATTCCCTTCTAGGAGACGTAAATCTCTCTTCAAGTAAGACCTTTGTGAAGATATCTGGTAACTGATTTTGAGTATCAATAAAGGAAATATCTATGTTACCATTGGCTACATGATCACGAATAAAGTGCTATATGCTTTGTCCTTGAGTGCTGAATTGGATTTTTGGTGAGATTAATGACACTGGTGTTGTCGCACAATAGGGGAATTGTCTTGACATGTAGCCCATAATCCTCAAGTTGCTGCTTAATCCATAGGAGTTGTGTACAGCAGCTACGTACTCAGCTTCAGCTGTTGACAGTGCTACTGAATTTTGCTTCTTTGAGGACCATGAAATTAGACATCCTGCAAGAAATTGACAATAACCACTGGTGCTTTTTCTATCTATTTTGCATCCAGCGTAGTCAGCATCAGAGTATCCTACTAAATTAATTTCGCATGATTTTGGATACTATAGACCTAGATCATAAGTTCTAGTCAAGTATCTAAAAATTCCTTTGATAGAAATTAAATGAGACTCTCTAGAGTCTGCCTGATACCTAGCACACATGCATACACTAAATAATATGTCGGGTCTACTGCCAGTTAAATAGAGTAATGAACCTATCATACCTCTGTAGACCTTTTGATCTACCTTCTTACCATCCTTATCACTGTCTAATCTTGTTGATGTACTCATCGGTGTTGACAGTGGCTTGGCGCTTTCAAATCCAAACTTCTTTAAAAGTTCCTTGGTGTATTTGGCTTGACAAATGTGAGTTCCTTCTTTTCCTTGTTTGATTTGCAATCCGAGGAAGTAGTTAAGCTCCCCCATCACGCTCATTTCAAATTCTCCCTGCATAAGCTTTTCAAAGTACTTGCAAAGAGATTTGTCAGTAGAGCAAAAAATTATATCATCCACATAGATTTGTACAAGTAGCACATTTTTGGCTTTAGATTTGATGAATAATGTGCTATCTACTTTTCCTCTAGTAAAACCATGGTTTAACAAAAATGCACTTAATCTTTCATACCATGCTCTAGGTGCTTGCTTTAAACCATATAATGCCTTATGCAATTTGAAAACATGATTCGGAAAATCAATATCATCAAACCCAGGAGGTTGTTCTACATAAACTTCCTCCTTTATATATCTATTTAAAGAGGTGGATTTTACATCCATTTGAAAAAGTTTTAAATCTAATGCTGATGCAAAAGCAAGTAAGATTCTGATTGCCTCAAGTCTAGCTACTGGTGCATAGGTTTCATCGAAATCTATGCCTTCCACTTGGGAATAGCCTTGAGCTACCAATCTGATCTTGTTTCTAGTGATCACACTAGCTTCATCCAATTTGTTCCTGAACACCCATTTGGTGTCAATCACAGGATGATCTGATGGTCTCGGAACAAGTGACCATACATGGTTTCTCTTGAACTGATTAAGTTCATCTTGCATGGCTAATATCCAAGATTCATCAGACAGTGCTTCATTGACTGTCTTGGGCTCTATTTGAGATACAAAAACTAAGTAGTCACAAGGAATTATGTTACCTCTGGTTCTTACCCCAACCGACGGATCACCAATGATGTTGCCCAATGGGTGATCCTTTTTGTATCTCCATTCCTTTGGAAGATTGTCATGTGATATGTCTTTTGTTGTAGATCATCCAAGGGTGGATCTTCCTTGTCCTCGATGGATGAGTTCTTTAATTTCTTGGATAGTGCATCTGCATCATCAACATCACTATCTACTTCCTTTCTCAAGGAAGGGTTAGTCTCATAAAAAATAACATGTACTGATTGTTCAATTAATAAGCTACGCTTATTAAATATTCTATATCCTTTAGGTTTAGAAGCGTACCCCATGAATATACCATCATCTAATTTTGCATCTAGCTTACCAATATCCCTTTTTCCATTATTGTGGATGAAGCATGGACATCCAAACATCTTGAAGCGACTAATCTTTGGCTTCTTCTGCTTGTATAGCTCGTATGAAGTCTTCTTCAGAATTGGCCTGATCATCACTATGTTGATGATATAGCATGCTGTGTTGACGGCTTCGGCCCAGAAATATCTTGGTAAATCATATTCTGATAGCATTGTCCTTGCCATATCCAATAGGGTATTGTTCTTCCTCTCAGCAACCCCATTTTGTTGTGGTGTCCTTGGCGCTGAGAAGTTATGCTCTATCCCTTGATCATTACAGAACTTGGCAAATTTCTCATTCTGAAACTCTCCTCCATGATCTGATCGAATACCAATAATGTTGTACTTTTTGTCTTTCTGTACCTTCTTACTGAAGATGATGAAGCTGTCGAACGTATCATCCTTATGCTCTAAGAAGGATACCCATGTAAATCTGGAGTTGTCATCTACTATGACAAATCCAAAGTTCTTTCTTCCAAGACTTGTGGTTCTTATTGGCCCAAATAGATCCATATGTAGAAGTTCTAAGGGTTTAGAGGTTGTTACCACAGTCTTTGACTTGAAGGATGACTTGGTGTGCTTTCTTTTTGCACACGGCCCACAGACACCATCCATTCTTGAACTTACTTTGGGTAGGCCTTCCACCAAGTTTCTCTTGATTAATTTTCTCATACCATCCAAATTGCAGTGGCCCAATCTTCGATGCCAGAGATCAGTTGACTGCTCTTTATTCGCTGCCAGACATATGTCCTGATCCTTTAATTCTTCTAGATAATGTACATACAAGTTCTTTTCTCTGTTAGCTTCAAAAATGACTACACCATCCTTCATGATACTGCACTTTGATTCTTGAAATCTAATCTGATGTCATTTATCACACAATTGGCTGATACTGATAAGGTTGTGCTTTAGTCCTTTGACGCATAGAACATCTTTGATAACAGTTTTGTCTTTACTGTCCACTGATCCGCTACCTATCACAGTCCCTTTTCCATTATCTCCATAAGTGATTGTGCCTTCTTCAGCTTCAAGATGGGAAAATAGCTTTCTGTTCCTTGACATGTGCCTTGAGCATCCGCTGTCCAAGTACCATTTTGATGCTCGAAGGTTTACCTGCAATGAAAACACTAAGCTTTAGGTACCCAAGTTCTTTTGGGTCCTGATTGGTTAGTATCATCAATTTTCTTTTTAATTATCCATCTTTTATGTTTAGTTGGACATGTTATTTTAGTATGACCTAACTTGTTGCACTGACTACAGCAAGATGTTCTACTTACTTTTTCAGTTGGAATGTATTTAAGCTTGACTTATATGCTGTGTCTTGTTCAGCTACAAACAAATTAGGTGTTGGATATATTTTAGGGTATACTACTGTTTCTTCATTATCGGGAGGAGTATAACCTAATCCATGCTTATTTTTACCTGACCGTCTAGCACCTTTCAGTATTAACGTTGTTTTACCGTTTGTAAATTTTTCTAACGTGCTTGATAATTTTTCATTTTCTATTGTTAATGTATTAACTTCCTATTTTAATTTATTTACTGTTTCTTGGTTTTCCAAGCTTGCTAATTGTTCATTTATATTTTTCAGATCTTTACATAACAACTCATTTCTTCTTTTTAGTTCAGTAATTTGCTTTTCCATTTGCTCATTTTTCAGATTTTAAATCTGAATTAGTATTTTCTAAGCATGCAAGATTTTTCTTACTAACTTTTAATGATTTACATACTTCTTTATATTTACAGTACAATTAATTAAAAGCGCCTTCTAAATTATCAGAATCAGATTCGTTACATGAAGAGAAGGATGAGTCAGATGTTACCTTTTCGTCGATGTTAGCCATGAAGGCCAGGTTGGCCTTTTCTTCTTCTTCTCCACTGGAACTTGACTCACTGTCTGAGTCGCTACTGTTGTCCCATGCTGCTGCCATGGCTTTCTTCTTGTATCTTCTGAATTTCTTGGAACTATCTTTCTTTCTGACTTCAGTTTTCTTCAGCTTTGGACATTCTGCTTTGATATGTCCAGGCTTCTTGCATTCGTAACAGATGGGCTCAGCTTTCTTTAATTCCTTTCCTTCTGGCTCTTTGTAATCTTTATTTTTCTTAAAGTATCTCCTTCCAGACTGGTACTTCTTTCTAGCTAATATCCTTTGTAGTTTTCTGGAGTGGAGAGCTTCCTCATCTTCACTGCTTCTTATACTTTCGTTACCATCTGAAGATTCTTCTGATAAGTTTTATTTTTCTGCCTTGAGAGCGTTGGAGTGCTTCTTTCTGCTTGATGATTCTCCCAACCTTTCCATGTTGAACTCATGGGCCATTAGAGACCATATGAGTTTTTCTAATGACAATCTCTTCAAGTCATTTGCTTCTTCGATTGCCGTTACTTTGGGAGTCCATGAAGCTGGTAAAGATCTTAGAATTTTCCTGACCATGTCACCCATTTCATAAGTCTTTCCTAGACCGGCTAATCCATTTGTGATGTTGGTGAACCTACTGTACATCTATGTGATAGTCTCTTCTGACTGCATCTGAAATCTTTCATATTGAGTCACCAAGATGTCTATTCTCATTTCTTTTACTTTATCTGTGCCCTCATAGGTGATTCTCAATTTTTCCCACATCTCCATGGCGGATTTTCAGGCGGAGATCCTGTTGAACTCTTTCTTGCTAAGATCACAACATAGAATGCTTTTTGCCTTGTAGTTGTGAGATTTTCTTCTTGTCGTCTTCCGTCCATTTGTCTTTTTCGTTTGTGACTAGAAGATCTCCTTCTTCAACAATCGACCAGATCTGATAGTCGAGTCTTTGTAAGAAGAACTCCATTCTTGTTTTCCAATAAGTATAGTCTTCACTGTCGAACAAAGGTGGCTTGTTGACTGACTGACCTACGAAGTGACCTTGGGCTGCCATTTGATCTTTTCTCTTCAGATCGTTGGATCTTCTATGTCGAAGAGACTAGCTTTGATACCACTTGTTGCCCAGCTAGAAAGCCCAGAGGGGGGGTGAATGGGTTTCTTTAAAATTGAATTATTTAAACCTATGCACACAACACACTATGATCGATTGTTAGCATTAGTAAAAGGATAAATAACAACCATAAATAGACAGGCACATGACACACAGGTTTTATCCTGGTTCGGACCTCCTCTCCGCAGGAGTCCTACGTCCAGTCCCTGAGCAACAACTCAGGATTCCACTACCCAAGGGTATAGTCCCCCTCTAGGACACTTACACATTCAACCACAGTTGACCTTCTCTTCTCAACCGGAAGAGGTACAAAGCACCCTGATTCACAGGTCTTCCTTTTATATGAAGGGAATACAGCCACCTGTTACCAATAGGTCTTATCTTCTTAATTTGAAGAGGAACAACACAGAAAAGTGTTAAAGAGAAGACAAGCCCCTAGATCAAGCTAATAGAGAAATGGTTGATCTGAAGCAAGACTGAGAGAAAAAGATTTGCAAGGAAGAATTCTCTCAGTACACAAAGGCTCTCAAAGACTAAGCTATGAATATAGAGAGCTCAAAGCTACAGCAAGACAATGGAGTGAGACTTCAGCTCTTCTATGGTGCTTGCCGATTTTGAATTCTCAAGAGATGTTCTTCATGCAGGCACCAATATTCTATTTATATCTTCTTTTAAAAATGTAGTCGTTGAAGTATCTGTTGTCTCTGTGTTGAATGCTCGTTAGACTGCATGGTTTGACGTGTACGTCAGGTGTGCTTGCAGTCATTTAATATTTTCTGATCCATGCACGCAAGGAAAGAATTCTTCCAGATATTTTGCAGCTTCTTTATTGCCAACATTAGAGAGTGCTTCTTTCAAGGATCTGCGCATAATAAATGCCAAACAGTGGACAACTAGACTGTCTCTTGGCTTGTCAATCAACGTTAGAAACCAGGCAGTAGGAATATACACCAGAATGGAAATACTTTTCTACTACCTAAAAGGTGTTTTCTATAGAAGCATAGGAATGGAAGATATCCAGATATTTATCGCCCAGTGAGATGTATAGATACATTAAATGCATGAGTATCGAAAAACACATGAGAAAACTTTGACTTTCAACATATTTGAATATCAAGTCGATGTGATTCACAAAATCGTTATGAGTACGACTTATGACATCGTTATGTGAATAAGTCGTTGTTTATGTAAAATCATTATTCATTCATAAACAGATCGATGTGAACATAAATCGTTATACAATCATAACCGAATCGTTGTAGAGACAAATCATTATGAGAGTATAAGCAAATCGTTATGAACAAGTCGTTATAACCAAATCGTTGTCTCACTTATTGAGTCGATGAGTGATCAAATCGATGTTTTATTTTATCGAATCGTTACACAGACCAAGTCATTGTTGTGACTTATCGAATCGTTACAACAAGTAAATCGTTGTGTAACTTATCGAGTCGTTATAATGACCAAGTCGTTGTTGTAACTTGTCGAATCGATGTAAATACCAAATCGATGTGGAACTTATCGAATCGTTATGAAAGACAAATCATTGTGAGACCAAGTCGTTGTTCTCACTTACCAAATCGATGTGAAACTGAATCGTTGTGAGAGCAAATCGTTGTTCTCATTTGTCAAATCATTGTGAGAGGAAATCGTTGTTCTCACTTATCAAATCGATGTGAAACCGAATCGTTGTGAGAGCAAATCGTTGTTCTCATTTGTCAAATCGTTGTGAGAGAAAATCATTGTTCTCACTTATCAAATCGATGTGAAACAAAATCGTTGTGAAATCGAAATTGATGCGATTTCTTAGCGAATCGTTCTGAGATCGAAATCGATGCAATCACTTAACGAATTGTTCTGAGATCAAAATCGATGCGATGCTTGTGAAATCGTTGTGAGGCCGAAATAGGTATGTCACTTACCAAATCCTTATGAATATGAAAGTGATAGAGGTAAGGAAATTGTTATGACTATTGAAATCGTTATACTTCTCTGGAAGTCGATGTATAATAGAAAAATTATATGCTCTAAACATTAAATGCTTCAGGGTAAAAAATACTTACAGGTTTTGCTTGACTTTCTTTGATTTATTTCCTATGCTTAAGCTTCATAAAAACTTGTTAGATTAAACTAAATTTGAGTTTTGTTAATCACCAAAACAAATATATAATTCAAGAAATTATATGGGGATGAGCTGAGGTGTTGCTTCATCCTCATCTCCTGCCACCTTCACATCCATTCCTCCATCCTCGCCTATCATTGAAAACCCTCCAGCCTCCTCCTCAGCTAGAGCCTCATCCTCTTCTGGTCCTTCTTCAGCTGGACCATCCATCATACCTCCTCCTACCCATCAGTCATTTCTTCTTCCTCCTACTCCTCCCTCCTTTGTTACCTTTATACCTAAAGGTGCACAACTTGAAGGTCCCTTTCTAAAAAAATTCAAGGATGAGTTGGAAATTACCACAATCCGCTCAGTTCTGGAAGTTGGTTCTCATGTCCACAGAACTGACTCTCCTACTTCTAGTCCTTCGTCTAAAAAGAGGAAACTCTCCAACACTCTTGCTCTTCCTAAATTTCCTCCTCTCTGGTTCTCTCTCACTGTTGAGAATCGAAGAAAACCCATCTATTGTGAATATCTCCAAAAATGTATCCTTGCCACCATTTTTGGTGTTCCTTATCTTAATCTATCTGATCATCTCAATGTTGTTCTTCCCTATTGCCACATCTCCAAAGCTGATCAATCTAAAATCTTCCAAATGGCTGAATGCAAATCTGAAGATCAGTGGGCCAAGGGGCACAAGGCTCTCTATAGGAAGTTTCTACTTGCGAAGTCTGATCGGTTTCCACCCTGGGATTCCCCACTCACTCTCTCTGAGTGGTTTGTCATTCATCACAAGTCTACCTGGGCACCCTTCATTCAAAAGGAAGTAAAGCTCATCCAGTACTTCTAGCTCTTCAATGACTATCGTTATCTCCATAATTTGTCTAAAGTTTAGTTGGGTCAATTCCACGGAGCTGTTGCTTTTCTTAAAGTTGAAAGCCTAGTTAACTATTCTTTCAAAGTGTATTTCGCTAACCTGAAAATACCAGACATTGTGTTTCTCCCCAAACTGCATTCCTTGGTCATGGACTCATTAGTTGGTCCTATTATTTTTGAGAGATTTGCTCACGTAATGGGAAGGATCTCAGCTCAGCAGGGTCGTCTCCCCTCCTTCAAAAGATTCCTCTTCCGAGAATTTCACCTAGGCCATATCACATCTGAGGTTCTTGCACCTCTTTTATCTGAAAGTGAAAGGCTCTCACCTACCGATTGGGAAAAGCATTACAACCAGTCTGCCCTTCAGCTGGAAACTTTGAACAGTTCCTTGTTTAAGGTAGGCAAGCCTCCTCTCTCGGCTGAAGCCTTCTTAGATTTGAATTCCATCAATCTAGTTCAAGAGCCCTATGCTCAGTGGGTAGCGTGGTACACACTTTTTGTGGCTTTGAAGAAAGATCTCCTGCAGCATTAGATCCACTACCCTATCAAGATCAACTAGCTTCTTCAGTTTGCCAGTTTTGGCTCTTTCAATACCTTCAAGGTTTCTCTTGGCAAAGATGAATATGGCACCTTTATAGATGCTCAGCGCCAACTTCATATCAAAATAATGCTTCCTGACATGGGGTCATCTTATTCTAGCACTTTTGGGTATTTTCAAACCTATTTTGAGGAGCAGGAATGTAAGGCTTTGCCCATTATTCAACGGCATGCCTCTCTTCTGTCTCCTGCTGTCTACCTCCATGTAACCCCTCAAGATAATTAGAAAAGTTCTTTGATCTCACTTATCTTTTCTCTTTCTGTCTTTGTCTACAATAGTATCTTTTTGCTTAATGACAAAAAGGGGGAGAAAAATCTGTGTTTCTGAAATACATTTCTAACTTCATTTCAGAAAATTCACTTAGGTTTATTTAAAATCATCTATGCTTTTGTGTTATGTTTTGTCATCACCAAAAAGGGGGAGATTGATGATCAGCTCATCCCCATATAATTTCTTGAATTATATATCTATTTTGGTGATTAACAAAACTCAAATTTAGTTTAATCTAACAAGTCTTTTATGAAGCTTAAGCACAGAAAATAAATCAAAGAAAGTCAAGAAAAACCTGTAAGTATTTTTTACCCTGAAGTATTTAAAGTTTAGAACATATAATTTTTCTAGTATACATCAACTTCCTGAGAAGTATAATGATTTCAATAGTCATAACGATTTCCTTACCTCGATCACTTTCATATTCATAAGGATTTGGTAAGTGACATACCGATTTTGGCCTCACAATGATTTCATAAGCATCGCATCGATTTTGATCTCAGAACGATTCGCTAAGTGATCGCATCAATTTCGTTCTCAGAATGATTTGCTAAGAAATCGCATCGATTTCGATTCCACAACGATTTTGTTTCACATCGATTTGATAAGTGAGAACAACGATTTGCTCTCACAACGATTTGATAAATAAGAACAACGATTTGCTCTCACAACGATTCGGTTTCACATCGATTTGATAAGTGAGAACAACGATTTGCTCTCACAATGATTTGACAAATGAGAACAACGATTTGCCCTCACAACGATTTGGTTTCACATCGATTTGGTAAGTGAGAACAACGACTTGGTCTCACAACGATTTGTCTTTCATAACGATTCGATAAGTTCCACATTGACTTGTATTTACATCGATTCGACAAGTTACAACAACGACTTGGTCATTATAACGACTCGATAAGTTACATAACAATTTGCTTGTTGTAACTATTCGATAAGTCTTAACAACGACTTGGTCTGTGTAACGATTCGATAAAATAAAACATTGATTTGATCACTCATCGACTCAATAAGTGAGACAACGATTTGGTTATAATGACTTGTTCATAACGATTTGCTTATACTCCCATAACAATTTATCTCTACAATGATTCGGTTATGATTGTATAACGATTTATGTTCACATCAATCTATTTATGAATGAATAATGATTTTACATAAACAACGACTTATTCACATAACGATGTCATAAGTCGTACTCATAACGATTTTGTGAATCACATCGACTTGATATTCAAATATGTTGAAAGTCAAAGTCTTCTCACGTGTTTTTCGATACTCATGCATTTAATGTATCTGTACATCTCACTGGACGATAAATATCTGGATATCTTCCATTCCTATGCTTCTATAGAAAACACCTTTTTAGGTAGCAGAAAAGTATTTCCATTCTGGTGTATATTCCTACTGCCTGGTTTCTAACGTTGACTGACAAGCCAAGAGACAGTCTAGTTGTCCACTGTTTGGCATTTATTGTGTGCAGATCCTTGAAAGAACCACTCTCTAACATTGGCAACAAAGAAGCTGTAGAATATCTTGAAGAATTCTTTCCTTGCGTGCATGCATCAGAAAACATTAAATGACTGTAAGCACACCTGATGTACACGTCAAACCATGCAGTCTAACGAGCATTCAACACAAAGCCAACGGATTCTTCAACAACTACATTTTTCAAAGAAGATATAAATAGAAGACTGGTGCCTACATGAAGAACATCTCTTGAGAATTCAAAATCGGCAAGCACCATAGAAGAGCTGAAGTCTCACTCCATTGTCTTGTTGTAGCTCTGAGCTCACTGTATTCATAGCTTAGTCTTTGAGAGCCTTTGTGTACTGAGAGAATTCTTCCTTGCAAATCTTTCTCTCTCAGTCTTGCTTCAGATCAAGCATTGCTCTATTAGCTTGATCTAGGGGCTTGTCTTCTCTTTAACACTTTTCTGTGTTGTTCCTCTTCATATTGAAAAGAGAAGACATGTTGGTAATAGGTGACTGTATTCCCTTCATATAGAAGGAAGACCTGTGAATCAGGGTGCTTTGTACCTCTTTCGGTTGAGAAGAGAAGGTCAGCTGCGGCTGAATGTGTAAGTGTCCTTGAGGGGGATTGTACCCTTGGGTAGTGGAATCCTGAGTTGTTGCTCAGGGACTGGACGTAGGACTCCTGCGGAGAGGAGGTCCGAACGAGGATAAAACCTGTGTGTCATGTGCCTGTCTATTTGTGGTTGTTATTTATCCTTTTACTAACGCTAACAATCGATTGTAGTGTGTTGTGTTAAACATTTTTGTGCACAGGTTTAAATAATTGAATTTTAATGAATCCCATTCACCCCCCCCCTGGGCTTGCTAGCTGGGCAACACTTTCTTTTCTAAAGAAAAATTTTTGTCCAGCTCTAGGACTGTATACAGTGTAGAACCTAGCTACGGGTTTGTGTCTAGCAGAACCATACTGGTGTTTGTACCAGAAGGTTGGCTTCTTGACCTATAAGAGAAGTGGGATGCCTTCTTGCCGGGGAAAGAGAAGAAGACCAGCTGGGGTGCTGGGTGTTGTATTGTCCTTGAGGGGGACTGTATCCTTGGTTAGTAAAATCCCAAGAGATTACTTGAGGAGTGGATGTAGGACTTCCATGTGGGAAGGGCCGAACCAGGATAAATTCTTATGTTCTTTGTGTGATTGTTTATTTGCTTCCGCACTGCTACTCTCTATCACACTCAACTAATCAAACTTTCAAGTGATAATTTTCTGTGCTTAAGTTTCTGTTTAAGATTTCAGAAAACCTATTCACCCCCCCTCTAGGTTAGCTTGCTGTCGTACCAAAAGGGCCAATAACTACAATTTGGGTTATTTTCTGTAATCATCCTGATATTAGGGTAATTTCTGAAATCTGTGAATAAGCATAGATTTAAGAAGAAATGTTGTATGTAAAGCATGTGTGTGATAAAAAATCGAGTTTCTGTGTAGAAATACATGTTAGGATAATGTTCACACTATGATGGATTTGTAAATAGATATTGACTATTTCCTGTAATTTCCATGACTGAATTGCTATAATTAATAGCACTGTTTTAATTTTGTAAATAGTTACTGCGTTCCAAAAATTTTGATATTTTATTCAGTGAATTGTGTCAGCATGTTATGATTACAAGAAAAATATTGAGCATGTTTGACAGTTAGTTTTAGTAAGTTGAATATTTCTTTTTTTATACCAAAATTGAGAATAATATGGAATTTAGTGTGAATGTCAGAAAATCAGGAAAAACTATTGTTTTGATCCATGACAATAGGGGCACATTTTGCCAAAATATTTATGAATTTATGTCTTCTGTGACTATTTTAAGTTTTTTATCATCATGAGAAATATGTTATATTAAATAGATATTGAAGGAATTTCCCAAAAACTACAACAAGTCATCAATCTGATTATGTCTCTATTATGATCAGAATATGTATATATGATTTTGGGTAGCATGCTATGTTGCATTTGAAATTTATAAATTTGTATATGATTCTATATTCAGCCAATAAGATACTGCCACCTTAGAAGTGATCTGGAACAGGACCATAGTAATGCCCCTATAGAAATGCTCAATATGTTATATATGTTCCCGAAAGTACGAGAAGAAATCCTGGAGGTGGACAATTACCACTAGTAATGGTGGGGAGAACTCCCCTCGGTTCTGCGCAGTAACCTAGCTAGACTCTATCACTCTTTGCCGAGGTGATGAGTATATGTTCCTATGTCTATGTGACTTCTAATGGGTGGTTTGTTGTGTCTTGGAAATTTGTACATAAGTATATGTCATTTGATATGTTTGTGTTTAGCCTTAGCATGATTAGAATATCATTCTTGTCTTATTTCCTTTCTGCTAAGTGTTTAATAGTCATACTCACTTTTGTGAACTCTTGAAACCATGTATACCTTGTACACCATGTTGATATTTGAAACTTTTTCATGATAATCAGATCTGAAACCACTTGCAAAAGTAGGGATTAAGATGTTAATGTAATGTCTTTATCTCATGTCTTAGACAAGTATCATTTGTGTGTAAAGTTTGATTAAAGATATGTTTAGCATATGTTACATTACAAGTAGTATGATTGCTAAAATCAATATGTATTAATATGGTTTGAAAATATAGTATATGTTATGTTGGATGTCTATTTTTGGGTTGCTTGCTGAGTCTTCGTTGTAGACTCATACTTGCTTAACATTTCAAGTGAGGCTGTGGATCCCGACGTTGTTGTCGCAGGATCAGATTCGGAGATTTGAATGTTGAGTGATCTTTGTATGTGAGGAGTCCTTATGTTTATGAACATTGTATTAAAACTATTTAGCAGTTGTGGACTTTTCTATGGATTATGAACATGGATGTTAAAGTTGATGTGATTGATTTAATTTCTGTTGCTTTGGTATTCATTTGTGAATCACTCAACCTGCATTTGATAATTGTTCGGGTGTGTTGCTCATGTAACACGTCCCTTGGAAACTAGGTGTAAGCGGGGCGTTACGTACAAATCCCCTATGCACATTCATATTAAATCACTCGTGATTGTTTGATCAAACACAAGAAATTGTAGTAATATGCTCTAATACCAATTGAAAGATTGCATAAATAATGCTATGACTCTAAATCTAAAGGGGGGGGGTTAAATAGATTTAGAATTTCTTTGAGTACACTGATCAATTCTAGAATTCGATTTGGGACACTTCAATCAAAAACTCAATGATATTAGTAATGTGCATATCAAGACTACAAAGACCACATGAGATCAAAATGATTTAAATCACCATGGACCATGGCATAGTCGAATGCAAAATAGATGTGTGTGTTGTGATTACAGAACAAATGGAGCAATTGATATGGAATTTAACTATTAGAAAGCGAGCCTACCAAGCATCAAACACATAGACCAATCAAATCACAAAAGCCACAATGATTTAAGGTGGTTAAGATCGCTCACCAGTGAGTCCTATGTCTACCATCCACACACACACACACACACACACACACAAACTTTCACTCTTAAAGATGAAGAGTATAACACACACACAGACACAAGCTTGATCTAAGCACAGAAGTTGCACAGACCAATTCACACACACACACTTGAGATGTAGAGAAATAGAATTGAGATGGAGATCGAAGTGAATCGAAAGTTTCAAATGAGTAGATATTAAATCTGCTTAGCTTGAGACAATTACTAAGAATTAGAATTGCTGGATGACCTGATGAAGTTCAGCAACTTAGATGAGGATATTCTAGGAACTTCTCTTCTCAGCTCTATAAATAGAGTTCTGCTCGCCGCTAGGTGCTCCCTCATTTTGTGCTCTCTCTTCCCCTTACCCTTTTTCAGATGAGACAAAGAGGGTATTTATAGCCCTTTCTCACACTTACATGTGCCTTGGAGTCTGCACATCCAATGTACGAGGTAAGTCCTATCATCTTTTAAGATGTCTTGTGCGGCTCATGTGCTACTCATCAGAACAGATATCTATAGACAATTGTGCCTTGATAGTGAAACCAATTGATTACATGTCTTCATATTGATTGGTGACTAAACAATCGATTAGCTTGTCTTTATATCGATTAATGATTAACCAATCGATTAGATGTTTTATATCTCAATAGATTGCTTGCTCTCACTCCGATCTTCATATGTCGACACTAGGCCAACAACCTGTCGACTAATATTGTCGTCACAACTCTTCTAGAAAGTTGATCTAAGCTTGGATCCTTCATCTGTCGACAGATAATCATTAGTTTGTCAACCAGAACTATTTCCTCTATCTTTCCAATAGCTTGTATTTCCTCACATTTTTTCATCTATCGACATCTGATCATCAACTTGTCGACCCATACTGTAACAACTACTTCTTCCTGAAGATTATTGTTCTTTGAAATCCTTATCTGTCGACAAAATATTGTAGACTTGTCAACATGCATAGAGATTGTATGAAGTTATTCATATGTTCAATACATTTATCTATCAACTTAGAATGTGCACATTTGAATAATTGCTATAAAGCCCAAGTAAACTAACCGCATACCTCAGATTGCTATCATCAAAAGAATCTTTAAACTAAACATCCCAACATTTACTCCTGTTGGCAGTAAACTACATCGACCATCTCGATGTAACGATTCCGAATTAGGTCCTACACACAATTTTGATACCCAAGTTGAACGTTATAGGACCCTTACTGGGCCTTCTGCAGTAGTTCTGTGTTGATGGCAAGGTGTATTTCCATCGACCTGTGTTGGCGGCAGTGTGGACTATCGTCTATCTATGGTGGATGGAGTAGGAAGGCCCAGATCAGCCATCTCATGTTGAGAGAGTGACAGTTGTGGCAGACTGCAGCAGAGGGGCCCTTTAGATTCTCTAGCAGGTAGAGTGCCCGTGTGTTGGCTTGTCTTACAATTGCGTCGATAGTTGTACAATAGGTTGTTGAGGCATATCAGGCAGATCTTGAGTTGTACATAGTACTTTTGTTGCCAGAGGTAGAGCTTGCTGAGGATGGCACTGTTAGATTCAGAGGCAGGCTTTACGTTCCAGTTGAGGAGGAGATTGGGAGGGTTCTTTTGTAGGAGGCACATGGTTCCAAATACTCTGTTCATCCAGAGTCGACCAAGATGTACCATAGGTTGAGACGCTAGTTTTGGTGGCCTAGGATGAAGAGAGACATTGTTGAGTTTGTCGCCAGGTGCTTGGTTTGTCAGCAGATAAAAGTCGAACATCAGTGCCCAGGCAGTTTAGTGCAGCCACTAGAGATTCCTATGTGGAAGTGGGACTATGTGATGACTAACTTTGTGGTTGGACTATCGAGGACTTCAAGAGGCTATGATAGTGTTTGGGTAATTGTTGATAGATTGATGAAGATTGCTAGGTTCTTGCTGATTAGAGCTGACAGGGGAGGTATCGGGTTAGCTAGACTATATGTGGAGCATGTTGTTCCTTTGCACGGGATTCCCATTTCTATTGTATCAGATAGATATCCTTACTTCACTTCAGATTTCTGGCGTAGTTTTCAGCAAGCTGTGGGGACAAAGTTGGCACTTAGCTCAGCTTAACACCCTCAGTCATGCAGTTAGTCAGAGCAGACTATTCAGACTCTTGAGGACATACTGCGAGCTTGTTGTCTCGAGTGGTAGGGAACTTGGGAAGCACATTTGCCACTGGTTGAGTTTGCATATAATAATAGTTATTATGCTAGTATTGGTATGGCTCCATATGAGGCTCTCTATGGGCATCCTTGCCCACTGCTTTTGACTGGTTCGAGGTTGGTGAGAGAGTTGACATTAGATGAGAGCTAGTCCAACAGTGTGTTGAGGCGGTGCAGCTTATCAGATAAAGATTGCAGGTAGCACAGAGCCGACAGAAGAGTTATGCAAACCAGTAGAGGAGGCCGTTAGAGTTCTAGGTAGGGGATCAGGTGTTTGTGTGAGAATCCCCTATGAAGGGAATTGTGAGATTCGAAAAGCGTGGGAAGCTGAGTCCCCACTACATCAGATTGTTCCCTATTGTAGAGCGTGTTGGTGGCCTTGATTATAGATTGCAGTTGCCTCCAGAGTTGGTAGGTGTCCATGATGTATTTCATGTGTCCATCTTGCGATGGTATATTCTAGATGAGTCGCATGTTCTCTAGAGTTCAGAGTGGATAGAGGTGATAGTACTTGGGTTTCCAATTTCTATTGAGGATCACCGTAAGTAAAGGCTGAGGAACAAGGTGATCCCATTGGTTAGAGTTTCTTGGCAGCGACACTCAGGTGGTGAGTCAACTTGGGAGCGCGTGGATGAGATGTGATGGTTGTTCCCACATTTGTTTGAGTGAGTTCTTCTTCCCCTTATTGTTGTGTAATTTCATCGGCGAAATTTCATTTAAGAGGGGGAGGATGTGAGGCCTTGGCCCTTACTAGACCCTTATTGGGCTTCTACAACAGTTCTGTGTAGACGGCTAGGTGTGTTCCCGTCGACTTGTGTTGGCAGTAATGTCGACTGCGATCTATCTGTGGTTGATGGCAGGATAGTATGCCGTCTACCCTTGGTTGACGGAGGTAGAGTGTGTAAGACCCTAGGTTTCCATTCTTGATATGCTTGTTGTGTTTGTTTTCCTCTTTCTGGCAGAACCCCTCTTGGCAGCAACAAATAGTGCCACCAAGATGTGTTGATGGAAACCAACTGTGTCGCTAACTTTGGGTTAGTGGTAATAGTCATTGTTGTTTACCTTCTTCAAAAAAATTTGGTATTTCTTCTCAAGGCAGGTTGACGGCAGAGTCGAATGCCGCCAACCTACTATTTGACGACATTAGATATTGTTGTTAACTTATTTCCGTGTTTCCAATTTTCTTTTTCGATCCAACTCTGATTTCTTCGTGGATAGATTAGGAAAGTTGGATTTGGTTTTGGGTTCTCCTTCCACCTTGAACACAAACCAAAGCCCTATAAATATAGGTCATTTCTGAGAGGGAAGAACCTTTGCTGGCTAGGGTTTATTGTGAGTTCGGAGAGAGAGAAAGGAGAGACTTTGTAGTAATCAATCCGATGAAACAGAGGCTACTATGACGTTTATCTGCAAGAGGAAGGCATGATAGAATGTGGGGAGTTTCTTGGTTCATGGGGAAATCACCTACGAAGGCATGGAGGTCAAATCAAGCCGATGAAGAGTACCTCTTTGGCTTGTCTGAGGAGGGCTTCATCAGTGAAATTCAATCTTCAGGGGTTTTTTTAGAGGCAAGTAACTTAGGAGTTTCGTTCGTATACCTATCATGTAGAGTTTGTGATTTTTACTGATTTTTCCTTCATGACCTGGATCTTCAAATTTTATTTTTACGTGGTTTTGGTTTACAAGTTCCTACATATAGGAACTTGACGACAACATATGATGCCGCCAAGTTCTAGGGTAGACTACAGTCGACACTGCCTTCAACCACCTTAACGGAAGACCCCATGCCATTAAGCTTTTTTATTTTTCTAGAACAATGATGTGATGCATGTGATGTGATTTTCGTAGATTTTATGCATGACATTGAGTTATTGGGTTGTGACATGGTACCTTAGTCACTGTGGAGGGTTTTGATAATTTTTGTTATTTTATGGGTAATCATGTTAATAGTCATATCATGAGTTCATGTTTCAGTATTTTCTTCTAAATTTAGGGTTACCATAAGCATGTTTCATGTGGTTAACTTTGCCAGATCCTGTTAGACTAAGTTTCTAAGAACATATTAATAATTGCCTGAAATATGTTTTAAATTGGATAAATAGTTATATTATTCCAATTTTGTTTTAAAAATAGACATATGACGTATTTTATGTATATGACTTGTGGTTAAAATTTGAGCATATTTTGACATCCGAAGTTACTGTTATCACCTTGTAAGTCTTTAATGACCATATTAAGCATGATTAAGTTAAAAGTGATAATTCTATGTTGTTCGTACCATGTTTAGGTTCTATTAAGCATATTTTATCACTGTTAGATAGTAATTAGAATATCTATAAAATAAAAGGATGTATCCACGTCATATGCATGAGTGCATCATATTAAGTGCATGTGGAATATGTGTAAATGTAATCAGTGAATGTGAGAAAGTGGATTAATGTGCCGATAAAGACACTGCTACCATAGAAGGCTATGGAGTCATACTATAGTGAAGCCCCTATAGGAATGTTCAATGTGTTATGTGATATCCTGTGGGCATCAGGATGAAATCCTAGAGGCAGACAAGTGGGTTGACGACAAGGGTGTTGACGTCAACAGTGGGTTGACGGCAAGGTTGTTGCCGTCTACTTGGGCTTGACGTCAAGGGATGTGGACGTCTATCAAAGTTTCCAGAGTCTTCCGTATGTTGAACTTGACAGCAATCGATGTTGACGTTAAGGTCATGTTGGTACAAGTTGGCGGCACACATGTTGACGTCAACCTGCCCGGGGCCTATTTTTATGAGGCGACCCGAGGCCATTTCTCCCCACCCTTTGTCCCTCTCCTTCCCACCACCTTCACCCCTCTTCTTCTCCACTTCTTCCGGCGGCCGACGAGAGCTCGTGGGGAGGTCGTGGTGCACGTGGCGGCGTGTTGGATCGGGCAGGAAATCATGGTTTTGGAGGATCATCCTAGTGGGTGAGCTCCTGAGATATTGGCACGATTCAAGGTTCTTTTGGGATTTTTCTAACGTATAGAGGTAGGGAATCTTCCCCTTGACTCCCCTTGGTTGTAATGTTGTGATTGTTGTATGTGAATTGTATGAAAATAGAGGTTTTCGGGGAGGGTTTCTCCATGCCGGGTTTTGGGGTAAATTTGCCGATTGAAGCATTGAATCGTTGTTTTCCGGCTTTACATTGGTGGTTTGTGATGAGGGAAAGTGTTTCCCATCAACAAATCATGTTTTCTTGGGCTAGATCGTCCGTAGGTGCAGTCTAGGGCCATATGAGCTACTAGAAGCTGAAGAACATAACGTCAACATCGGTTGACATGAAGTTCTTCAGGATGGAACTTGACGGCAAGAAACCTTACCATCAAGGAGAGGTAAACAGCAAGCTAGTTGCCGTCTACTTTCTGTAGATGGCAAGGGTTGTGCCGTTTACCCTAGGTTAACGGCAATCGATGTTGCCGTCAACCTCTAAGGTAGGTCCCAGTAGGCTTAGCCCCTTTTCTATTGTGTGAGGCATGGACACGCGGTGTCTGCTTCCTGGCACGGTATTCCAGACATTGAAAGCGTCTCTGTCTGTGTGTGTGCTGAGTTTTGTTGTTCTTGTGATTGTGGTTGTGTTGTGTTTTCCCAGATGTTGAGGAAGGCTCCGTTTGGATGACTGGTGTTGAGCTATTTTGCCAGTGAGCCTGGACGTCGAGTGCAACTTCGTCCTATGCATGCCCCTTGTGGTGGTTACGAGCCGGTTTCCATGGGGCCCCTTCTCCAACGTTCGAGTCCGGCATAGGGGAAAACCGGTCGAGGCCCAAACACAAGGGATAGCATCTGAGTGTGCACATGTGGCTAGAGTTGGAGGACTCTGTGGTGTCTAGGCAGCAAGCCATAGGCCCTAGCTGGCCCTACCTCTTGTGTGTGTGTGCTTGTTTGCATGAGCTTGTAGTGTTTGCTATACTATTGAGCTTGCGAGATTCCAGTTTCTTGCCGCACTCCTGTGAGGAGTTGGGCATCACACCACCGATATTTTGTGTGTTCTTGAAGTGTTTACTTAATGTAGTTTTACTTTCCTACACTGCCTTTTAGTACTGTTACCGGTGGGGGTTAGTGTCCCTACTGTGTCTTTTCTTGAGACTCACTCCCTTCCTTTTCAGGTGGTTCGTCGTCGGCTCTAGGTGCTAAGGAGACAGGTCACTCTGGAGCTGGACCTTCTTAGCTGCTGAGAGTAGTACTCTTGTGTACGTACTTGCTGTACTCTTTACTTTCATTAGATTTGCTCTTAGTTGTACCATTTCATTATATATATATATATAGTGGTTTGTTTAAAAATTATTGTGGTGTGTACATTTTCTTGTATGTTCTCCTCAAACATTTTCTCTTAACCCCTCCGAGCTTCAGCTCATGGGTGGCGGTTCAGGGTTCGAGTTATTGGTAGGTAACCGGTAATTTGAATCTTGGGTCGTTACAATTGGTATCAGAGCCTGCTCTCTCGAGACATATAAGGAAATGTTTATATTGGTAACTCAGAGCATGAAAAGTACAGTAGCAGCAAGCAAAACCAGAGTAATTTTGTGTATTGATTTGTGTGAATGTCCTGTGTAGATCCATTATGACACTGAGGTGATGTCGTGTTGAGGAGGTGGCTGAGCAGGCAAGGTCTGTCCTGTCCTGAAAAACTTAACGGCAAGGTCTGGCCGTTTAGAGGTGTTAACGGCAGCATCGTCTGCCGCCAACCGAGGATCTTAACGGGAAGGGATTTTGCCATCAAGCTCCTGTCTGTGCAAAAACACAGAGCGAGCTCTGAAGAGTGGGTGAATGTGAGGATCCAGGACACGAGAAAAATCACATAAAATCTTTAAAATCTACTGGACACATACATGGACTACGGGGATGGGTTACTTGCCTTTAGAAAAATCTCCAAAGGGGTCTAAATGGCTGCTGAAGCTCTCCTTGGGCAGTGCCAAGAAGCCTCCAAGATCCTCTTGCTCCGGGTTCTATGATGATGTAGCCTCCAGTCCAAGGTCGGGGAAGCCTTCCCCTATGCCAAAGCTATCTTCCAGTTGCAATGTCTCGCCGGAAGCAGCTTCAAATCGCCGGATCTGAGCTCTCAAAGTGTTGCCTCTCTTTAGTTCTCAGCTAGGGTTCTTTTCTCCTCTGTGCAAAGAGCCAAGAGAGCTCTCCCAAGATGCAAGGTGAGTTGTTTTTATAAGAAAAGGCATGGGATCTCACGCAGGGTCCGATGGGAGGGCTGAGAGTCGGTTGGGACATCTCCCCAATCGCTGAGCTTGCTTGCCCCCAGAATTTCGGGGTCTACTGCGCATAGAGTTTCAGAGAAATAAACGTTCACATCTATGGCTGTTTACTTAAGAGTTGGCATCCATCGGGGTGGACGCTGACTCCTCATGGACGTCTATCCATGTTGACGCCAATTGGCCCTTCGGCCAGAACTTAAAACAAGCAGAAACCCATGCTTACACTATATGTATATCCATGCAATATAAATACTATGGTGTACACACTACTACCACATGCAAACATACAATATTTACAATCTGAATATACACATGAATACATAAGTACAACTAGCTAATATTGTACATAAATATCCATATATATACATTTACAAGTTACACACAACCATGAATTCACATAAAATAGAAACAAAATGACAAACAATTCGAGGGCCTTACACCCTCTCCCCCTTAAGGAAACTTCGTCCTCGAAGTTTAAACAAAACTACTTAAACAAACGGGGATACTTCTTCTTCATCGCATCCTCAAGCTCCCAAGTAGCCTCCTCTCGCGAGAAGTTCCGCCATAGAACTTTCACCGACGCAATACTCTTGTTCCGGAGATGCTGAACCTTCCGGTCAAGAATAGCTACTGGTTGCTCCACATACGACAGATCTGGCTGAATCTCCACTGGCTCGTGACTAATCACATGAAATGGATCTCGGACATACTTCCTGAGCATAGAAACGTGGAAAACGGGATGAACACTAGCTAAAGCTGGGGGTAAAGCTAGCTCATATGCCACGCTGCCCAATCATCTGAGAATCTCATACGGGACAATGAATCTGGGACTTAATTTACTATGCCTGCCAAACCTGACAACACCTTGAGTAGGTGATATCTTCAAAAAGACATGCTCACCCACCTCGAACTCCAAATCCTTCCTTCTGTTGTCGGCATAACTCTTCTGCCTATCCTGTGCCGCAACAAGCCTCTTCCTGATAAGCTGGATCTTATCCGAAGTCTCCTGAACTAACTCCGGACCGATCAACTGCCTATCGCCAGTCTCCTCCCAACATAAAGGAGATCTGCAAGGCCTTCCATACAACGCCTCAAATGGAGCCATACCAATGCTCGCATGAAAGCTGTTGTTATATGCAAACTCCATAAGAGGTAAATGACGCTCCCAATCATCCTTCCAATCCAGCACACACGCTCTCAACATGTCCTCGAGCGTCTGGATAGTCCTCTCGGACTGTCCATCTGTCTGGGGATGAAACGCCGAACTGAGCTTCAGCTCCGAACCTAAAGCATCTTGAAGACCCTTCCACAACCTTGAAGTGAATCTCAGATCTCGATCCGAAATGATCGACTTCGGCACACCATGCAACCTAATAATGCTACTAACATACAATCTAGTCAAACTCTCTACTGACTGCTTCTTCTTCATAGGCAAGAAATGCGCAGTCTTCGAGAACCTATCCACAACCACCCAAATCGAGTCGTTACCCCGTCTAGATTGAGGCAAACCCGTAACAAAGTCCATAGTGACAGCTTCCCACTTCCACATTGGGATTTCCATCTTCTGCATAAGGCCAGATGGTCGCTGTCACTCGGCCTTCACTTGCTGACACACTAGACATCAGGACACATAATCCGCCACATCCCTCTTCATGCTGGACCACCAAAAGGACCTCTTCAAATCCTGGTACATCTTAGTGTTACCCGGATGAATAGAGAATCGCGATCTATGAGCCTCCGCTAACACATGCTCACGGACATCTACCAAATCAGGGACACAGACAGTGATGAAACCTAATCACACTGTCCTCATCACGAACAATGCCCGCCTTTCCCACTAACTCCTGGAGTCTAGGGTCGGCTTTCTATTGCTCGATCACCTCATCCAAAATCGAGGACCTAAGAGATAACTGAGCTACAAAAGCCTGGCATAGCGATGGCTCTAACTCAGTCAACATGCAAGCCGCATCTTCCAACATCTTCCAGTCCTGCTGGAGAGATGGTCTCTTCCTACTCAGGGCATTAGCTATGACATTCGCCTTCCCAGGGTGATACTGAAGGTCGAAGTCATAGTCCTTCAAGAACTCAACCCATCTTCTCTGCCTCAGGTTTAATTCCTTTTGGGAGAAAAGATACTTCAAGCTCTTGTGGTCGGTGAACACCTCAAATCTGACGCCATAAAGATAGTGCCTCCAGATCTTTAGTGCATGAACCACTGCTGCAAGCTCCAAATCATGGGTCGGATAGTTCTTCTCATGCTCCTCAACTGACGAGAAGCATATGCCACTACCCTTCCTTGCTGCGTCAAAACGCAACCAAGGCCAATCCGAGACGCATCCGTGTAGATAGCAATACCCTCTACATCGCTCGGCAAGACTAACACCGGAGCTGACGTGAGCTTAGTCTTCAACAATTGAAAACTACTCTCACACTTCTCGGACCAGACAAACTTCACTCCCTTTCTGGTAAGCTGAGTCAATGGGGAGGCGATGGATGAAAATCCCTCAATGAATCGCTGATAGTAACCCGCCAAACCTAGAAAACTACGAATCTCCGAAGGGGTCTTGGGGGTCTCCCAATCCATAACTGCCTGGACCTTTGCTGGATCAACTGCTACACCAGCACCGGAGATAACATGCTCGAGGAAATGAACCTCGTGCATCCAGAAACTGCACTTGCTGAATTTAGCATACAGCTTGTGCTCATGAAGGACGTCTAACACTACCCTCAAATGCTGACGGTGTGTGGCCTCATCCGGAGAGTAGACCAACACATCATCTATAAACACTACGACAAAGCTATCTAAGTACGGTCTAAACACCCGGTTCATGAGATCCATGAACGCTGCAGGGGCGTTGGTCAATCCGAAAGGAAGGACCAAAAACTCATAATGTCCATAACGGGTTCTAAATGCCGTCTTGGACACATCCTCACTCCTAATCCTCAATTGATGATAACCAGATCGTAAATCAATCTTAGAAAAGACTGATGCATCCTGCAACTGGTCAAACAAATCATCAATCCGAGGCAAGGGATACATGTTCTTCACTGTCACTTGGTTTAGCTTCCTATACTCGATGCATAACCTAAGTGATCCATCCTTCTTCTTTACGAACAAGAAAGGTGCGCCCCAAGGGGAAACACTAGGGCGAATAAATCCCTTATCTAGCAACTCTTGCAACTGCTTCCTAACTCGTCTAACTCCGCAAGTGCCATCCGATATGGAGCCTTCGAGATAGGAGAGGTGCTCGGAAGCAAATCTATGGTGAACTTGATCTCTCTATCCAGTGGCAATCCAGATAAATCATCGGGAAAGACGTCTAGAAAGTCTTGCACTACCTCGATCTCTGCAAGAGCAGGTGACTCATCAGCCTCAGGTACTAACACCACGCTGGCAAGAAAAGCGTTACAACCCTTGTTTACCATGCGCATCGCCTTCATGGCAGAGATGACCAACTTTCCTGCCAAGTTTCTTGGCAAGGGATGAGAGAACTCGTGCTCACCAGGAATGCGGAAAACAATCCTCTTTCCACGACAATCTACTAACGCATAGTGCTCCTCTAGACAATCCAGACCAAGAATAGCATCATAGTCCTTCATCTTTAGCAAGAAGAAACACCCATCCAAAACCCTATCCTCAATGCACGTAGGTAACAACGGAATGCACTTCCTAGTCGATACCGTACCCGCATGTGTGTGCACAGACAAAGGGACCTCTAACTCCTCAGACTCTATGGCTGACTCTAGAGCTAACTGCCTAGCGAACCGCTCGGAAATGAACTAGTTAGTGGCACCCGTATGAAACAAAACCCGAGTGTGCACACCTAGAAGTAAAACCATACCTTCGGTGACATGCTCTGCCTGCTCGGCATCCTCTCGTGCTAGAGCAAACACTCGAGCTGGGGCTCGAGGCCTTCCTGGTCTTCCTGTAGCTGGTGCTGCTGCTGCTACCAGTGCTGGGGCTGGCGCTCCGCACTGGACTCCCTGCTGAAGTCTCGGACAATCCTTGATCTTGTGGTCGCTGCTTCCACACTTCAAGCATTTCCCCGCAATCATCCAACACTCGGAACCACCGTGTGTCTTCCCGCAATGAGGACACTCCTTCTTTATGCTAGGGGAACATTGAGAAGATATCTGTGCACTGCTGGTTGTTAATGGATGCTCCGGTGCCTGGTACACTGCTTTCTTCTTGTCCTGCCGATGGAACGTAGCTGCAGACCTCTTCTGCGAAGTCTTCTTCTCCTCGAGATACTGCTGCATCTCGCCCTCCTATCTACAAGCGGCACTAAGTGCCTCGTCCAAGGTACGATGGTCAAACGCCACTAGCCTCATCCTCAGTGATGGCTTCAGGCCCATCACGAACTTCTTTGCTTTCCTGCGCTCTTCTGTCATGATATGAGGTGCATATTTAGATAATTCTATAAACTTGGCCTCATACTTGAGCACAGTCATGGAGCCTTGAGTCAAGGAGAGGAACTCTTGCTCCATCCTGTCCTGGATATGCTCGGGGATGAACTTGGCCCGAAAGAACCTCACGAACTCGTCCAAAGCCACACCAATAGCTCCGTCCTCGAATCGGGTACGCAGTAAGGAAGCCCACCACACATCAGCTCTCTCCTGTAACACAATCTTCATAAGCACCACACTAAACAACTCTAACTTAACAGGATATACAGCATAGAAAACTAAAACATACATGTAGCATATAGGTGGCTAAAGTAACCTTATCCTCGTCCGCACACCTAACAGCCCGGAAGATCTTCTCGATCTCCCTCATCCAGTTCTCAGCTAGTAATGGGTCGCTTTCCCCCTTAAAAGAGGGTGGCAACATCCTCTTGAAACTTTCCATGATGGAAGGTCCACCATGGTCCTGAGCTGGAATTTGAGCTTGCTACAACAAACAACAAGCAACGCATATTCAACACAACATCATGTCATTAAATAAAACAACCACTCTTTATTTATTATTCCAACCTGAGCCTCCAACTGAGCCTGGAGTGTAGCCTGGGTGTGGGCCTGCGTCTGCATGGCCTGCACTAGACCCTGCATGAACACTCCATAATCCACTGGAGGCTGTGGGGGAAGTACAGGACCCTGAGGTGCCAGGGCCTGCTGCTCAGTCTGCTCCTCACGCCTAGGCTCATCTCTCCTCTACTCGCCATCACGAGTAGGTACACCACCACGTCTACCGCGTGAAGCCATAAGCTGCAATAAATTTCAGCCACTATTAGAGCTATGTTAATTTACTCCTAACCATTTTCTTATCTATTTTCCATTCATTATTAATCAATTCTACACATGTGGACAATTCTATAAAGATTTAGCATGTAATGAGGATGATGACTTATGTTGTGACGGCCCTCATTATACCGGTACGGTTATACCAACCCACGTCAGTATAGCGAGTGCTGCCAGCCACAGTGGGACATTTACCCAACGATACAAACAGCTGAGATACACGCGAATATATATAACAGAGTAGCGGAAGTAAAAGAGAACTATCTCCATTCATTCATCATCCACATTAAACATACATGCAGTTTACAATTTGCAAAAAGGAACTAAAATTCACATGATTTAATTTGCTGAAATAGAGATACAAAATGTCCACATTACATTCTTTAATAATAATTCTAATACAATGTTCAAGTACATACTAAGAAGTACACAGTCACAAAGATCTCAAAAACTGGCTAGTCTCCATGCTCGGAGTCCGTCTCCGCTGCCTCCTCCGAGGGTACTGTGTCACCAACTATACCTGTACGCCGAAGCAAGGAGTGAGTCCAGGGACTCAGCAAGTAACACTATGCATGATATACACGTACAAGTCCTAGTGGTTTCTACACGCACATTACACTTTGCAACACATAGCATGCTAGTCCATTTAAGCATTCAACCTATCATGAAGGTTCTACAATTTTATACATAACGCATGCTTTCAGATTTCAAAAATAACATTCACCTATCACATGGTCTCTAATCAATTCACTCATGAGACTTTAATCAAAACGTGAGAGCTATTGACATGAACAATTTACATACGTGAACGGGGAACATAATTAGCATGGATTCCACATGTTCTTAAGTACATACATAACTTTTTATCATGCTTTAGGTTGCTGGTTTCACATGGTTCAATGACTATAAACCTACGCATGAAAGCTACAACGTTGCTTAAACATAACACATGAACAATCCATCATGCCATTTTACTCACATACTCATTTGTTGTTCCTATCATGGATTCTAAACGCTTTTGCACACATAAACATGAGAATAATAATAACATGCATTTTCTGAATTCACTTGGTTTCAGATTTAGTTTCACATGGTTTCTATAACACATTTACATATCTAAGATTTCACATTTTTTTTCTTTACACTAGTTTCCTCTTTCACATGGTTCACTTTACACATACACATTCACATATCACTTACACATTTACACATGGTCACATACACTTTACACATATTTTAAGTGCCGTGACACATAGTCCAAACCACCAAAGAAGGACACAAACACATCACATCACATAGACGCCATCTAGGCAATACAATGACAACTCTTGGACTGCGCAGACCGGGAGAACAAGTCTCCACCCTAACCAGTGGTACTTGTCCACCTCCAGGATTTCCCCCTAATGCCCTTAGGGTCACTTAACACAATGAACTTTCTTAGGGGGACTTTTCCTGATACGGCTCCACTGCCTTCTCAGAAGCAGTATCACATTGGCACAGTTTACACTTTTACACATTTACCGTTTTACACATGGTTTTACACTTGACACTCTTCATCACATTACACTTTCTTACTCACATGAACACCTTTGTTTTCCTAACATGGTACTACAGAGTTTTCAAGGTTCAACACACAGTAAACACACCAATCATGCTGGGTTTAAACAAAAATCAAATCACATTTCGATCATATGTACGAATTATCCACATTTCACATGAAACCACATAACTTTTTATTTACTGTTCCAATTGACCTGAAATTTTAACCACATGCTCTTTCGGGTTCCAAATCATACCCTCAATTTTCCAGATTTTTCTGAGCTAAATAGGATTTACAGAAAATCAAACACCTAATTAGCATATTATTCACAACTTAAGCTAACATGGGTCTAACACATTTGAAATTCATCCACTTACTGTTTTGCACAGAGAACACTAATGCATGATTTCAGAACACAACATCATCCTAATTCATACATCTATAAATCCGTTACCACAAACCATTTTTACATGCTTCATTTTACCGAACCGAAACTTACTAGCAATTCCACAAGTATGCATGAATTACCAAAAATTCAGAACATACATGCATGTCCCACAATTCTTCATGAATAGACTGAAAATAAGATATTTAACTAATCTTAATCATGGAACAAAAATTTGCAAAAGTTATCTACAAGTTATGCTCACAGTTTTACAATATGTCATTACCCCACATTCACCATTACATCACATTCATCCACAACCACAATGCACAATATACATAGAGTATAAGGGGTACAATATATCCTCATCGCATAAAACATACCGAAATTAATATACAAGAGGGACAGAACAGCTCACTATTTTGTTCAGAAGAACTAGACGGCGGTCTCTGGCCGCTGACTCAGGGTCAGCGGCATGGTCGATGGACGCCAAGGATGAACTGGGCGTCCAGGGACCTTGCCGTCTACTCAGGTCTGTGCAGAAACACAGACCCGAGCTCTAAATCTTGGGTGAATTGGAGGGTCTAGGACTCGAGGAAAATTCCATAAAAATGTCGAAAACCACCTAGACTCATACGGGGACACCATAGATAGGTCACTTGCCTCTCTAAAATTCCTCCAAGAGATTTATGGCTCGAAGAAGACCTCCTTGGGCAGTTCCAAGAAGTTGCAGAAGTGCCTCCAAGATCGCCTTCCTCCGGGCTCCTGGGTGATCTCCACGCCGAGGGGATGATGGAGAAGCCTTCCCTTTGCTTTAGCTTCCTCCTTGTTGCAGAAGATCTCCAATCCAGCTCTCAAGGGATCGGATTTGAGGGTTCTAAAATGGGGTTTTCTCACAGATTGCTCTAGGGTTTTCCTCTCTTCTTCTCTCCTCTTGCAAGGGTGAAATGAGAAGTGGGGGAGAGGCCAACTCGGGTTCAGGGTGTAGGAGAGCCCCTCACCCACTCACCATGCCGATTAGACAGTCTCAGAGCCGTTGGGGGACATCCCCCCAATGGTTGCCATGCCTTGCTTCAGAAGTTTGCAGCTCTGCTGCGCATGCAGGCCAGAGAAGTCGACGTCCAGATCGCTAGACGCCGGAATTAGGGTTGGCGTCCAGGGCTGGACGCTAACACCACCTCAACGGCCAGGGGATTGACGCCAATAGGGCCTTCGGCCAGAACCCTAATTTATGCAGAAACCAAGCATACCAAGCTTCTATACATGCAATATGTACGTAGCATTATATTCATGCTATCATCATGCAATACATACATTATTTACGTTTAATATAAACACATGTACACGTAATTATACTATTTTAATATCTACGTAAATACGTACATACATACTCAACACAATATACACACATAAATACGAAAAATACGATGGAAAATTCGAGGGTCTTACACCCTCTCCCCCTTAAAGCAACTTCGTCCTCGAAGTTAGAACGACACTACTCAAACAACAGGGGATACTTCTTCTTCATCGCATCCTCAAGCTCCCACGTAGCCTTCTCACGTGAGAAGTTCCGCCATAGAACTTTCACCGACGCGATACTCTTGTTCCGGAGATGCTGAACCTTCCGGTCAAGAATGGCTACTGGTTGCTCGACATACGAAAGATCTGGCTGGATCTCCACTGGCTCATGACTAATCACATGAGACGGATCTCGGACATACTTCCTGAGCATAGATACGTGGAATATAGGGTGAACGCTAGCCAAAGCTGGGGGTAAAGCTAGCTCGTACGCCACGTTGCCCAAACGTCGGAGAATCTCATATGGGCCAATGAACCTAGGGCTTAGCTTGCTATGCCTGCCAAATCTGACAACTCCACGAGTAGGCGATATCTTCAAAAAGACATGATCGCCAACCTCGAACTCCAAATCCTTTCTCCTGTTGTCGGCATAACTCTTCTGCCTATCCTGTGCCGCAACAAGCCTTTTCTTAATAAGCTGGATCTTATCCGAAGTTTCCTGAACCAACTCCGGTCCGATCAACTGCCTATCACCAGTCTCCTCCCAACATAAAGGAGATCTGCAGGGCCTACCATACAACGCCTCGAATGGAGCCATTCCAATACTAGCATGAAAGTTGTTGTTGTATGCGAACTCCACAAGAGGTAAATGACGCTCCCAATCATCCTTCCAATCCAGAACACACGCTCTCAACATGTCCTCGAGCGTCTGGATAGTCCTCTCGGGCTGTCCATCAGTCTGGGGATGAAACGCCGAACTGAGCTTAAGCTCCGAACCTAACGCATCCTGAAGACCCTTCCACAATCTCGAAGTAAATCTCGGATCTCGATCCGAAATGATCGACTTCGGCATACCATGCAATCTAACGATACCGCTAACATACAATCTAGCTAAGCTCTCCACTGACTGCTTCTTCTTCATAGGCAAGAAATGAGCAGTCTTCGAGAATCTATCTACAACTACCCAAATCGAGTCATTGCCCCTTCTAGATCGAGGCAAACCCGATACGAAATCCATAGTGACAGCTTCCCACTTCCATACGGGAATATCCATCCTCTGCATAAGGCCGGACGGTCGCTGCCGCTCGGCTTTCACCTGCTGACATACTAGACATCTAGACACATAATCCGCAACATCCTTCTTCATGCCGGACCACCAAAATGATCTCTTCAGGTCTTGATACATCTTAGTGTTACCCGGATGAATAGAAAATCGCGATCTATGAGCCTCCGCTAACACATGCTCACGGACATCTACTACATCGGGGACACAAACACGGTGCTGAAATCAAATCACACCGTCCTCATCACGAGCAATGCCTGCCTTACCCACTAACTCTAACAATCTAGGATCGGCTTTCTGCTGCTCAATCACCTCATCCAAGACTGAGGATCTAAGAGATAGCTGAGCTACAAAAGCCTGACACAACGATGGCTCTAACTCGGTCATAGAGCACGCTGCATCCTCCAACATCTTCCAATCCTGCTGGAGCGAAGACCTCTTCCTACTAAGAGCATCTACTACGACGTTCGCCTTTCCGATGATACTGAAGGTCGAAGTCATAGTCCTTCAAGAACTCAATCCATCTTCTCTGCTCAGGTTTAATTCCTTTTGGGAGAAAAGATACCTCAAGCTCTTGTGGTCAGTAAACACCTCAAATCTGACACCATAAAGATAGTGCCTCCAGATCTTTAGTGCATGAACCACAACTGCTAGCTCCAAATCATGAGTCGGATAGTTCCTCTCATGCTCCTTCAACTGACGAGAAGCATAAGCTACTACCCTCTCTTGCTGCATGAGCACACAGCCTAAACCAATGAGATGCATCGTATAAATGGCAAAGCCTTCTAGACCACTGGGCAATACCAATACGGAGCAGAAGTAAGCTTAGCCTTCAATAGCTGAAAGCTGCGCTCACATGCCTCAGACCATACGAACTTCTCACCCTTTCTGGTCAGCTTTGTCATAGGGGCGGCGATGGATGAGAAACCCTCAATGAATCGCCGATAGTAACCAGCTAACCCAAGGAAACTACGAATCTCCGAAAGGGTCTTGGGAACATCCCAATCCATAACTGCCTGGATCTTTGCTGGATCAACAGCTACACCAGCGCCGGAGATAACATGCCCGAGAAAGTGAACCTCGCGCAACCAGAACTCGCACTTGCTATACTTCGCATACAGCTTGTGCTCACGGAGAACCTCTAAGACTAACCTCAAATGCTGACGATGTGTGGCCTCATCCGGAGAATAGACCAACACGTCATCAATAAACACAACAACAAAGCTATCTAAATACGGACTGAACACCCGGTTCATGAGATCCATGAACGCTGCAGGGGCGTTGGTCAATCCGAAAGGAAGAACCAAAAACTCATAATGTCCATAACGGTTCTAAATGCCGTCTTGGACACATCCTCACTCCTAATCTTCAACTGATGATAACCAGATCGCAAGTCAATCTTGGAAAAGACTGTTGCCTCTCGCAACTGGTCAAACAGATCATCATCCGAGGTAAGGGATACCTGTTCTTCACAGTCACCTGGTTTAGCTTTCTATAATCAATGCACAACCTAAGTGACCCGTCTTTCTTCTTGACGAATAATACAGGCGCGCCCCAAGGGGAAACGCTAGGGCGATAAATCCCTTATCGAGCAATTCCTGCAATTGCTTCCTCAACTCGGCTAATTCTGCAGGGGCCATCCGATATGGGGCCTTCTTGATAGGAGAGGTGCCTGGAAGCAACTCTATAGTGAACTCTATCTCCCTATCCGGTGGCAATCCAGACAAGTCATCGGGAAAGACATCTGGAAAGTCCTGCACCACATCAATCTCTGCAAGAGTCAGTGACGAACCAGCATCGGGTACTAGCATAACGCTGGCAAGAAATGCGTCACAACCCTTGTTCACCATGCGCATCGCCTTCATGGCAGAGATGACTAACTTTCCCGCTAAGTTCTTCGCAAGGGAGGAGAGAACTCATCCTCACCAGGAATGCGGAAAACAATCTTCTTCTACGACAATCCACTAACGCATAGTGCTCCTCTAGCCAATCCAGACCAAGGATACAATCATAATCCTTCATCTTTAGCAAGAAGAAACACCATCTAGGAATCTATCCTCATGCACACAGGTAACGACGGAATGCACTTCCTAGTCGATACCGTACCCGCAGGGGTGTGCACAGACAACAGGGACCTCTAACTCCTCGGACTCTATGCCTGACTCTAGGGCTAACTGCCTAGCGAACAGCTCGGAAATGAACGAGTGAGTAGCACCCGTATCAAACAAAACCCAAGCGTGCACACCGAAAAGTAAAATGTACCTTCGGTGACATGCTCTGCCTGCTCGGCGTCCTCACGAGCTAACGCAAACACTCGAGCTGGGGCTCGAGGCCTTCCTGGTCGTCCTGTAGCTGGCGCGGCTGCCGCTACTGCTGGTACTAGCGCTCCTCGCTGAGCTTCCTGCTGAAGCCTGGGCAATCCTTGATCTTGTGGTCGCTGCTCCCAACACTTAGGCATCTACCCGCTATTAACCAACACTCCGAACCTCCATGGGTCTTCCCACAATGGGGGCACTCCTTCTTCGCACCGGGGAACGTACAGAGGGTACCTGATAGTTGCTGGCTGCCACTTGTTTCTGCGGTGTCTGGTACACCGTTTTCCTCTATCTTGCCGCTGAATGTCGCTGCTGGCCTCTTCTGCGAAGCCTTCTTCTCTCTAGATACTACTCCATTTCTCCCTCCTATCTGCAGGCTGCGCTGAGGGCCTCGTCTCTAGCATGCGGTGGTCGAACGCCACGAGCCTCGTCCTCAGTGATGGTTTGAGACCCATCACGAACTTCTTGGTCTTCCTGCGCTCATCCTCTACTATATGCGGTGCATATTTAGAAAGTTCAGAAAACCTTGCCTCGTATTCCAGGACGGTCATTGATCCTTGCGTCAGGGAAAGGAATTCTTGCTCCATCTTGTCCTGGATATGCTCTGAGATGAACTTGGCTCGGAAGAGCCTCACGAACGCGTCCCACGCCACATCTACTGCCCGTCCTCGAAGCGCGTACGCAGTAGGGAGGACCATACACATCACTCTCTCCTGCAACACACCTTCATAAGCCTAACTAACAAATTCTAACTTTAACAAACAACATAAAAGCATAAACCAAAACATACCTATAGCATGTAGGTGGATAAGGTCACCTTGTCCTCGTCAGGACACCTGATAGCTCGGAAGATTTTCTCGATCTCCTCATCCAGCTTTCTGCCAAAAGTGGATCACTCTCCCCCTTAAAAGAGGGTGGGGTCATCCTCTTGAATCGCTCCATGATGGAAGGTCCACCATCGTCCTGAGCTGGGGCCTGAGCCTGCTACATTAAACAACAAGCAATATACAATAACACAATATTATACAATTCAAATAGCAGACTACTTAGTTGTTTTATTATTTACCTGGGCCTCCAACTAGGCCTGGAGTGCTGCTGAGTGTGTGCCTGGGTCTGCATGGCCTGCACCAGACCTTGCATGAACACTCCATAATCCACAGGCGGCGGTGGGGGAAGCACAGGACCCTGTGGGGCCGGGGCCTGCTGCTCCGCCCGCTCCTCGCCTCTGCTCATCGTCGCGAGCTGGCGCACCTCCATGTCGTCCACGAGAAGCCATGGCTGTCATAAAATTTCAGCCACCATTAGAGCTAGGTTACTAAGTTTTCTAACCATTTCTTATCTATTTTTCACTTCTTATTAATGTTTTCTACACATGTGGACATACTTAGCATGCAATGGGGATGATGACTTAGTTATATTCATGTGTAATCTCAACCGGTCGCTCTGATACCAATCTCTGTGACGGCCCTCATTATACCGGTACGGTTATACCAACCACCTCGGTATAGCGAGTGCTACCAGCCACAGTGGGACATTTACCCAACGATACAAACAGCTGACATACACGCGAATATATATAACAGAGTAGCGGAAGTAAAAGAGAACTATCTCCATTCATTCATCATCCACATTAAACATACATGCAGTTTACAATTTGCAAAAAGAAACTAAAATTCACATGATTTAATTTGCTGAAATAGAGATACAAAATGTCCACATATTACATTCTTTTAATAATAATTCTAATACAATGTTCAAGTACATACTAAGAAGTACACAGTCACAAAGATCTCAAAAACTGGCTAGTCTCCACGCTCGGAGTCCGTCTCCGCTGCCTCCTCCGAGGGTACTATGTCACCAACTATACCTGTACGCCGAAGCAAGGAGTGAGTCCAGGGACTCAGCAAGTAACACTATGCATGATATACACGTACAAGTCCTAGTGGTTTCTACACGCACATTACACTTTGCAACACATAGCATGCTAGTCCATTTAAGCCTTTCCCTATCATGAAGGTTCTACAATTTTATACATAACGCATGCTTTCAGATTTCAAAATAACATTCACCTATCACATGGTCTCTATCAATTCACTCATGAGACTTTATCAAAACGTGAGAGCTATTGACATGAACAATTTACATACGTGAACGGGGAACATAATTAGCATGGATTCCACATGTTCTTAAGTACATACATAACTTTTTATCATGCTTTAGGTTGCTGGTTTCACATGGTTCAATGACTATAAACCTACACATGAAAGCTACAACGTTGCTTAAACATAACATGAACAATCCATCATGCCATTTTACTCACATACTCATTTGTTGTTCCTATCATGGATTCTAAACGCTTTTGCACACATAAACATGAGAATAATAACATGCATTTTCTGATTCACTTGGTTTCATATTTAGTTTCACATGGTTTCTCTATAACACATTTACATATCTAAGATTTCACATTTTTTTTTTCTTTACACTAGTTTCCTCTTTCACATGGTTCACTTTACACATACACATTCACATATCACTTACACATTTACACATGGTCACATACACTTTACACATTTCACTTTACACATATTTTAGTGCCGTGACACATAGTCCAAACCACCAAAGAAGGACACAAACACATCACATCACATAGACGCCATCTAGGCAATACAATGGCGACTCTTGGACTGCGCAGACCGGGAGAACAAGTCTCCACCCTAACCAGTGGTACTTGTCCACCTCCAGGATTTCCCCCTTAATGCCCTTAGGGTCACTTAACACAATGAACTTTCTCAGGGGGACTTTTCCCTGATACGGCTCCACTGCCTTCTCGGAAGCAGTATCACATTAACACAGTTTACACTTTTACACATTTACCGTTTTACACATGGTTTTACACTTGACACTCTTCATCACATTTACACTTTCTTACTCACATGAACACCTCTGTTTTTCCTAACATGGTACTACAGAGTTTTCAAGGTTCAACACACAGTAAACACCAATCATGCTGGGTTTAAACAAAAATCAAATCACATTTCGATCATATGTACGAATTATCCACATTTCACATGAAAGCACATAACTTTTTATTTACTGTTCCAATTGACCTGAAATTTTAACCACATGCTCATTTCGGGTTCCAAATCATACTCTCAATTTTCCAGATTTTTCTGAGCTAAATAGGATTTACAGAAAATCAAACACCTAATTAGCATATTATTCACAACTTAAGCTAACATGGGTCTAACACATTTGAAATTCATCCACTTACTGTTTTGCACAGAGAACACTAACGCATGATTTCAGACACAACATCATCCTAATTCATACATCTATAAATCCGTTACCACAAACCATTTTTACATGCTTTCATTTTACCGAACCGAACTTACTAGCAATTCCACAAGTATGCATGAATTACCAAAATTCAGAACATACATGCATGTCCCACAATTCTTCATGAATAGACTGAAAACAAGATTTAACTAATCCTAATCATGGAACATAAATTTGCAAAAGTTATCTACAAGTTATGCTCACAATTTTACAAATGTCAGTACCCCACATTCACCATTACATCACATTCATCCACAACCACAATACACAATATACATAGAGTATAAGGGGTACAATATATCCTCATCGCATAAAACATACCGAATTAATATACAAGAGGGACAGAACAGCTCACTGTTCTGTTCAGAAGAACTAGACGGCGGTCTCTGGCCGCTGACTCAGAGTCAGCGGCATGGTCGATGGACGCCAAGGATGAACTGGGCGTCCAGGGACCTTGCCGTCTACTCAGGTCTGTGCAGAAACACAGACCCGAGCTCTAAATCTTGGGTGAATTGGAGGGTCTAGGACTCGAGGAAAATTCCATAAAAATGTCGAAAACCACCTAGACTCATACGGGGACACCATAGATAGGTCACTTGCCTCTCTAAAATTCCTCCAAAGATTTATGTCTCGAAGAAGACCTCCTTGGGCAGTTCCAGAAGTTGCAGAAGTGCCTCCAAGATCGCCTTCCTCCGGGCTCCTGGGTGATCTCCACGCCGAGGGGATGATGGAGAAGCCTTCCCTTTGCTTCAGCTTCCTCCTTGTTGTGCAGAAGATCTCCAATCCAGCTCTCAGGGATCGGATTTGAGGGTTCTAAATGGGGTTTTCTCACAGAATGCTCTAGGGTTTTCCTCTCTTCTTCTCTCCTCTTGCAAGGGTGAAATGAGAAGTGGGGTAGAGGCCAACTCGGGTTCAGGGTGTAGGAGAGCCCCTCACCCACTCACCATGCCGATTAGACAGTCTCAGAGCCGTTGGGGGACATCCCCCCAATGGTTGCCATGCCTTGCTTCAGAAGTTTGCAGCTCTGCTGCGCATGCAGGCCAGAGAAGTCGACGTCCAGATCGCTAGACGCCGGAATTAGGGTTGGCGTCCAGGGCTGGACGCTAACACCACCTCAACGGCCAGGGGATTGACGCCAATAGGGCCTTCGGCCAGAACCCTAATTTATGCAGAAACCAAGCATACCAAGCTTCTATACATGCAATATGTACGTAGCATTATATTCATGCTATCATCATGCAATACATACATTATTTACGTTTAATATAAACACATGTACACGTAATTATACTATTTTAATATCTACGTAAATACGTACATACATACTCAACACAATATACACACATAAATACGAAAAATACGACGAAAAATTCGAGGGTCTTACATATGTATATTTATGTACTATCTCAATCGGTCGCTCTGATACCAATCTCTGCGACGACCCTCTTTATACCGGTACGATTATACCAATCCACGTCGGTATAACGAACGTCATCACAGTGGGACATTTACCCAACACTAACATACGATCGAGATGTATAGAAATATAAATACAGAGTAGCGGAAGAAAAGAACTACTATCTTTCATTTCATCATCCACATTTAACCATACATGATCAATATAGCGAATTAAAAAGCTAAAGTCCACATAATGAAATACTAAATTCAGATACATAGTTTGCCCATGATTTCATAAGTTTCAAATACATGATTCCCAAGTACATACTATGAACTAAGCACAAAATGGTAACTCCACCAAGCTACTCTCCTCGCTCGGAGTCGCTCTCCATGATCTCCTCAAGGAAGTGGGGTCACCTACTAAACCTGTACGCCGAAGCAAGGAATGAGTCTAATAGACTCAGCAAATAACTCCATACACGTCACACATGCATATCACAAGTAAGTTCTACTTTCAATTTCATTAAATCAAACATATAGCATGGTTGAGACAATGAAGATAAACAACCTATCATGGTATTTCTACAACTTCACAACACATGATACATGATTCATGCCATCTTAAAACAAAATACCTATCACATGCTTTCTACTCATCCCTTCACATGAGAGCTAACATTTTACATTTAGGCTAACAAGGTAGTCTTCTAAGCATGGAATCTCACACACATATAAAAGAAGTACTCCTAACATGGATTCTACATATTCTTGTACATGCAAGGCATCATTATAAACATATGAAGCTTGTTGTTTTGACATGAACTTAATAATTTCATCACATGAATTACAAAGTTACACTCTAACACATTTATATCACATGGTTACATATTTACACATTCACATGGTTCACTTTTACACATTACACATATGCACATGTTCACATTACACAATTTACACATATTCACATTCACATTTCACATTAGATGTCGTGCCAAACCACCACTAGAAGGACACATTCACATCACATACACATAGACGCCACCTAGGCAACACAGTGACGGCTCTTGGTACTGCGCAGACCAGGAGAAGTATTCTCCACCCTAACCAGTGGTACTTGTCCACCTCCAGGATTTCATCCTAATGCCCATAGGATATCAAACACATTGAACATTCCCGTGAGGACTTTTCCATGGTACGGTTCCACAGCCCTCTATGGAAGCAGTGTCACACACAGCACATTTTTACACATTTCGGTTTTTTTTTAACACACACACATATTACACATATGACACATCACTTATAGTTTTATTATTAAGCACATGGTTAAGTTTCCTAAATCATGGTACTACCGTTGACAGGTTCAAACACTTCAAAATTTACACTAATCAGTTTAACACCTAATCAAACCCTAATTACGTTAAGCATGCATAAATCATTCAATTTCACATGGAAATTTCACAACATAACTTACTGTTACCCAAATCTCATGAAACTTTAACCACACACTGTTTGCAGGTTTTAGACCACACATGCAATTTTTCACATTTTTTCTGAATTTCATATAATTTACAGAAAATGAATACTCATTCACATGCCACAATTAATTCAATTATCATGGAAGAACAACATAATTATCGGATTTGATAGTTCTCAGACCTGTATCTAACATGAATGTTATCATAAAAATTTTATCCGAATTTATAGCACATTGCATAATTTACTAGAAATTTTTTACTAACCTACACATGCCCTCTATTTTCAATGCGAAAATTACAACAATTAGCATGGTCATGGGAAAATTCTTGGATTTTTGAGACAGGGACTGACATACATATACATCACCTGAAAATTTCGGGGCAATCGAAATTTCACATGGACTTCGTAAACAAAGGTCTACATGTTCAGGACCTTATCTAACATGCATTTCAATTAAATGTAATAATTCACATCATTTACAGAAATTCATCAAACATTCACAACACATTCTATTAACTGTATTACATAACATGTAAGTTTACACTATATCCTCATGCGCAAAACTTCAGAAATTAGGTATATAAGGCAGAACAGTTTCATGTCCTGTCCTGAAGAACTTAACAACAAGGTCTGGCTGTTTACAGGTGTTAACGGCAGCATCGTCTGCCGCCAACCGAGGATCTTGACGGCAAGGGATTTTGCCGTCAAGCTCCTGTCTGTGCAAAAACACAGACCGAGCTCTGAAGAATGGGTGAATGTGAGGATCCAAGACACGAGGAAAATCTCATAAAATCTTTAAAACCTACTGGACACATACATGGACTACGGGGATGGGTTACTTGCCTTTAGAAAAATCTCCAAAGGGGTCTAAATGGCTGCTGAAGCTCTCCTTGGGCAGTGCCAAGAAGCCTCCAAGATCCTCTTGCTCCGGGTTCTATGATGATGTAGCCTCCAGTCCAAGGTCGGGGAAGCCTTCCCCTATGCCCAAGCTATCTTCTAGTTGAAATGTCTCGCCGGAAGCAGCTTCAAATCGCCGGATCTGAGCTCTCAATGTGTTGCCTCTCTTTAGTTCTCAGCTAGGGTTCTTTTCTCCTCTTTGCAAAGAGCCAAGAGAGCTCTCCCAAGATGCAAGGTGAGTTGTTTTTATAAGAAAAGGCATGGGATCTCACGCAGGGTCTGATGGGAGGGCTGAGAGCCATTGGGGATATCTCCCCATTCGCTGAGCTTGCTTGCCCTCAGAATTTCGGGGTCTGTTGCGCACAGAGTTTCAGAGAAATAAACGTCCACATCTATGGCCGTTTACTTAAGAGTTGGCGTCCATCGGGGTGGACGCTGACTCCTCATGGATGTCCATCCATGTTGACGCCAATTGGCCCTTCGGCCAGAACTTAAAACAAGCAGAAACCCATGCTTACACTATATGTATATCCATGCAATATAAATACTATGGTGTACACACTACTACCACATGCAGACATACAATATTTACAATCTGAATATACACATGCATACATAAGTACAACTAGCTAATATTGTACATAGATATCCATATATATATACATTTACAAGTTACACACAACCATGAATTCACATAAAATAGAAACAAAATGACAAACAATTCGAGGGCCTTATAGAAACAATATCACCATCAATTTTTACAATCACTTTTCATAATAAAAAATCTAAATAAAGACAAGTATATAACAAAATGAACGTTGTCCATATCTGAGCCAGTTCAATTGCATAATATCTAAGATTCAACATTACATTTATTCCTTCGAGCTATAGTATCACTAGTTTCTAAAATCCAAGCCATCTCTACTTCTCACAATTCGAACCAAGTCTCAGCATTTCCTCTTTTGAAATCTCAGCTTTACCTGAATATTAGTAAGAGTGAGTCTATAGAATAGACCCAACAAGCAACTAGGAATTTTTAACTCACAACCTACACTATAGCATATTTTTGAAAGGCATAATAACATATATATAAACAATGGTAGTTGTAACAGGAACCGGAACAATGGTAGTAATAGAAATTGTGGTAGAATCAATAGCTGTAAAGGTAACTATAATAGTAGTTATAATAGTAATAGTAATAGTAAAAATAACAAAAAAGTATCAGTAATGGATCAATATATGGTAATGGTAGAAGCAATGGTAGTAATAGTAGTGGTGACAGTAATGATAATAGTAATAGAAACGACGGTAGAATCAATGGTAGGAAATAGTAATAGCGATAGTAACAATAATGGAATTTTTTTTTTAATAACTGAGTCCAATGGTCAGAAGAGTGCACCCTTCCACAGAGAGGGAGAGTGTTATCACTCCACCAGCGCGAGCCCACTTTGATTTTTATTTCAAAAAATAAAAGTCAATACATAACCTGCCGGGCATACACCAGAGGTTCATGGACATAAAAAGCAAATAAAGGAAATTTAACAATTGCCGCACCTAATAGCTGCTACACCAGCCTTGTCCAGGACCACCGCCCCTCTGGTAGCTCGTGGTAAATCCAATGGTGGACCTAAATAATTTATTCTTCCCTAGACCACAAGCGAAAGATGCCAAAGAATCTGCCACCTAATTTCCTTCTCGGTATACATGTGTAACTGAGCACTGCAGGTCTTCCAGCAACTTCAAGATAGTCCGCCACCAAGGAGGGTGCCACCACTGCATTAACCAAATTAAACTACCGAGTCGGAATAACACATCCAACTGAAAACAATACTTGACAGAAAGCTGTAAACCATCATGCAACGCTCTTGTCCTCAGCTATAATGCTTTGTCCGGCGCATACTAAAGTACCTGACACTGCAACCACCATCTCCACGTATACTCGGATTGCTTTTGCATGCTCCATCAACGTTGAGACTAAAATTCCCCTTTGGCTGCCTCCATGGCTGCTTTAATTATATTTGTCCCTTGGAAGGCATTCGAAGGATGTCATAATTCAAAGTTCTTGATCAACTGAAACATCATCTTATCTATATAGCCGCAGTTAGAGGTGAACACGGTTCGGTTCGATTTAGTTGATTTTTTGGTTAACTCGAACCGAACCGAACCGATTCGGTTCGATTTAAATTGAAGTCTAATTCTTTTTATTACAAATCTGCGCACATGTCCTGATAGTTAAAGCGCTACCTTTTCATGTAGGAGATCTGGTGATCGAAATTGAGTTTTGACATGTTTTTTATAGAAAATATCAGTTTTGACATATTTTTTTACAAAAAAAACCCATTTGCAATCGCCCAGTATCGAACCCAAGGCGTTGAATGCCATGCAAGACTGCACTAACCCCTGTCCTATATCATGTTTGGGTTATTATTGTACATGTTATATATATATTCGATTTATTCAGTTTTAGAAAATAAAATCGAACTGAACTGTGTGGGGGTCCAAACCGAACCGAACTGCTCGGATCGATTCCATTTTTCGATTTGAATCGAATTATGAACAGTCCTAACCGCAGCCAATTGTTCACAAATATACTCCTTTTGATTTTCTGAGAATAAATTCTTTTTGCCTCATAACGACATGCACATCTACTTTTCCATATTTCCTACATAATTAACACCACCGCATATAAACCCACATAATCAACCACATGATTAAACTTGCACACTTATCCACGGATGGTGATCTGGTCACTAGCTTTATTGCTGACCAGCTGCTGAATCCACTTCCACAGATTGACCGCCAGATCACCCGTAATAAAAAGATGATTTAGATCGTCCTGATGTGGCCTGCAGGTACAAGGGATCCCACAATCTGCCACTCTACTGTCTACTTGCACCGCCCTGTGCAACAGTTTCCAGGTAAACATAACTGCCCTTGGCGAGAAAGAACTATGTCACAGCTTCTTCCATGAAGATATCTCTCAAGTCCACGCGGAGCTGATAATTGATAGGCCGATTTCACCTCAAATGCAGAAGCAGTCCATACTCGAATGTCAGGTTCACTGGAGAGATCATTTAACAATGACTGGCAGGATCGATATAGTAAGGCGCGGCTCCTTATTTCATGCATGGTTACTATTGATAACAACATCCTTCACACATACCACTGGTGGACCAATACCATTATCAATGTAATAATTAAGTAGTGGCTAACATCAATTTGTACTCACCATTACCCACCATCCACGTACCTTGAGTTCTGCAGAATCAACTTTTTTTTGCCTCCTGAAACACATCTTAATTTGGGGATACCTGCAGGTGGAAAATTAAAGGTTTAACAATTTCCAGCAAATTAATGTTTCTTTAAATATCGTTTAGTTGCATATAGCGCTCATAAGGAAGACCCAACCGGCAAAATATTCCATATATAATTGTTTAATTTGCAACCAATGAATCTGAACATACTCGAAAGGGCGCAGACCAAGACCACCTTCAGAAATTGGTCTTTGGATATCGGTCCAAGATACCTATAGATGCCTGTTTGATGGACCCTCAGATCTACTATCAATGTACCTACGTACACACCGCCTTGGGAATGGTGGACGCAGATGCAAGATAAGACCGGCATACTCTTCAACAAGGATTTTATGAGAAGGGAAATAGTTTTGTAACACCATTTAGTAACATTATTTCATAACATTATTACTAAAATTGTGTCACATCAGTAACTGAAATAAAAAAGTTAAAAATACCTTATAAATGATGAAGTTATGATGCACTTTGATTAGTGTGTTATTTTAATGTGTTATCAAATGATGTTACTAAGCCATTTTTCTTATGAGAACCATCCGCCCAGCATGTGATAACATTTTGGATTGCCGACCTGATAAGTTTGCATTTTTCTTCTCCAACAGGAACCTGTAATCAGCAACATTGACTCTGCCCACTTTGATTGGAATATATACCAAGGTATTTTACACCTCCTTTACGTAATTGATTTGTATAGCCAGTGAGAGAAGGGATTGTCTGTGCAAGCACCCCCCGGTGCTTTGCAAGGAATTATGAAGCTGCTCTTTCCCGCATTGATCCTTAATTTGGCCAGAGCTTTCCTCAAAAAATCAAGTAAAAGTGCAATATTCTTGGTTTCAGCATTAAGAAAAATCCAAGTGTCATCAGGATGAAGAAGGTGAGAAATAGACATTCCCCCTCTCGGAACTAGTAAAATAATTGATAGCCCCAGATCATGAGAATAAATTCTTGATACCTCTACTAAGGACCTCCGATGCAGTGATAAATAAATACGGAGCTAAAGGATCAACGGGTGGACTTAAAAAACCGAGATAGCACTACTCCATTGACATTGACGGAGAACCAACATGGTTAGACACCAACATGATAGCACATCCACACCTGAAGCCCGTGCAAGACCACAGAAACGAGGGACGTAACGGCACTGTAGTAAAACCATGCACTGACATGGCCGTCATGAACGGCACTGTAATAAAGCCCTGCATCTTCCAACAAACTATTGTAAATATATCTTGAAACTCTCTCACTCTTAATGAGTGTCTCTTTGTATTCTCACTTCTCAGTTTATATAAACAGTACGTAATATGGCTGGGGACGATATGTCCTTATTCTATTACATTCTCTCTCTAGAAACTTTCTCTCTCTACAGTCCTCTTAGTCTCTTACATGGTATCAGAGCTGTGAAGCTTCACAGCACAACTGATCCTGCAGCGTTCTCCCTCTTCGACAGATCTCAGTCCCTGCAGCAATGGCCTCATCATCTTCTACCTCAACTGACTCAACGCCATCATCCACCGTGACACCTGTAGGTGCCAACTTCTTTGCTACATCTCCTACGTTGCCCTCTCCCTCTGTCACACCCCTGCTTCATATAAAACTCACCCGAGACAACTACATCGGATGGAAACTCCAGTTCGAGGCTGTTCTCCGCTCCCAAGGGTATATGGGCATCATTGATGGTTCCGACTGTTGTCCTCCTGCCATCATACCAGACCCGCAGAACCCTGGGTCCTCTTCTTCCAACCCGGAGTATGATGTCTAGGCTCGAAAAAATCAGTTGGTTCTCAGTTGGATGCTCATGACGCTCACTGACTCCTTGATCCCTCTCGTTGCCGGCTGTACGACCTCTAGTGGGTTATGGGACGCCCTGGGCAAGTCCTTTGCTTCTCACTCTCGTTCCCGAGTTCTTCAACTCCGCACTCAACTGATGAACACTCGACGAGGGGAGCTTCCTGTCACCGAATATATTCAACGCATAAAGACTATTGTCGACAACCTTGTTATTATCGGCCATTCAGTTCCAGATTTTGATCTTACTATGCAGGTCCTTGCCGGTCTTGGGTCCCCCTACGACTCCTTTGTTCCTACCATTACATCTCGTCTGGATGATGTGTCACTTGAGGATCTACACGGCATGCTCATGGCGCAGGAAAGCCTACTCCAATATCAAGAAAACACTTCTGCCATTGTGCCTTTTCCTTCGGCGAACACAGCTGCATGGGGGCGTGCTGGTACTTCTCCCAGCCCAGGAGATCGTGGAGGTTATAGAGGTCGTGGCGCCCGCAACCAAGGTCGTGGACACAACGTCCGTGGCACTACGTTTTGCCAAATCTGTCGTGGCGCCGGTAATCAGGGGTTTGAATGTCCCAAACGGTTCAACAGGACGTTCCAACACCCCACCCGTGGCTTTCCTCCGGCTGCTCCCTTTGCCACTACCTTCCTTCGCCTCCTACCTTCTCAACTCCTGCCGCTGCCTACCATACGGCACCAGCACCTGGCCTCCTTGGTGCTCCGCCCAACACAATGTCACCCAGTGCTGATCATGTACACGTACCTGGCACCTCGGCCTGGCATCCGGACTCTGGCGCCACACACCATATCACCCCAGATTACAACCAACTCTCTGGTGTCACACCCTACACCGGCACCGATACAGTACATGTAGGCAACGGTACAGGTTTGCGCATTCTCATCTTGGCCGCACCGCCCTTCCTTCATTCTCGCGTCCACTTTCTTTGCATAATTATCTTCACGTTCCTTCTATTACTAAGAATCTTATCTGTCCGGAATTCACTAAAGATAACATGTCATCTTTGAGTTTCACCCGTCTGCTTGTTTTTGTGAAGGATCGCGCTTCTGGGAAGGTCCTCCTTCAGGGTCGAGTTAGCCAGGGCCTCTACAGTTCTCCTGCCTCCACATGCTCCATCTCCTACTGCATTCGTTGGGGAACGAGCGTCCACCTCCACTGGCACGCTAGGCTTGGCCATCCAAACTTAAAGACTGTACTTCGTGTCATCTCTAAGTTTGGTTTACCCACTTTTCGTCCTTCTATTTCCCCAATCTGCTCTGCCTGTATGCAAGCTAAGAGTCATAAGGTTCCATTCCACATGCCATCTTCTATTTCATCTGCTCATTTAGATCTTATATTTTCAGATGTTTGGGGCCCAGCGCCCATCACATCTCATTGTGGCTTTTGTTACTATGTGACCTTTGTCGATGATTTTAGTAAATTCACATGGTTATTTCCAATGCGTCACAAGTCAGATGTTGTTGATATCTTCTGTCGCTTCCAACGTCATGTTGAACGCTTCTTTGGCACAAAACTTCGTGCCTTTCATTCTGATTGGGGTGGTGAATATCAAGCTCTACGACGACATCTTGATACCTCTGGAATTCTCCATCGTGTATCATGTCCTCACACGCCTGAACAAAATGGCTCTGCTGAGCGCAAGCATCGCCACATTATCGAGACTGCCCTTGCTCTTCTTGCACATGCCTCTGTCCCATCTCACTATTGGGATGAGGCCGTCACCACTGCTGTTTTTCTCATCAATCGCCTTCCCACCCACCTTCTACAACATGACACCCCTCTCTTCCGTTTATTCGGTCTCCACCCAGACTACACCTTTCTACGCACCTTTGGATGTGCCTGTTATCCATGGTGCGCCCTTACTTCATCACAAGCGATTTTCGTTCTACTCGCTGCGTTTTTCTTGGCTATAGTGCCACCCATCATGGTTACCGTTGCCTCATGTACCCACTGGCCGTATATATGTCTCTCGTCATGTTGATTTTGATGAGCACTATCTTCCCTTTGCTCCTACAGGCTCATCCAGCGGGGCATCCAACACTTCTCCTCTGACCACAGGGCTACTTGGCATGGGTCTTTCACCTCCTTCTGCTACCCAACCTCTAATGACCACCTCATCCCCAGCATCCTCACCTTCTAGGATACCCGAACCTGTTACATCGCAATCTGTGGCCCCTATGCCTGATAGCTCTCTCCATCGCAGTGCTCCTACCATCCTGCACTCCCCTGGCAATGGGACTATCACTACTATGCCACCCATGATGATCAATCCTCAAGAAGCATTGCCATATCGTCCCACTGATGACATGTCTCCTGCTACACCAGGTTCCTCTCCCCCGCTTCTCACCCGCAGCCTCTCAGACATCTATGAGCACACTGAGCCATTGTCTTCTCCTCCACCTGAAGCACTTCTTACTCACCCACAAGAGACTACTACCCAAGGCCCCACTGAGCCCACTTGCTTTGCACAAGCTTCTAAGGATCCGGCATGGCGTGCTGCCATGGCAGCCAAATTCGATGCCCTTCTCCGCAACGGCACCTGGTCTCTTGTTCCTCGACAGCCCAACATGAATGTCATCGGTTGCAATGGGTGTTCAAGCTCAAGCACCGTGCCGATGGCTCCCTTGAAAGACACAAAGCTCGTCTCGTTGCTAAAGGCTTCCGCCAACAGTTGGGGGTTGATTGCTTTGACACCTTTAGCCCCGTGATCAAAATCACCACCGTCCGTCTTCTCCTTGCCATCGCTGTGAGCTCTAGATGGTCTATTCACCAGCTTGATATCTCCAATGCCTTTCTTCATGGGCATCTGGATGAGGTTGTCTATATGGAGCAGCCCCCCGGTTTTCTTCACCCGCAATCTCCTCATCATGTCTGCCGGTTACATCGCTCTTTATATGGACTTCGCCAAGCCCCTCGTGCTTGGTTTACTCGGCTCAGCTCTCACCTCACTGCCCTAAATTTCACTGGTTCCAACCTCCCTTTTTTACCATTGTCACGAGGGCTCCATGTTGTTCATTCTAATCTATGTTGATGACATTCTAATCACGGGTAATGATTCTGGAGGCATCGCCACACTCATTACATCCCTTGCCAATGAATTTTCTATCCGTGACCTTGGTCCAGCACACTTCTTCCTCGGCATTGAACTGAGACCACACCCGGATGGCTGTGTTTTATCTCAGTCTAAATACATTGCTGATATCCTCTAACGGTCACACATGTCATCTGCTAAACCTCTCTCCACCCCAATGGCTAGCGGCACCCTCGAAGAAACTAGCACCTCTCCCCTCCTTGCTGATCCTACTCAGTACCAGCAAATCGTGGGTGCTCTACAATATGTTACTCTTACTCAGCCCGACATCTCTTTTGCGGTTAACCGCACATGCCAGCATATGCACTCTCCGACAGAGCTTCATTGGTCCTTTGTAAAACGCATTCTTCGCTACCTATGAGGGACTCCCATGCATGGATTACTTCTCTATAGGGACTCTTCGCGCCATCTTCATGCCTTTAGTGATGCCGACTGGGCCGGCAATAACTTAGACCGGGTCCACAAGTGCTTACACTATTTTTCTTGGACGAAATCTGATATCCTGGAGCTCCAAGAAACAAACTACCGTTGCCCGTTCCAGTACTGAAGCCGAATACAAATCTATAGCCAATGCAACTGCTGAACTCATTTGGATACAATCTCTTCTTCACGAGCTCAAGTTGCAACCGTCGCCTACGCCCGTCCTCTGGTGAGACAATATTGGAGCTACATATCTTGCTGTCAATCCTGTCTTCCATGCTCGCACCAAACATGTCGAGATTGACTTCCATTTTGTTCGCGAAAGGGTTTCTAGTAAACAACTGGTAGTCTCTTACATTTCCTCAAAGGATCAACGTGCTGATGCTCTAACGAAACCTCTGGCTCGCCAACGATTCTTGGAGATGTGCATCAAGCTCAACGTGGTGCCACCCCCGCTGAGCTTGAGGGGGCGTGACAGCGCATCCACACCTGAAGCCCGTGCAAGACCATAGAAACGAGGGACGTAACGGCACTGTAGTAAAACCATGCACTAACATGGCCATCATGAACGGCACTGTAATAAAGCCCTGCATCTTCCAACAGACTATTGTAAATATATCTTGAAACTCTCTCACTTTTAATGAGTGTCTCTTTGTATTCTCACTTCTCAGTTTATATAAACAGTACGTAATATGGCTGGGGACGATAAGTCCTTATTCTATAACATTCTCTCTCTAGAAACTTTCTCTCTCTACAGTCCTCTTAGTCTCTTACATAGCATGCCCATGTAGGAGTTGAATCTGTAGTGTTAAAACCAAACTTTCTGAGAATAGCCAAGAGAAAATCCCACTTGAACCGGTCATATGTTTTTAGCCATATCCAATTTAAAAACTAGATTATGTCCTCGATCTGATTTTCCTGTTGATATCATGTAGCAACTGACGAGCAATAATTAAGAGAAACGTTGTCCAGAATATATCTTCCCTTGACAAAAGCACTTTGCTCCTCACAAATAGTACTAGACATAATAGGGAGAAGCCGATCAAACAGATGATTTTGGAGATGATCGATCTTATATATATACACAAAGTTGCACAGGCTGACAGGTCGATAATCATTTTAGGTGATAGGATGCTGCACCTTAATTAGGCACCAGTGTAATAAGAGAAGAAGTAACGTACACCCCGTGGCCTTGTACCGCATCAACTACGTACATCAACACAAATAATATCGTCAAGCAGGCCATCATCCACCTCATGAATTTCAGAAGAAAGAATGTTGTGAAAATGAATTTCTGCATGTCGATCGCCTAAGAGAATCCTGATCAGAGTACCATGTACCTGAGTCATATCCAGTTTTAACACATGAATATACCCCCTTCCTCCTATACCTATTATATTGCACAGTTGCATGGTAGAAAGAAGTATTTCTATCCCCATTATTCATCCAGTCAGCTCTTTTTCATTCTGCCTCCAAAAAATCTCCTCTCTATGTAGTGCGCCTCTCAGGATAGCATAATTGGCTGCATCAAAATTACTCCTGTCAACAGAAGAGGGACAAACATCAAAACCGTGTTGACACTTTTCTATACCTCCGCCTCACCCTCCCTAATCACCTTCAACGAAACATCACCAAAAACATTTTTATTCCACTCCTTCAAAACAGTTTTAAGCTTTGACAATTTAACCTGAAGCTTGACAAAAGCATTAGGGCACCACAAGGAAATGCAGAATTTTAAAGGTTCATTCCGACGACTTTCCGGCGAATGCTGTCGGAATAAGTCCGTCGGAAATTTTCGAGGAAACAATTTGGTCGGTATTTCTGTTGGTAAATTTTCGACGGAATCTCTGTCGGATAAATTCTGTTGGCAAGTTTCTGACATAATTTCCAACGGAGATAATCCGTCGGAAATTCTGTCAGAAATTTCTATTTAAAAAAAACCCACAAATAATTGACATTGATTACACCTGTTGAAAAATAATACATTCATAAAATTGATAATAATTAAATATCCATAAAAATACATCCATAACAAAAAATATTTCTAAAAAATCATCCACAACCCTAAATGATACATTGATTAAAATTGACAATAATTAAATATCCATAAAAATATATCTTTAACAATAAATATTTATAAAACACCATCCACAACATTAAATACCAATAAAACATCCACAATAATAATATAACAAATCAAAAAGAGTCAAGATAAACTGTCGCATCTTCCTCTCCATCCGCCTCATGCTCATCATGGACTACATGATCCTATATAAAAAAAAAAATTAACATTAGAAATATAAATACAAAATTTATTATTTTTTATACATTTAAAGAAAGAATATATGAATATTCACTAAGTAAATTTAAAGAATAGTTCTTGAGCGCCGAGTTCAAACTGGACATCCTATTTGGATTGCGTTAACTCTTGCATGTCCCATTCATGAACCGAGTCGTGTAGGATCGATTGGCTTGTTAATCGAACCGATATTTCATATTTTAGACCCCCGAGTTTGTATTTCTCGATCTTTCTAATAGCTCAATGGGACAACGGTTCTTCGAGCACCGAGTTCAAATTGGACATCTATTTGGATTCTGTCAACTCTCACATGTCTCATTCACGACCCAGTCATGTAGGATCGATCGACTCGTTAATCAGACTGATATTTCATATTTAGACCCCCGAGTTAGTATTTCTCGATCTTTATAGTAGCTCAATTAAGGCAATGGTTCTTCGAGCCCCGAGTTAAAACTGGACATCCTATTTGCATTTCATCAACTCTTGCATGTCCCATTCATCAACCTAATTGTGTAAAGCAAGTCACCAGTCTAGGTGGTGTTGGAAGGCTCAAGGTAAATGTTTCCTATGTGGTAGTCTAGACCACAAGATTTATGATTGCCCTGATAAAGGACCAAGCCCAAAGAATAAGCATCAACATAAATTTTGAGCACTTAGGACACTGAAGCTAGCTGAGGAAGGAGGTCAACCACAGAGCAAAGTCCAATCATTTAAGGAGGAGTGTCGTCACTATGGATTAATGGGGCATAAGGATGACGAGTGTTGGAGGAAGAATGAAGCTTGTTTGCAGTGACGAAGTAAGGATCACAAGATCTGCAATTGCCCACGACTGAAGGAAGAGACTTCTCAAATGTCTAAGGCCAGCTATTGAAAACAAAGGGAAGGAATCCTCTAAGAAGAGCCAGATGATCTGAGCAGTTAGGGGCACCTTGATTTTTAAGTGTAATCTCAGTTAGAAGAAACATGTAAATCTTGGTACCTTTGAATATCCTATCAGGATCATTATATTCTATGAAATAAAGTAGTATTTGAGATGAAGGGACATGTGCATATATGGAGGCCCATCCAGAAATATCTTACCTTACAGAGGATGTCTTACTGGCGTAAGTCTTAAGTGGGGGAGACAATTAAGAGGAGATTTGAGGATTTTTCTGTGATCATAACATATTAGATCGTAGAAATTTGGGGATCAAATTCTTTTTAAGTGGGGGAGGGTGTAACAACCTAGATTTTTAAATCCTAAATAAATAGGAATAAATTAGTGGAGATGTTTGAGTAAGGACACAATTAGGATACTAAAGTAAAATAGCCCCGATAAAGGAAATCTTATGATATGTGAGGATTTCATGAAAGGGAATGAGAACTTGTGGTCTTTGGGTCAAACCATGGAAGTCTGATGAGCTGCACTCTAAGAATCAGATAAATGGAGAACCCACTAACATTGGAAAATAAACCATGAGAAGTAATTGGTTAAAAAGCAATTGGGGTCTTACTAAGCCCTTTGTTCAGTACCAATATAAGATTAACACCAACAAGATGATTACTAGACCCTTGTCAGTAATCAGTTCATTTATAATTCTAAATAGATGAATTCTAGACCCTTGTTCAACAATCGATGTGAGTGCACACCAATCGGAATGGCTACCGAACCCTTCGTTTAGTAACCGTTGTGATTATAACATCAATTGATGTTTAGTCCACTTATAAGGAACATTTGATCCTCAATCGCTGTTTATAACACCAATCGAATAGTCTTAGGACCATTTCTGTCATGTCCCAAAGCATGGCAATGGAAGAATTTAGTTGATCATTGAGACGTGAACAGTCAATAAATAAGCCTCTAGCGAGCAATCACATAAAGCACAACTATTTGTGCTCATAATAAAACTCAAACTCTTTATTCCAATTCAATAATGAGGACTAGTACATACTCCATTCCAAGATAAACTATAGGACTAAGACTTGGTAAAAAGGGAAGATTACATAGCCTCTCACACCTACTACATTATTCGATTCCTCTCATACTCAACTATAGTAATATGACGCTAAGATAACAAGACTTCGATGTGAGCACTCCTCACTCTTGTTCATCCTCAGTGTAGTCTTGGTTCTCTATGTCTTCCACATCCTGTTATCGTGAAAGGTTAGAAGTAGGTAATGAGCGCACTCGTCAGTAGGATTTACATCTTCTAGCAATGATATAAGGTATTTAACAATTTAAAAGCTAGAAGTATGAACATGACATGTACTATGCAAATAAACACGATAATAACATGTGAACAGTGAATTGTGCAAGATAGTAAGATCAAGGATGTAACGATAGTCTAGCAAAAGATTGATTCAAGATCTCCAGATAGAAGTGAACAATGATCTGTAAGACCCTCGAATTTCCGTCGTATTTTTCGTATTTATGTGTGTATATTGTGTTGAGTATGTATGTACGTATTTACGTGGATATTAAAATAGTATAAATACGTGTACATGTGTTATATTAAACGTAAATAATGTATGTATTGCATGATGATAGTGTGAATATAATACCATGTACATATTGCATGTATAGAAGCTTGGTATGCATGGTTTTCTGCATAAATTAGGGTTCTGGCCGCAGGACCTTTTGGCGTCAATCCCCAGGCCGTTGAGGTGGTGTTAGCGTCCAACCCTGGACGCCAACACTACTCCGGCGTCCAGCGATCTGGACGCCAACTTCTCTGGCCTGCATGCGCAGCAGAGCTGCTATCTTCTGAAACAAGGCATGGCAACCATTGGGGGGATGTCCCCCAACGGCTCTAGGCTGTCTAATCGGCATGGTGAGTGGGTGAGGGCCTCTCCTACATGCTGAACCCGAAATGGCCTCTCCCCACTTCTCACTTTCACCCTTGCAAGAGGAGAGAAGAGGAGAGAAAACCCTAGAGCATTCTGTGAGAAAACCCCACTTTAGAACCCTAAAAATCCGACCCCTTGAAGCTGGTTTTGGAGATCTTCTGCATCAAGGAGGGAGCTGAAGCAAAGGGAAGGCTCCCCATCATCCCCTCGGCGTGGAGATCAACCAGGAGCTCGGAGGAAGGCGATCTTGGAGGTGCTTCTGCAACTTCTTGGAACTGCCCAAGGAGGTCTTCTTCGAGCCATAAAACTCTTGGAGGATTTTTAGAGAGGCAAGTGACCTATCTATGGTATCCCCGTATGAGTCTAGGAGGTTTTTATGATTTTTATGGAATTTCCCTCGAGTCCTAGACCCTCCATTTCACCCAAATTTCAGAGCTCGGGTCTGTGTTTCTGCACAGACCTGAGTAAACGGCAAGGTCCCTGGACGCCTGTGATGAGCTTGGCGTCCATCGACCCTGCCGCTGACTCTGAGTCAGCGGCCAGAGACCGCCGTCTAGTTCTTCAGGACAGAACAGTGAGCTGTTCTGTCCCTCTTATACGTTAATTTCGTTATGATTTTCGTGATGAGGATATATGGTATCCCTATAAGCTATGTATATTGTGCATTGTGGTTGTGGATGTATGTGAGTTGTGTTGGCAAATGTGGGATAATAATATCTTGTAAACATGTGAGCATGACTTGTAGACCTTTTTGCAAAACCCATGATTCAGGATTTAGATTAATGTGAATGCCTTGATTTCGGTTTAATCATGAAGATTGTGGGTCAGCATGTGTGTTTGCAAATTTAGGAAACTTATCCATGATTGTGCAATTTGTTAATAGTTTCGGTTCGATAGAATAGAAGTATGCAAAATGATTCGTAGTGTTAAATCCATAGATGTATGAATTAGGAAATGTTGTACTCTAATTCATGCAAATGTTGGTAGCTTGGCTAAACAGCAAGTGGTAAATTGCATGATGTGTAAATTCCATGTTAACGTAAATTGTGAATAATGTGCTAATTAGGTGTTTGATTTTCTGTAAATCCTATTTAGCTCAGAAAAATCTGAAAAATTGAGGGTATGATTTTGAACCCGAACAACATGTGGTTAAAATTTCAGGTTAATTGGAACAGTAAATAAAAAGTTATGTGTTTTCATGTGAATTGTGAATAATTCGTACATATGATCGTAATGTGATTTAGATTTTGTTTAAACCCAGCATGATTGGTGTGTTTACTATGTGTTGAATCTGAAAACTCTGTAGTACCATGTTAGGAAAACAGAGGTGTTCATGTGAGTAAGAAAGTGTGAATGAAATGAAGAGTGTCAAGTGTAAAACCATGTGTAAAACGGTAAATGTGTAAAAGTGTAAACTGTGCCAATGTGATACTGCTTCCGAGAAGGCAGTGGAGCCGTATCAGGGAAAAGTCCCCCTGAGAAAGTTCATTGTGTTAAGTGACCCTAAGGGCATTAGGGGGAAATCCTGGAGGTGGACAAGTACCACTGGTTAGGGTGGAGACTTGTTCTCCCGGTCTGCGCAGTCCAAGAGTCACCATTGAATTGCCTAGATGGTGTCTATGTGTTATGTGATGTGAATGTGTCCTTCTTTGGTGGTTTGGACTATGTGTCACGGCACCTAAAATATGTGTAAAGTGTAATGTGTAAAGTGTATGTGACCATGTGTAAATGTGTAAGTGATATGTGAATGTGCATGTGTAAAGTGTAACCATGTGAAAAGAGGAAATTGTGTAAAAAGAAAATGTGAAATTCTAGATGTGTAAATGTGTATTGAAATCATGTGAGGCTAAATCTGAAACCGTATGAATTCAGCAAATGCATGTTAGCAATTCCATGTTTATGTGTGCAAAGTGTTTAGAATCCATGATTTGGAACAATTAATGAGTATGTGTGCAAAGTGGCATGATGGATTGTTCATATGTTATGTTCTAAGCCACATTGTAGCTTTCATGTGTAGGTTTATAGTCTTTGAACCATGCGAAATCAGCAACCTAAAGCATGTGAAAAAGTTATGTAGGTACTTAAGAACATGTGGAATCCATGCTAACTATGTTCCCCGTTCATGTATGTAAATTGTCCATGTTGATAACTCTCATGTTTGGTTCTTTATAAGGTTAAAGTTCATAAGTGAATGGATTAGAGACCATGTGATAGGTGAATGTTATATTTTTGAAATCTGAAAGCATGCGTTATGTATAAAATTGTAGAACCTTCATGATAGGTTGAAACTTAAATGGACTAGCATGCTATGTGTTGCTAATTGTATATGTGCTTGTAGAAACCACTAGGACTTGTACGTGTATATCATGCATAGTGTTACTTGCTGAGTCCCTGGACTCACTCCTTGCTTCGGCGTACAGGTATAGTTGGTGACACCGTACCCTCGGAGGAGGCAGCAGAGACGGACTCCGAGCGTGGAGACTAGCCAGCTTTTGAGATCCTTGTGATTGTGTGTACTTCTTAGTATGTACTTGGACATTGTATTAGAACTATCATTAAAAGAATGTAATATGTGGACATTTTGTATCTCTATTTCAGCAATTTAAATCATGTGAATTTTAGTTCCTTTTTGCAAATTGTAAACTGCATGTATGTTTAATGTGGATGATGAATGAATGGAGATAGTTCTCTTTTACTTCCGCTACTCTGTTATATATATTCGCGTGTATCTCAGCTGTTTGTATCGTTGGGTAAATGTCCCACTGTGAGGACTCTCGCTATACCGACGTGGGTTGGTATAACCGTACCGGTGTAACGAGGGCCGTCACAGAGATTGGTATCAGAGCGACCGGTTGAGATTACACATGAATATAACTAAGTCATCATCCCCATTGCATGCTAAGTATGTCCACATGTGTAGAAAACACTAATAAGAAGTGAAAAATAGATAAGAAAATGGTTAGAAAACTTAGTAACCTAGCTCTAATGGTGGCTGAAATTTTATTACAGCCATGGCTTCCCGTGGACGACGTGGAGGTGCGCCAGCTCGCGACGACGAGCAGAGGCGTGAGGAGCGGGCGGAGCAGCAGGCCCCGGCCCCACAGGGTCCTGTGCTTCCCCCACCACCGCCAGTGGATTATGGAGTGTTCATGCAAGGTCTGGTGCAAGCCATGCAGACCCAGGCACACACTCAGGCAGCACTCCAGGCCCAGTTGGAGGCCCAGGTAAAATAATAAAACAACTAAGTAGTCTGCTATTTGAATTGTATGATATTGTGTTTATTGTATATTGCTTGTTGTTTAATGTAGCAGGCTCAGGCCCCAGCTCAGGACCATGGTGGACCTTCCATCATGGAGCGATTCAAGAGGATGACCCCACCCTCTTTTAAGGGGGAGAGTGATCCGCTTTTGGCAGAAAGCTGGATGAGGGAGATCGAGAAAATCTTCCGAGCTATCAGGTGTCCTGACGAGGACAAGGTGACCTTAGCCACCTACATGCTACAGGTATGCTTTAGTTTATGCTTGAATGTTGGTTGTTATTTGTTAGTTAGAGCTTATGAAGGTGTGTTGCAGGAGAGAGCTGATGTATGGTGGTCCTCCCTACTGCGTACGCGCTTCGAGGACGGAGCAGTAGATGTGGCGTGGGACGCGTTCGTGAGGCTCTTCCGAGCCAAGTTCGTCCCAGAGCACATCCAGGACAAGATGGAGCAAGAATTCCTTTCCCTGACGCAAGGATCGATGACCGTCCTGGAATACGAGGCAAGGTTTTCTGAACTCTCTAAATATGCACCGCACATAGTAGAGGATGAGCGCAGGAAGACCAAGAAATTCGTGATGGGTCTCAAACCATCCTGAGGACGAGGCTCGTGGCGTTCGACCACCGCACGCTAGACGAGGCCCTCAGCGCAGCCTGCAGACAGGAGGGAGAAATGGAGCAGTATCTAGAGGAGAAGAAGGCTTCGCAGAAGAGGCCGGCAGCGACTTTCCAGCGGCAAGACAAGAGGAAGACGGTGTACCAGACACCGCAGAAACAAGTGGCAGTCAGCAACTATCAGGTACCCTCTGTACGTTCCCCCGGTGCGAAGAAGGAGTGTCCCCATTGTGGGAAGACCCATGGAGGTTCGGAGTGTTGGTTAATAGCGGGTAGATGCCTAAAGTGTGGGAGCAGCGACCACAAGATCAAGGATTGCCCGAGGCTTCAGCAGGAAGCTCAGCGAGGAGCGCCAGTACCAGCAGTAGCGGCAGCCGCGCCAGCTACAGGACGACCAGGAAGGCCTCGAGCCCCAGCTCGAGTGTTTGCGTTAGCTCGTGAGGACGCCGAGCAGGCGGAGCATGTCACCGAAGGTACAGTTTTACTTTTCGGTGTGCACGCTCGGGTTTTGTTTGATACGGGTGCTACTCACTCGTTCATTTCCGAGCGGTTCGCTAGGCAGTTAGCCCTAGAGTCAGGCATAGAGTCTGAGGAGTTAGAGGTCCCTTTGTCTGTGCACACCCCTGCGGGACGGTATCGACTAGGAAGTGCATTCCGTCGTTACCTGTGTGCATTGAGGATAGATTCCTAGATGGGTGTTTCTTCTTGCTAAAGATGAAGGACTATGATTGTATCTTGGTCTGGATTGGCTAGAGGAGCACTATGCGTTAGTGGATTGTCGTAGAAAGAAGATTGTGTTCCGCATTCCTGGCGAGGACGAGTTCTCTCATCCCTTGCCAAAGAACTTAGCGGGAAAGTTAGTCATCTCTGCCATGAAGGCGATGCGTATGGTGAACAAGGGTTGTGACGCATTTCTTGCCAGCGTTATGCTAGTACCCGATGCTGGTTCGTCACTGACTCTTGCAGAGATCGATGTGGTGCAGGACTTTCCAGATGTCTTTCCCGATGACTTGTCTGGATTGCCACCGGATAGGGAGATAGAGTTCACTATAGAGTTGCTTCCAGGCACCTCTCCTATCTCGAAGGCCCCATATCGGATGGCCCCTGCAGAATTAGCCGAGTTGAGGAAGCAATTGCAGGAATTGCTCGATAAGGGATTTATTCGCCCCAGTGTTTCCCCTTGGGGCGCGCCTGTATTATTCGTCAAGAAGAAAGACGGGTCACTTCGGTTGTGCATCGATTATAGGAAGCTAAACCAGGTGACGGTGAAGAACAGGTATCCCTTACCTCGGATTGATGATCTGTTTGACCAGTTGCGAGAGGCATCAGTCTTTTCCAAGATTGACTTGCGATCTGGTTATCATCAGTTGAGGATTAGGAGTGAGGATGTGTCCAAGATGGCATTTAGAACCCGTTATGGACATTATGAGTTTTGGTTCTTCCTTTCGGATTGACCAACGCCCCTGCAGCGTTCATGGATCTCATGAACCGGGTGTTTAGTCCGTATTTAGATAGCTTTGTTGTTGTGTTCATTGATGACGTGTTGGTCTATTCTCCGGATGAGACCACACATCGTCAGCATTTGAGGTTAGTCTTAGAGGTTCTCCGTGAGCACAAACTGTATGCAAAGTACAGCAAGTGCAAGTTCTGGTTGCGCGAGGTTCACTTTCTCGGGCATGTTATCTCCGGCGCTGGTGTAGCTGTTGATCCAGCAAAGATCCAGGCAGTTATGGATTGGGATGTTCCCAAGACTCCTTCGGAGATTCGTAGTTTCCTTGGGTTAGCTGGTTACTATCGGCGATTCATTGAGGGTTTCTCATCCATCGCCGCCCCTATGACAAAGCTGACCAGAAAGGGTGAGAAGTTTGTATGGTCTGAGGCATGTGAGCGCAGCTTTCAGCTATTGAAGGCTAAGCTTACTTCTGCTCCGGTATTGGTATTGCCCAGTGGTCTAGAAGGCTTTGCCATTTATACGGATGCATCTCGGATTGGTTTAGGCTGTGTGCTCATGCAGCAAGAGAGGGTAGTAGCTTATGCTTCTCGTCAGTTGAAGGAGCATGAGAGGAACTATCCGACTCATGATTTAGAGCTAGCAGCTGTGGTTCATGCACTAAAGATCTGGAGGCACTATCTTTATGGTGTCAGATTTGAGGTGTTTACCGACCACAAGAGCTTGAGGTATCTTTTCTCCCAAAAGGAATTAAACCTGAGGCAGAGAAGATGGATTGAGTTCTTGAAGGACTATGACTTCGACCTTCAGTATCATCCTGGAAAGGCGAACGTCGTAGCGGATGCTCTTAGTAGGAAGAGGTCTTCGCTCCAGCAGGATTGGAAGATGTTGGAGGATGCAGCGTGCTCTATGACCGAGTTAGAGCCATCGTTGTGTCAGGCTTTTGTAGCTCAGCTATCCCTTAGATCCTCAGTCTTGGATGAGGTGATTGAGCAGCAGAAAGCCGATCCTAGATTGTTAGAGTTAGTGGGTAAGGCGGGCATTGCTCGTGATGAGGACGGTGTGATTAGATTTCAGCACCGCGTTTGTGTCCCCGATGTAGTAGATGTCCGTGAGCATGTGTTGGCGGAGGCTCATAGATCGCGATTCTCTATTCATCCGGGTAACACTAAGATGTATCAAGACCTGAAGAGATCATTTTGGTGGTCCGGCATGAAGAAGGATGTTGCGGATTATGTGTCTAGATGTCTAGTATGTCAGCAGGTGAAAGCCGAGCGGCAGCGACCATCCGGCCTTATGCAGAGGATGGATATCCCCGTATGGAAGTGGGAAGCTGTCACTATGGATTTCGTATCGGGTTTGCCTCGATCTAGAAGGGCAATGACTCGATTTGGGTAGTTGTAGATAGATTCTCGAAGACTGCTCATTTCTTACCTATGAAGAAGAAGCAGTCAGTAGAGAGCTTAGCTAGATTGTATGTTAGCGGTATCGTTAGATTGCATGGTGTGCCGAAGTCGATCATTTCGGATCGAGATCCGAGATTCACTTCGAGATTGTGGAAGGGTCTTCAGGATGCGTTAGGTTCGGAGCTTAAGCTCAGTTCGGCGTTTCATCCCCAGACCGATGGACAGTCCGAGAGGACTATCCAGACGCTCGAGGATATGTTGAGAGCGTGTGTTCTGGATTGGAAGGATGATTGGGAGCGTCATTTACCTCTTGTGGAGTTCGCATACAACAACAGCTTTCATGCTAGTATTGGAATGGCTCCATTCGAGGCGTTGTATGGTAGGCCCTGCAGATCTCCTTTATGTTGGGAGGAGACTGGTGATAGGCAGTTGATCGGACCGGAGTTGGTTCAGGAAACTTCGGATAAGATTCAGCTTATCAGGAAAAGGCTTGTTGCGGCACAGGATAGGCAGAAGAGTTATGCCGACAACAGGAGAAAGGATTTGGAGTTCGAGGTTGGCGATCATGTCTTCTTGAAGATATCGCCTACTCGTGGAGTTGTCAGATTTGGCAGGCATAGCAAGCTAAGCCCTAGGTTCATTGGCCCATATGAGATTCTCAGACGTTTGGGCAACGTGGCGTACGAGCTAGCTTTACCCCCAGCTTTGGCTAGCGTTCACCCGGTATTCCACGTATCTATGCTCAGGAAGTATGTCCGAGATCCGTCTCATGTGATTAGTCATGAGCCAGTGGAGATCCAGCCAGATCTTTCGTATGTCGAGCAGCCAGTAGCCATTCTTGACCGGAAGGTTCAGCATCTCCGAACAAGAGTATCGCGTCGGTGAAAGTTCTATGGCGGAACTTCTCACGTGAGGAGGCTACGTGGGAGCTTGAGGATGCGATGAAGAAGAAGTATCCCCTTTTGTTTGAGTAGTGTCATTCTAACTTCGAGGACGAAGTTTCTTTAAGGGGGAGAGGGTGTAAGACCCTCGAATTTCCGTCGTATTTTTCGTATTTATGTGTGTATATTGTGTTGAGTATGTATGTACGTATTTACGTGGATATTAAAATAGTATAAATACGTGTACATGTGTTTATATTAAACGTAAATAATGTATGTATTGCATGATGATAGTGTGAATATAATACCATGTACATATTGCATGTATAGAAGCTTGGTATGCATGGTTTTCTGCATAAATTAGGGTTCTGGCCGCAGGACCTTTTGGCGTCAATCCCAGGCCGTTGAGGTGGTGTTAGCGTCCAACCCTGGACGCCAACACTAACTCCGGCGTCCAGCGATCTGGACGCCAACTTCTCTGGCCTGCATGCGCAGCAGAGCTGCTATCTTCTGAAACAAGGCATGGCAACCATTGGGGGATGTCCCCCAACGGCTCTAGGGCTGTCTAATCGGCATGGTGAGTGGGTGAGGGCCTCTCCTACATGCTGAACCCGAAATGGCCTCTCCCCACTTCTCACTTTCACCCTTGCAAGAGGAGAGAGAGGAGAGAAAACCCTAGAGCATTCTGTGAGAAAGCCCCACTTTAGAACCCTAAAAATCCGACCCCTTGAAGCTGGTTTTGGAGATCTTCTGCATCAAGGAGGGAGCTGAAGCAAAGGGGAAGGCTCCCCATCATCCCCTCGGCGTGGAGATCAACCAGGAGCTCGGAGGAAGGCGATCTTGGAGGTGCTTCTGCAACTTCTTGGAACTGCCCAAGGAGGTCTTCTTCGAGCCATAAAACTCTTGGAGGATTTTTAGAGAGGCAAGTGACCTATCTATGGTATCCCCGTATGAGTCTAGGAGGTTTTTATGATTTTTATGGAATTTCCCTCGAGTCCTAGACCCTCCATTTCACCCAAATTTCAGAGCTCGGGTCTGTGTTTCTGCACAGACCTGAGTAAACGGCAAGGTCCCTGGACGCCTGTGATGAGCTTGGCGTCCATCGACCCTGCCGCTGACTCTGAGTCAGCGGCCGGAGACCGCCGTCTAGTTCTTCAGGACAGAACAGTGAGCTGTTCTGTCCCTCTTATATGTTAATTTCGTTATGATTTTCGTGATGAGGATATATGGTATCCCTATAAGCTATGTATATTGTGCATTTTGGTTGTGGATGTATGTGAGTTGTGTTGGCAAATGTGGGATAATAATATCTTGTAAACATGTGAGCATGACTTGTAGACCTTTTTGCAAAACCCATGATTCAGGATTTAGATTAATGTGAATGCCTTGATTTCGGTTTAATCATGAAGATTGTGGTCAGCATGTGTGTTTGCAAATTTAGGAAACTTATCCATGATTGTGCAATTTGTTAATAGTTTCGGTTCGATAGAATAGAAGTATGCAAAAATGATTCGTAGTGTTAAATCCATAGATGTATGAATTAGGGAAATGTTGTACTCTAAATTCATGCAAATGTTGGTAGCTTAGGCTAAACAGCAAGTGGTAAATTGCATGATGTGTAAATTCCATGTTAACGTAAATTGTGAATAATGTGCTAATTAGGTGTTTGATTTTCTGTAAATCCTATTTAGCTCAGAAAAATCTGAAAAATTGAGGGTATGATTTTGAACCCGAAAACAGCATGTGGTTAAAATTTCAGGTTAATTGGAACAGTAAATAAAAAGTTATGTGTTTTCATGTGAATTATGAATAATCGTACATATGATCGAAACGTGATTAGATTTTGTCTAAACCCAGCATGATTGGTGTGTTTACTATGTGTTGAATCCTGAAAACTCTGTAGTACCATGTTAGGAAAACAGAGGTGTTCATGTGAGTAAGAAAGTGTGAATGAAATGAAGAGTGTCAAGTGTAAAACTATGTGTAAAACGGTAAATGTGTAAAAGTGTAAACTGTGCCAATGTGATACTGCTTCTGAGAAGGCAGTGGAGCCGTATCAGGGAAAAGTCCCCCTGAGAAAGTTCATTGTGTTAAGTGACCCTAAGGGCATTAGGGGAAAATCCTGGAGGTGGACAAGTACCACTGTTAGGGTGGAGACTTGTTCTCCCGGTCTGCGCAGTCCAAGAGTCACCATTGAATTGCCTAGATGGTGTCTATGTGTTATGTGATGTGAATGTGTCCTTCTTTGGTGGTTTGGACTATGTGTCACGGCACCTAAAATATGTGTAAAGTGTAATGTGTAAAGTGTATGTGACCATGTGTAATGTGTAAGTGATATGTGAATGTGCATGTGTAAAGTGTAACCATGTGAAAAGAGGAAATTGTGTAAAAAGAAAATGTGAAATTCTAGATGTGTAAAATGTGTATTGAAATCATGTGAGGCTAAATCTGAAACCGTATGAATTCAGCAAATGCATGTTAGCAATTCCATGTTTATGTGTGCAAAGTGTTTAGAATCCATGATTTGGAACAATTAATGAGTATGTGTGCAAAGTGGCATGATGGATTGTTCATATGTTATGTTCTAAGCCACATTGTAGGTTTCATGTGTAGGTTTATAGTCTTTGAACCATGCGAAATCAGCAACCTAAAGCATGTGAAAAAGTTATGTAGGTACTTAAGAACATGTGGAATCCATGCTAACTATGTTCCCCGTTCATGTATGTAAATTGTCCATGTTGATAACTCTCATGTTTGGTTCTTTATAAGGTTAAAGTTCATAAGTGAATGGATTAGAGACCATGTGATAGGTGAATGTTATATTTTTGAAATCTGAAAGCATGCGTTATGTATAAAATTGTAGAACCTTCATAATAGGTTGAAAACTTAAATGGACTAGCATGCTATGTGTTGCTAATTGTATATGTGCTTGTAGAAACCACTAGGACTTGTACGTGTATATCATGCATAGTGTTACTTGCTGAGTCCCTGGACTCACTCCTTGCTTCGGCGTACAGGTATAGTTGGTGACACCGTACCCTCGGAGGAGGCAGCAGAGACGGACTCCGAGCGTGGAGACTAGCCAGCTTTTGAGATCCTTGTGATAGTGTGTACTTCTTAGTATGTACTTGGACATTGTATTAGAACTATCATTAAAAGAATGTAATATGTGGACATTTTGTATCTCTATTTTAGCAATTTAAATCATGTGAATTTTAGTTCCTTTTTGCAAATTGTAAACTGCATGTATGTTTAATGTGGATGATGAATGAATGGAGATAGTTCTCTTTTACTTCCGCTACTCTGTTATATATATTCGCGTGTATCTCAGCTGTTTGTATCATTGGGTAAATGTCCCACTGTGAGGACTCTCGCTATACCGACGTGGGTTGGTATAACCGTACCTGTGTAACGAGGGCCGTCACAGATCTATCAAGATGGTAACGAGAAAGAACTAGATAGCATGTAACGAGATGGCTATTTCACAAGCACGCACAATTTGCAATACTCCACGATCGTTCAAGATCCGATTTTTAATACAGCTGGTCAGGTGAACTTAGCACCTTGGTTCTTGATTTTGTTCAAGATCTGATTTTTAATAAACTCTTGCTTGTATCCACCTTGTTGTTGTAGTTGTCCATTATTTCCACTTAAAGGTTATAGATACCTTCCATATAATTTCCTCCAACTCTTTCCTTTTCCTCTCTTGTGGTCATTCGAATTCCATCCTCATTCATATGATTAGCTTTGGTAAGACTACTAGGTTATTTTGAATTTCTCCCTTGGTCGTCTCCTCCACTTAAGAATAGACTAAACATTATAAGACAAGTCTAAAGGATTAGAAAACTAACATCTTTCACCATACCTTCTTCCAGGAGTTCCGCTCGGGTCAATGCATTCACACGCCCTTGACGTTTTACCACTCCTTGGTTCCTTTCAGCTTGGTCTTTTAGCATGGGGTAGTTGGGTATACGATGATCGTGACTTCCACACTACAGGCAAGCTCCGGCCTTCTTCCAGCACTTGTCCACTTGGTGTCCAGGCTTATTGCAAAATTTGCAATACTCCACGATTGTGTTTGTTCTACCTTGATCTTCTTATTATTGACAATGTCTTTGCCAGTATTTGGCCGTTTACTATTGTTGTTGTTGTTATCATTGTTGTTGTTGTGGAAAGTACTAATTGTACTGACCGTACCTCTTTTAACAAAGACTGGCTTCGCAGTCTCCTTGCCTCTCATGCCTTCAACCTTGGCCATAGTGTCTTCCACAAGTTGGGCTCTCTGGACCATCTCTGCATATGTATGGATGTTGTGTGGTCCCAGCCTTTCAACGAACATTGGCCGCAACCCATCCATGAACCTATTCGCCTTCAATCTCTCGATTTCCACCAAGTGTAGGGCATACACAGCCAGGTGAGCAAACTGAGATTCATACTCATCCATGGACATTCCCTTCTATTTAACTACGTCAAACTCTGCAGGTTTCTTTTCCTTAACCCTCTCAGAAAAGTATTTCTCCCGGAATATCTCCAGGAAGCTTGCCCACTCTAGTTCTGCCACATTGGGCAGGTGAGCAGATGTGGCCTTCCACCACACCCTAGCATCCTTGCTAAACTAAAAAGTGTCCAACAACACCTTCTCCCAATTAGTGCACTGCATGACTTGGAAGATCCTTTCCATTTCCTCCTACCAATTCTCCACCTCATCTGGGTCAGGGGATCCCGAGAAACAAGGGGAATTCAAACTCCTGAAGCTGCGATGCAGATCGCCAGCTCCATTTCTAGCTCTAGCCTGGTTCCTACCTTGCACTACATTTTGCAATGCCTGGGTTAGTCCTACCACGGTTTCTTACATAGCTTGCCACTGGTTGCGCGCCATCGCTAAGGAATTAATGAAGTTCCTAAGAAAAGAATAGAAACCAATTAATGTTCTTAGTCATATTTTAACACCCCATATAAGAATATGTTAAATGGTCTAAATCAGTAGACTACCAATAACTCAGACTAGTCATTTTCAGAGCACGAGATGGAAAAGAACTCTGAAGTTAAGCGTGCTCAGTTGGGAGTAGTCCCAAGATGGGTGACCTTCTTCGGAAGTCTACCAACTAGCATGGTTGTTAGGCCTGCTCAGTTGGGAGTAGTCCCAAGATGGGTGACCTTCTTCGGAAGTCTACCAACTAGCATGGTTGTTGGGCCAATTTGCTAGTTGATTCGTCACAAATGGTATCAGAGACTTGCCCAATCGGAAGTGTAGGAACTAAGTGCCACACAGGGCAAAGTGCTATGCTATGGGAGCCACCTCTTGAGGCAATAATGGTGCAAAGTGTTACATAGTGGGAGCCACCTCTTGAGCCTATGGGGGCCACCTCTAAAATCCTACCTGTCTGGGGTTTGATTGTGTGCTATATGTGAGCAGTGACGAGAACCTCGCTTATATATGAGGGGTAGATTGTAACACCCCATATAAGAATATGTTAATGGACTAAATCAGTAGACTACCAAGAACTCTGAAGTTAAACGTGCTTAGTTGGGAGTAGTCCCAGGATAGGTGACCTTCCTAAGAAGTCTACCAACTAGTACAGTTGTTGGGTTAGTTTGCTAGTTGAGTCGTCACACATATCATAGAGTTTGATGGGTATGGGTGCTTAGTTCATAAAATAGTTTATTCCCAGTCTCTACCCACTCTCACCAGGTACTAGATGTAATTTCCATGACCTAGGTTTCATAGGTATCTCTTAATCCTAAGATTTATATCCTATTTAGTTGATCGTTGAGACGTGAACAGTCGGCAAATAAGCCTCTAGCGAGCAATCACATATAACACAACTATTTGTGCTCATAATAAAACTCAAACTCTTTATTCCATTTCAATAATGAGGACTAGTACATACTTGTGACGACCCAACCAGCAAACTGGCCCAACAACCGTGCCAGTTGGTAGACTTCCCAGGAAGGTCACCCATCCTGGGACTACTCCCAACTGAGCACGCTTAACTTCAGAGTTCTTTTCCTGCTCGAGCTCTGAAAATGACTAGTCCGGGTTGTTGGTAGTCTGCTGATTTAGTCCATTTAACATATTCTTATATGGGGCATTACAATCTACCCCTCTTATATAAGCGACGTCCTCGTCGCTGCTCACACATAGCACACAATCAAACCCCAGGCAGGCAGGATTCTAGAGGTGGCCCCCACAGGTTCAAGAGGTGGCTCCCACTATGTAGCACTTTGCGCCATTATGGCTTCAAGAGGTGGCTCCCATAGCGTAGCACTTTGTTCTGTGTGGCACTTAGTTCCTGCACTTTCGGCTGGGTAAGGCTCTGATACCATTTGTGACGACCCAACCAGCAAACTGGCCCAACAACCGTGCCAGTTGGTAGACTTCCCAGGAAGGTCACCCATCCTGGGACTACTCCTAACCAGAGCCTTACCCAGCCGGAAGTGCAGGAACTAAGTGCCACACAGGACAAAGTGCTACGCTATGGGAGACCCAACCAGAAAACTGGCCCAACAACCGTGCCCGTTGGTAGACTTCCCAGGAAGGTCACCCATCCTGAGACTACTCCCAATTGAGCACGCTTAACTTCAGAGTTCTTTTCCTGCTCGAGCTCTGAAAATGACTAGTCCGAGTTGTTGGTAGTTTGCTGATTTAGTCCATTTAACATATTCTTATATGGGGCATTACAATACTCCATTCCAAGATAAACTATAGGACTAAGACTCGGTAAAAAGGGAAGATTACATAGCCTCTTACACCCACTACATTATTCTATTTCTCTCATACTCAACTATAGTACTATGACGCTAAGATAACAAGACTTTGATGTGAGTGCTCCTCACTCTTGTTCATCCCTAGTGTAGTCTTGGTTCTCTACGTCTTCCATATCCTGTTCTCCTGAAAGGTTGGAAAGTAGGTATGAGTGCACTCGCCCAGTAGGATTTACATCTTTCAGCAATGATATAAGTATTTAACAATTTAAAAGCTAGAAGGTATGAACATGATATGTACTATGCAATAAAACAACGATAATAACACGTGAACAGTGAATTGTGCAAGATAGTAAGATCAAGGGATGTAACGATCAGTCTAGCAAAAGATTGTATTCAAGGTCTCCAGATAGAGTGGACAATGATCTAGCAAGATGGTAACGAGTAAGAACCAGATAGCATGTAACGAGATGGCCATTTCACAAGTAAGTAATCAAGCATGCACTAGCAAGAACTTTTAACATGTAACAGTAATCAGGCACGAAGCCACTATTTTGCACTAAGGATCTATGCCACCTTGGAATGCACACTAGGACACGTGTATGTGGTTTATGTATCTAGCATTCAACACGCAAGTACTCCCAGTGCAGATGCAACGCCATTAATCTTTATACCCCATGGTTAACAGTATATTTATGACTCGCCATCATTGGGGCTAGACTGGAGCCCTTTGACACACACCGTGCCCTGTCAGCATCTCACTATTTTCAAATGTAGATACCCACAATCATTCATGGCCAGAAACAAGAGTCCAATAATGACAAGATAGTTGAGGTGATAGTTCAAGAGTTCAATCCGGCAGCATAGCGCATATTTTCAATTTAGTCCATTCACTTATTAGTAACTTGGTCTTATGTTCAATAGAGGTGTACTCCAGAATCAAGATGAGAAGAGAAAGATCTCGTCAAGAATGCCAAGAGAGAAGAGATACGTGCACACTAGCTTCTAGGTACATCAATGGTACAACCTGCTCATCAGTCATGTGGGAATCCATGGTCAAGGGAGACTTACAGAGGCCTTGGTCAAGGGGTCACTAGTCTGGAAGAAGAAATATCTGATGGAGAGTTCACCATAAGGGAAGAAGGGGCTTTCCTATTATGCTAGAGTGTATGTGCATGCCGTGCGTGAGAATCACTCAAGTGCGTGTGTGCAAATTCGATTATGGAAACTCCATTTATGGAAACTCCAATTATGACAAGTATCATGAGTGCTAAATCAGGAAGTACTAATCATGCATGACCAATTTTAGCAAGTAACCATGTGTTTTAGCAAGTTCGATAACAAAGCAAGAATGTGAACAATCGGCAGGTAAAGGGCATGATCATTAACTTAAGATCAATTAAAAATCATGTGAACATGTTTTAACTTTCATATGTATTGATAAATGTATGATAATACTTTATAGAACCTTCCTAGAATAGATCAAACTCACACATGCAAAGAACGATACAAAACAACGGAAACCAAGACGTATGCCCCTTAGAAGGCAAATGTAGTCCTATCCCTTCCCTTCCTCAGGTCATAACTCAATGATTTCTTATTCAAATCTCATACATTAATATACCATCTTCAAGCCCTTTGAATGAAGAATCCATCAAACAAAATGGCTTGTCAATCCGAGGTCTATATAAAACGTTATGGCCAGTTACGTGGACATAGGCAGAAGGCGACATAGTGCTTGTTGCCTTCTGAACATGAAGGCCACAATCAACTTGTCGCCTTCTGAAAAAGATCATGAACCTATCTCAATTTTGGCATGGGTCACGGCCATGATGTTCTCACATTCTGGTAGCAACCTGTCGACCTATCGCCACCTTAATATAACGCTTGGATTGCATTTTCTACCTATTTCCATCTCTGACTTGGATTGGGTTTGACACAGGGATGTTTGAAAAATAAAAACTAATGCTATGGTGATTCCAAATTATATGAAACCACTTCTATTAGTTAGAGGACTTCCTATACCATGTACAATAACAAGGAATCGAGAAACAACAGTCGTTTGACAGGGTAACAAGATGTGTTGTGACTATCTATGTGAATCTGACATGGTGCTCATGTACAAACTAATAGTCTCTGTACAGACAACAAAAAATGGGGAAACTAGTGCTAAATGAAACTAGACTCATAGAGTAACAAGTTTTATGTTGAATGCTTGGTCTGAAAACGACTCTACAAAAAGATGTAGAACTCGTAAGACAAGTCAGTGTTTAATCAAGACAGCACAATGTATTGATCATACTAGATTTAATTCGTGAAACCCACATGATCAAAATTGGGGAAAGCAGTAAGAACATGATCCAAACACATGTATGCAAGCATGAAGGAGTTTAATTAGAGTTTGTCATGGATATGACCTACCTTTTGAGTTGAATCAAATTCGTTCTATAGAAAGCCCTAGTTTTGACCGCTTGGAGAAGAATGCCAAATACTCATGATATACCCGATAGAAATTGGGAAAAATAGTTCCATAAGAAACTAAACTCAAAGATATTTCCTGGGGTATATGCCTTGCAAGGTTTGGTCGAGGTTTTACTAACCTTTGGGGATGATCTTGGAAGGCCATGCTTGCAAGTCGCAAGTGGAGATGAGCACGAAGTTGCTTCTTGCCCTTGCTTTCTCCTCGAGATCTACAGCCACCACAGCCTCCAAGCACGACCTCAACAACCCTAGGGGTTGTCCCATGGGAGAGAGGGGTCTTATTTAAAGAGGTATGAGTCTATACTTCCCTAATTTAAATTAGAAAACTAATGGGTACGAATTTGGTGTATCATTCCATCAATGGAGGATTTCTCTCCCAAATTCATGATGGAAAGAATATGGAAACCTCCCTTAGCTGGTAACCACAAATTTAGGCTTGGTTTGACGTCCAATGGAGGTATATTGGGTGAGAATTTACCCTATCATGGTCCATTAGTGAATATTTTTGAATTTTGGGTTATTTTCTTAGCAAAAATTATTTTGTGGCCCAAAGACTTCCTTTGGTCCAACGCTTTCATTGGGTTGTCAATACCCGTTGTTTGAAGTCCATCCATGATTTTTATTTTATTTTTGGACTCACTTAAGTGCCTATGATAGTAATTATCCGACTTATTCCCTAATTACGATACTAAGTTGCAAAACGCCTTAAACTTGGCCAATTGGATTTTTCCTTGCATGAATTTCTTTGTGGGTCATTTGGGAGTATTATTTAGAATTGAACTATGATTTTTACGGAATTGTTTTATGTGTTTACATACATATGACATTGGTACGTACGTTTTTACTATTTCAAGAATATTAAATTATTATTTTAAATTTATTCTAATTTTTCAATTAATGAAATTTTCGGGGTGCTACAATTTTCTTCACCAATCGATATGTATAAGGCAATCGATGTGAATCAGTCAACAATCGATATGGATTGGTCAGCAATCGATATGGAACCATGTTCATAACACCAATCGATAGAAATATAGAAGTAATCGATGTTTGCTTAAGGGCAATCAATATTATAGAGATAATCGATGTGTAAGACAATCGATATGCATAACAGCAATCAATGTGTATGACAATCGAAATGCATAACAACAATTGATGTTTAAAAACCAATCGATGTTGGTCAGTAATCGATGTGGGTCAGCAATCGATATGGATTATAAAAGACAATTGATATATCAATTCAACTGCCAACTTCGACTGGTCAAGATACAACGTCGCTAGTCGAAGTGGAGCTTCGTATATGACAAAGTTAGACATCAGATATGATGAAGTTAGCTTTAACTAATCACGACCAAATTGTACATGACGAAGTGGAACTTCGTATATGACGAAGTGGACTTCATATATGACGAAGTTAGATTTCAGATATGACAAAGTTAGCTTCGACTGATCACGACCAATTCGTGTATGATGAATTGGAACTTTGTGTATGACGAAGTGGACTTCGTATATGACAAAGTTAGACTTCGGATATGATGAAGTTAGCTTTGACTGATCATGACCAAATCGTGCATGACCAAGTGAAACTTCGTATATGACAAAGTTAGACATCAGATATGATGAAGTTAGCTTCGACTGATCACGACCAAATCATGCATGACCAAGTGAAACTTCGTATATGACAAAGTTAGACTTCGGATATGATGAAGTTAGCTTCGAATGATCACGACCAAATCATGCATGACAAAGTTACCGATCAGTGCAAAACTAGAAAAAATGATAGTGCAAGAATATTCTTTAATATTATTAAATAGATATAAGACAAACATGAGTTTTGTTATCATTAAAATAAAGGAATAAAATGTAGGAGTGGTTCAACATAAATGGTAGATCTAATAGGATTATTGGACCAATAGGTGGTCAAACATAAGGAAATAATGATAGAAATTTGTGTTAATTCTATATCCAATAATAAAAAGGGGTTAGTTAAGCCTAAACATGAGAAGTATTGGCAATAAATTATGTCTAAACCCAAGCCCAACATGGGAACCCAAATTTGCTCCATAGAACTTACCAAATAAGAATGGACATGATAAGGAAATTAACTCCTATGGAAGTTCTAGACATGGTAGGACTCCTACCATGAGATTAGTAAACTACAAACTCAAATTGAACTATCACGGTTCTATAAAACCAACGTAAGACCCCTGTAGCTGACCTTAGAACTCTCTCTTCGTTGCTAGACGTGGGAAGAGCTTCCAGGAGCAAGGGGAACAAACTGGTAGTAAGGATTCAAGGAGTTTTCATCCCCTTAGCATCTATTTCGACCTATAAGGACCTTGGTGTTGGAAGCAACCAAAGGTAACTCAGGCACAACCTTAAGATGGCATATATTGTAACAACCTGGATTTTTAAATCCCAAATAAATGAGGATAAATTAGTGGACAAGATTAATTAAGGACTTAATTAGGATAATTAAATTAAAGAAGCCAATGAAGGAAGTCTTTGGATGAGTGGAAAAAAAAACTTCATGAATGGGGGACACTGGTACCCCACAGCTAGTTGCAACTCACCAACCCTTCAATTGGTCAAAATATAACGATGCCAGTGGAAGCAAAACTTCAGATATGATGAAGTGAAGCTTCGTATAAAACAGAAGAAAACATAGTTAGTTGAAGCAGGACTTTGTATATGATTAACTACCATTTGATTTCTTTCTATGCAATCGATGTTGTCCTTCAGCAATCGATGTTCAAGTGAACAATCGATGTTTGTCCTTTAACAATCGATGTTTAAATGAATAATCGATGTTTCCTTTAGCAATCAATGTTTTACATGAGCAATTGATGTTTCTCCTTCAGCAATCAATGTTCAAGTGAACAATCGATTTTTTTATTCAGTAATCGATGTTCTAAGTGAGCAATCAATGTTCTTTCTTCAATAATCGATGTTCTAAGTGAGCAATTGATGTTTTCCTTTAGTAATCGATGTTCCAAGTGAGCAATCGATGTTTTTCTTCGGTAATCGATGTTCCAAGTGAGCAATCGATGTTCCTTCTTCAGTAATCGATGTTCTAAGTGAGCAATCGATGTATTCCTTCAGTAATCGATGTTCTAAATGAACAATCGATGTTTTTCTCTAGTAATCGATGTTCTAAGTGAGCAATCGATGTTTCCTTTAGTAATCAATGTTCCAAGTGAACAATTGATGTTTTCCTTCGGTAATTGATATTCCAAGTAAGCAATCGATGTTCCTTCTTCAGTAATCGATGTTCTCCTTCATCAATCGATTGCTTCTATGCAATCGATGTTTCCTTCAATCGATTGTCTTCCATGTAATCAATGTTTTCCTTCACCCATCAATTGCCTCTTTATGACAATCGATTGCCTTCTTAAATACCAAACAATTGCCTCCTTATGACAATCGATAGCCATGATGATCACCAATTGATTGCCTCTCCATGACAATCGATTCCCTTGTCATTTGACCATAGATTGCCTTGTTAATTGATAATCGATTATCTGGTTATATGACAATCGATTGCCTTGATACTTAGCAATCGATATGGCCTTAGACACCAGTTAATGGGGGCCTTGTCCTCCCATCATAACAGGACTATCGGAGACTTACATATGGAAGAGATTTGAATAGTTTACACTAGGGACTGACCCTTTAGGCACATCACTTTAGGGGTTGATAAAAAGACATGGCCCAGGCATGGTGGGTCTGTCCCTTTTTAGACCAAGTCAAGGATAAGTATGACAAGGATATGTCCTGAAGTATGACAGATCTTGGTTGTCTATCCTTCTTGCAGACCAAGTCAATGTTAGGTATGGTAGGGTATGGATTGAGCTGGCCTATGTATGGCCAGATTCGACTTTCTGTCCACTTTTTGTCCCTTCTATGGGAATAACGAAAGGGTCCTAAATGGGACTAAAGACCCCTTAAATAAGCCACATGGCCCTTCTTGGCTGAACTTTATGATCTTCCTATCAGGAAGGCAGTTTGGAGCCTTTCTCTACACCCCATTTGCCTTAATCTGAATAGAGCCAAGGTGTTCTTGGAGCTTGAGAGCTCTCTTTCTACCCTTCCTTGAAAGCAACCTGCTGAAGAAACTTGGAGACCTAACACAATGGAGCACTCTGGTGCTGGAGGGATGATCCTATAGCTTGGAGCTTGAAGCTTGGAGAACTTGGAACTTCTTCATCCTTGGACCACTGTCTTGACCTGTGGAAGCTGGATGTCAAGGAGTTCTTCTTCTTCTTGCACGGAATCAAAATATAAGGAGTAGATTTGAAAGAGTAACCCAAAAGGGTAGGTTTTCTCGGGAACAAATTAAATAGCTTGTTCTTATTCACAACATCCTTGGATATTTTATGTTAAGAACCTAGTGGAAAACATTTGATTTGCCTAAATGTCTGATCAATAGAGTGTTACAGTTTTCTGAACCTCACACCCTCGCCAGATTCACCTTGTTTCGGCCTGTTCCTGGGAAACCTGACCTTTATTCCTTGGAAACATGCCCAGATTTTTCATTGACTTTCCTAGATAGGAACCCATATTATTTTTCCATGTCACCATGCATTTTGGAACCATTAGACTTGAAATGCACACCTCGAGATTGATCATATGCTGGTTCCAACAACCTCCTTCTTGGGATCCTTGTCAAAGTCTTTTGTCAACTTCGACAGTTCTTCTTGTTAAGCTTTGAATGGCCCTTCTGTCCACTTTGACTATTTTCTTTGACAAATTATGACTGGCCCATGTGGCAATTATGAATAGCCCTTGTGGCAACTCTAATTGGCCCTTCTAGCCACCTCGACTGTTCCTTCTTGTGCATTTTGACTGTCAATTTGATTGGCCCTTCCGGTCACCATGATCTATCCTATAGAAGAGCAACCCACATGGCAGTAATCTAAATACCTTGTACATGTTAAAAGTGGTAAGAACATGAAGATTATTCTAATGATTCCTAATCACTTGATTTCTGTCTCCTCTATGATTCAACTGAAATTCCACCTTTGAATCTGTAAGACCCGGCCCTCTTGGGCCCTTCGCCCCTTCCTCATGGTCGCGACAGACCCCTTGGGCGTGACTTTGTCATGCCAGAGGAGCCAGTCACAACATGCTTTTGGTCGCGGCACACCTGGTCATCACGTTCTTATGGCGACGGGGGTGGGTGTCGCGTCCTTGTCGCGGTGTCTGGAGGCGACGTGATTTGGTTCTGACTGTTGTCCTTTCCGTCAAAATGGCCTTGTCAGGTGTCAGGCGCGTACGATGTTGACGCGACCTAGAAGGCCTTCATGTTATGGTTTTGTTAGTCTTCGAGGTTTGACTGCTTTTGGTGTCATGCTAGGGCAGGCGGTCGCGACATGGTTGCGACCTGCAGGGCGGTCACGACATGGTTGCTGTCGCATCGGCCCGACCTGTTTACTTTCTTCTTCTTCTTCCTCCTCTTCCCTCTTTCTCCCTCGAGCTCTCTTGCTTCTTCCAGCTTGTTCGAGGTGCTCGTGGTGAGGAGGTGACGCCTCCTTGGTGTAGGCGACGTCCGTGTGGTGCTTGGAGCAAGGAGGAGGTGGCCTTTCCGACGTGAAGGCCCCAACGGGTCAGCTCTACTCATTGAGGTAGGGACTCCTCATCTTCCTCTCATTCTAGCATGCTCCCCTCCCCTTGAGGTTCTTGTTTACCTCATCGTGTTGCGGTTGTGGGGTGTGAGATCTATGCACGTCGTTGGAGAGGTTTCCTTTGAGTGTAGATCTCCATATATAATGCATGATTTGTGAGGTTTGAGGGTGGTTTGGCTATTTACATGCTTTTCTATGTGTTTCCCTTGCTCCCCTCCCCCGAATGGTGTGAATTGTACCATTTTTGGCACGATCCCTAGGAGGACTGTATCGGGACTCCCACTGTCTTAGATCGCGACCGACCCGAGGGTCGCGATGATGTCGTGACGCATGCGCCGACCACGACAGCTTCAGCTGTTGCGGCAGGCATGGGCACCATGACATCATTGCAATGACCAGGGGCATCGAGACATGGTCGTGACCAGTTTTGGTGTCGCGACAGTGTCGCAACAGACAGGGGCGTCGCGACAACATTAGATTCAGGTAAGTTCTCGTGAAGTCCATTTCTCATAGAGTCTTCGCCATTTTCGGTTCTTTCTGTACCCGTGGCACCAGTGCTAGTTCCTAGTACGGTCTTACACTAGTCGTTCGCCTGGTGATCGCTGTAATCACGAGATTTGCTCCCTAAATAATAATGATGAAAATTAAGGAAAAGGACCGTGATCACCACCAAAGTAGTTGCAAAGATTATATAATGAAAGACAATGCTAACTACCTTGGAAAAGGGAGAAAAAGTGCAGAAGAAGAACCTTGCCCTGTGAACGCGACGCGCAAACCGTCGCCTTCTATGGAACGCGACAAGGATGTTGCCACCTTATGGTTCTCTGAACACGACGCGAGAACCGTCGCCTTCTTAGATCGCGACTAGGTGTGTGTCACCTTCTGCTTCAGAAGGTGAAGATTGTGGGTTCTGTTCTTCCTGTTCCTCAACCAGCGAAGGGGCAAGAGCCTCGTGCTGTTACTGTCTTCTATGACCTTCCAAGAACATTAAAATAATGAAACACCCATTAGAAACTTATTTGGCGTAGAATCTATCCCAAAATAATGAATAAACATGAGAGAATTGGGGGGGGAACTCACGTGGGGTGGTGTTTTAACCCCTTCGGGTGATTAAAATAGGTGTGTGTGGAGTGTTCTAATGCAAATCTTGAAAGGAAAAGAGCCAAAACGTGCATGCATGAAGCAAAAAGCATGAAGATAGATTATTCATGAATAGCAAGGGTCCAATTCTGAATAGGAAAAGCCATGTTGCATGGTTCTGTAAAGGAAACAAGAACACGACAAGCTCTTTGTCACTAACAGATAGCGACGCCTTGATACGTCGCCTTCCATAGAGGGAAGTTTTTAAGCATTTTCTGGAAAATTTTTAGGGAATTAAAAGGCCAAATGAGAACGCGACATATCGAGGTGTCGCCTTCTGAAGAAGATCGATTACGGTCTGAAGGCAAATCGGTATAGGCATGAATGCGACATGAAGGGCGTCGCCTTCTGAGTGTAACGCGACAGGGACACTATCGCCTTCATGATCCTTCAGCATATGACTCATTCAAATTATTTGATCTCCTTGCATGAGTATCGAATTGGCACACAGTTTGAGGCATTGGATTCTCAACTCAGGGAACTACGTGATGATGATGAAGACTGATTGATTTGACTAGGAAGAACCCACCAGGGCGATGAACTAATAAGAAGATGCCACGATCGGATAAAGCCAGCTTGGCGATGATGAGCCAACATGGGGCGTCAATGATGTGATAAGGAATTTGGCTCAGCTTATGGGCCAGAAATGGGTGTCTACATGTGATACCCCGAAATTTCATTCATTTTATATTATGCATGTGTTATTTACTTGTTTATGTATATAGTGTATGTATTAAAATGTGCATATTTCAATTTCTAAATTTCTCATGTGCATATGTAAGTATAGATACATAAATTATTTTCTGTGAATGTAAGTAAGTAACTAATCTTGTACGTGTTGTACTTATTTGGAAACCATACATAGTATATTTAAGTAATGTGTGCATGCAAATATGTGAATTTTGCTATACATCTTATAGGTATGTATGAGTTAATGTTTATTACATGTAATGTGTATATAGGTACATATTGTATTTATTTATTTCATGTACAATATATGTAACTATGTTGTGTAGATGTGTACATATATATATATATATATATATATATATATATATATGTCAATTCAAGTGTGCGTATGCAAATTGATTATTGTCGTATAGACTATTCTTATTTAACTTATTGTATATTGCATCTTAATAATACCGTGCGTATACTATCTAACCATTGAAGTGCATATTATACTAGTTACTCCATGGATATTGTGTGTAAATATACATTGTACATATGTATATATGTATATTGTCTTATGCATGTGATGTCTATCTAATTCTATACACATTAAGTTGTCCACAACATATATGGTACTTAAATAATATTGTGCATATGATAGGTAAGTATTGTTATATACCTTATAAGTGCATGTGAGTTATTTTGTACATGTATATCTTTAAGTGTGCATGCATTATCTTGCTATCAATGTACATGTTATATTTAATCATTCCGTGCATATTGTATCTATGTAAATCCATGCATGTTGTGTGTAATTATGCTTTGTGCACGTATAGATGTATATGTTTAATGTTGTGCATATGATATCTACTTATTTCAATGCCCATTAAGTTTTTCATGACATGTATGGTAACTAAATAATAATGTGTGTATTGCATTTATATATTCATGCATAATGCATGTAACTATGTTGTGTATGTAGATATATGTATGTTATTTCATGCATGTTATCTTAATTAAGATTAGTATAAGTTTTATTTAAATAAATGATATATAATGCAAGTAGTTTATATAGTGAATGCATATATATTTATTTATGCACACACTATGTTGTTGGAGCGTAATTGTACGTTATTTGGATGCATATCTGTGTTTTGGGCCAAGATGTACAGTTGGTGGTCAACACTGTGTCGCTGACTGCAGCCTGTGATTGGCGTCCAGATCGATGGACGCCAATCACTGGGTAGGCGGCACCATGTCTGGATGCCAATCCCAAGTTGACTACACCAGATGTTGACGTCAATATCCCTCCTACGTAATGGTTCCAGATTTGGTAACGTTCGTGTCTTGCCCGGTTCCAGATTAGGAAACCCATCCTAAGTTTAGGGAACCTACCCTAAAGCCAACCCATCCAACTCTATAAAAACAACATCTTCTGGCCATGCCAAGTCTTTTTGGTCTAGGTGAAACCCTAGAATATCCTGTGAGAAAAGCTGAACTTTCAAGGCTTCGATCCGGCGACTGGAGCAATTTCCTAGAGATCTACAACAACTGGAAGATAGTTCAACTATCAAGGAAGCATCCCCAACTCCGAGGATCAACCCACAGCGACTGAAGAACCGGATTTAAGGAGTTTCTGAGCACCTTCTTGGCAGGGCTGAGGAGGGCTTCACCGACAAAGTTTGATCTTCTAGGATTTATTTAGAGGCAAGTAACCTATGTATATCAATCCTATACATGTCCCCTTAGGTTCCATCATTTTTCCAGATTTTTCCTCGTGTCCTGGACCCTCCAATTTCCCCGTACATATGAGTGCTGTCTGGGTAGTCTGCTCTCTAGAGGTTGGAGGCAACATCCTGTGCCGCCAAGCTTATGTGTTGGCGGTAGGGGATGGTGCAGTTGACTCAGTAGGCAGCCAACACTGTGTCGCCAAGTTCCTCAGTGTTCTGAAAACTACTGTTTAATCTTCTTTAAGATATTTAATTGATTTCCGGGTATGTGTGTATGCTTTAAATTTTATGTGGGGTAAAAGGTGATCAGTAGGTCATGTCATGAGGTTTTAGTAAATTTTAATGATTTGTGTTAATTACTAAAATTCTGATAATTGGACTATGAGCATAAAATGACCATGTTTAATCTATGTAAATAAGTCAGTTGCAAGTTAGGATTTCATGAACATTCTGCAATCATGTGATGACTGTATCTACACATTGGCACTATTATATTTGACTGTTATACAGTAATTCCTACTTAAGAGAAATTAGTGAGAAATGCACCTGTAATTAGTTTTAATTGTTATAAATATGATTACTATTCAGAAAAATCTATAAAATTGAGAATATGCTATGGTTGCTGTTTTTAAGCTGTTATAAAAATTTCAAGATGTTTTGATGATAGTAGGTACTGTTATGGTTTAAAATGAGAAAATGGCCATGTTTAGCATGTTAGGTTTAATTATGTGTAAATCAAGGGTTAACATCATGTCAATATCTTGTTTTAGGTTGTTTATCATTGTTAAACAGTAAGGGTGAATTCTGTAAACTGAAATGTAAATGTTATGCAAAGTGTATGAAAAAGAGATTAAAGTGTATATATTAAGCATGAGTAAAATGTGACGAAGTATGATAATGTGATTAATGCAAAATTTGGCCAAGAGTGACACTGCTACCATAGGGGTCCGAGAGCCGTACCATAGAAAAGTCTCTATGGAAAGCTCAACGTATGTGAAATAAATCATAAGGGCATTAGGATGAAATCCTGGAGGTGGATAGGTTCCACTGGTTAGGGTGGAGAGGGCATCTCCCGGTTCTGCGTAGTTACCTAGATTTGTCACCGCATTGCCTAGGTGACGAATAAGTGATATGTGAGTGTGAATTATGCTATGTGCTAAATTCTCTTCTAGTTGGTAGTTAGGACTATGTGCCATGGCAACTTAAGAAATAAAATGTGAATAAAGTAATGTGACATGTGAATATGGCACGTGGTAAGTGCCCATGATGCACGTGGTAAGTGCAACGATGTGACATGTGATAAATGAAAGTGCAAGAGAAAATATGTGAAAAAGTGTGAGAATATGTAAGGAAGAGTAAATGTTAATGAGAGTGTACATGTGAAAACCAAGATAAAACGTATGTATTCATTTTATTTATGTATTGATTTGTTGAATATAATGTCATGTTGGTATCATGTCATTTAGATTAATATCATCCTTATGGTAGAGTAAGTGAATATGTGTATGTAAACATGTAAAGTAATGCAATGTGGAAAAATGAGTATGTAGAATTGTCAAATGAATAAGATGGCATGTGAACAAGTGTGAATCTATGTAATTAATTTTAATTCATGTCAAAACAGCAAGCAAAATGAGATTATGATCATGATAAATACATGAAATAATGTCTAAGTTCTATGATAGAATTATTATTCATTTAGTATATAGTTTCATGCTTAATTTGTAGATAATTGTCATCCGATTTGAATATGTTTTAGATTTTCAATCCATGTTAAATGAAGGTGATATCATTGTGATTTATTCATATTAAAACAGCAAATGAAATGTGTAAATAAATGAGAAAAGTGCATGTGAAACATGAATAGATATCATGTGAGGTTGCCATCTACTTTATGCTTAACTCCGTGTTCTAATTGGTAGAATTGTTCCATGATATGGATAATGTTTAGACTAATAAATCATGTTACATGATAGGTGTTTAAGAGTGCATATGTTCGTGTCATGTATGTATTAATATGATTATGCTTAATTATGATAGAATGTTTAGTATCATGTTATGTAGTTTATTAAAATGCATGTGCAAGTGCCATGAGAGCATGATAAATTATACACTAAAACAGCAAGTTAAATGTGTGATGAAATGATATTATTGCATGAGAAATTGGCTAGATACCATGCTAGAAGTGTTCATTATCTTGTACATAACCTTATGTTTAAATTGGTAAAAATTGTGCAATGATATGATAAAGAGTTGAACCATATATCATAGGACATTCCATGTGTAGAGAACTTGTGTAGGTGTATGTTATCTTCCATGTTTTAATATGAGCATGTGTTAATTAGAAATGTGTTTGGGTGAATTATGTGTAATTGAGCATAAAAAGTAGGTGCCATGTAAATTGTTATGGTTAGAATGATAGCATGTGTTCATTATGGTTAGCAACTTATTGTGTATGTGATATGTATAAGGTTGATGTTTTAGATTACTTGCTGAGTCTTGTAAGACTCATACTAGCTTCGGCATACAGGTGTGACAGGTTTCCCGTAGCTGAGGAGAGAATAGTGAAGGTCGACGCCGCATTTAAAGAGTAGTTACTTATGGAGATTTTCTTTTGTAGTTACTTTATTTCATAGTGGAATAATGTTATTCATATGGACAATGTAATAGACAATGTAGTTCTTTTAAAGTTGTAATAATGTGGACTCTGGCATTTTCTTTCACTATATAGACTGTGGAATGCGTGATGATGATGGAATGAAGTTTATTATTTCTTTTATTTCTGCTGTACTAAATTAATATTCATGGACATATCAACCTTATTGTTTAGTGTTGGGTTACTATCCCACTGTGACGACGCTCTTTGTACCGATGGAGATTGGTATAATCGTATCGGTATGAGGAGGGTCGTTATACTACAGATTGCCCCTCCTTGATGCCTGCTTCGCAAGGGAGTGGAGCGATAGTGGAGAGGAGATGGCATGAAATGACAATGTAGTGGAGTGAAGCGGAACGAGATGAAAAGCGGGCATTAAGGTAAAGAGACACCCATTCTGAACGAATAAGCAGTGAGAATTATCCGGCGATCTTCGAACATGGCTGGAACAGAGTGCAAGGATGGCTCCAATCTAGGACAAATAAAGATCAAAAGAAAAGAAATGATCAACCTCTTGATAAATAGGTACCCTTTCCATGTTAGGCTTGCAGGTTTCGTTCATTAGGGAATAGGTGCTGTCCCAGTGGGTCGATTCGACTCTGGCCTTTGAGCGATTCATGACTAATGAGTGGATCAACGGGAAAGGGATGACTGATATAATGAATGGGGATGAGAGGAATCCTGAATAAGAACCATACTGGCAAACTGGACCGAGCAACTAGCTCGAAGAAGGCTTTCAAATTCGGAGTGGAATCGAAATCCTTGTTTGGGAAATGAAGATCTAGTTGGACATGATTGAGAAGCTGGCTTTGACAAATCATGAAATGTGAAGCTCAAAATCCTAAATGATGCATGTTGGGCTAAAAGAAAAGAAATCATAAAATAAAATGCAACGAAAATGAGAAAATAACAAATACTCAAGGATAATATTGCTAGACAAGATGAGCAAGGGTCAAGACACTTCGCATCCCCGGCGTACGATAGAATCCATCGTCCCCAAGCCATACCATCTAACGGCCTATCTAATGATTAATAGTGTGCACTTAGATCATCCTCGTTTTTGTTGAAGAGGAACTCAGATCCCAGAACACACTGAGAACCAGCCGATCCTTGAGATGATATAGTAGAGTAGATACCATATAGTAATGCAGAGATAAGGTTATAAATACTTACCTGAACTTACCTGACTAGCCATTTTTGGATTTTCTGATTTTCTGGATTTTTGTGGATTTTCTACATTTTTTTATTTTTATGGATTTTTTAAAGTAATAAAGCAATCAAGAGCAAGATAAAGAATTCAATATACACTAAAACAAATGAGGAATTTAAGCATAAGTGCAAGAATACATCTTAAATTGGCAAAACAACCATGACAATGCAAAGAAATCAGCCAACAGATGTCAAACAGTGAATGCGATAAGCTTCTTGTCGCTACCTTAATTAGAACGTGATGACCAGTCTATCACGACCAGGTGGCGACATGTCGATACGTCGCGACCTCAATTTTTGTGTCCAGAGCAGAATTGGACACCCGAGAGCTCCATGCTTGGCTCCTACTTGGACTCTTAAAGCTCCCTAGTTTGGTTCTAACTCCCTTTAAGCTTTCTAAACTCTCTCCCACCATGATTAGGAGTCTCAAATGCCTATAAATAAGGGTGGAGAGGCCAAATTTGGAGTTCACAACCCCCTCTCTTATCTTCAAGCTCTCAAGTCTCCAAAGCCATGAAGAGAGCTCCAAGTGCTCCCATGGGTGGAGAGGCTTCCTATGAAGGTCCCAAGTGCGCCCGGACGTCCTACAACGAGCTCCTGAGGCTGACGGAGGTTCCAAACCATCTAAGTAGCAATTCCAACATGAGAGAGGTATGTAAATTGGTCTTTTGATTTTTTTGTGATTTTAAGCTCCGAATTTCCACATTAATGCACCTTCTTCTTCTTCTCCTCTCTTTTCCTTTTTTTCTTCTCTCCTCTAGCTCTTTCCCGACTCTCGCCGATACTCTAAGCTCACTTGGATAGCACCCATGATTAAAGTTCTTCCCATGCATGTGATCCGCACCTTGAGAGTGGGGTTTAGGGGGGATCTTGATAGCCGCCCACAATTACCATAAAATCTCCTTTGATTGGCATAGCATAACCGCATTGATAGAGCTATGGCACCCACAAACTCATACCTTCCTTTTCCCAAAATTTTAGGCTACCCTCTTACTTGAGGAGGCTAAAGCTTTCATGGCCTTACCCAAGACTACACGGGGGGATGAGCAAAAACATGTTATATTGTTGAGCCTATTAATCCTAAACTCATTCTAGGTGAATTTATGATGGATCCCGGAGAAGTGTATACCATGATTAGCCCTCAACATATTCACCTAATCCCCTTGTCTATGTGGGTCATATCTCATTGCAAGAATAAGTGCAGGAATTATCAAGAGATAGCCAAAGCTATGGCTATATGCTTGTGTGGAGTGGTTCTCTTCCTGTCTGGAGATCACCTCTTAGACCATGCAAGCTTGAGTGCCATTAGTGAGGTATGGTGTGGACTTAGCCTCTCTCATGCGGTCCTAGCCTTCCTTTATGCGGGACTCACATCAGCGTCTATGGGGGGCCCACTCTATGGCTCTATGATCCTCTTAGAATGCTAGTTGGGAGTGAGGATAAAATTCAAACCTGTAGAAAACCCCACTATAGAGAGCCGGATTTTTGGGTGCCATCCTTTGTGCTTCATCGGTGGAGCGGCCAGATTCCCCGATCATGTCGTGTGCAGGACAGCAGATAAGAAAACTCAGAGTGCATGGCGGCTATACCTCAACACACTTCCGATAAAGCACTTTACCATGGACATAGCGGCGCTACGTGGAGTGGATATACGGCTTCCCATTGGACGTGGACTGGACCTACAACTCATGGGGAACTTAGCAATGGTTCTCTACAACCCACACAGGTGCTACCTTCAAGTCGGGAAGCCTAGGACAAAGCTACTTCAGCCGTCACACTTGCCTCCTATGAAAGCAAGGCACTTGGGAGATCTGGAGGACGAGCAGGCCGTGTGGAGCGCACTAGTGATGTGGTGTGTGTGTGCCACTCACGCTGTACCACCCATAGTGCACGAGGAGCACGAGGCATACCAGGCGTACCTCAGAGAGTACAAAGAGATCCGGCCATGTGGGGACCACGAGCTTGTGAGAGAGACTTGATTATACTTTTGGATATTTTGAGAGATTTGATATGTTGGGAACATGAGAGTGATGTATCAGACACTTTATGATGATTGTACGACATCATCGCAATGACCAGGGGTGTCGCGACATGGTCGTGACCAATTTTTGTGTCGCGACAGTGTCGCAACAGCTAGGGGCGTCACGACAACATCAGATTCAGGTAAGTTCTCGTGAAGTCTGTTTCTCATAGAGTCTTCGCCATTTTTGGTTCTTTCTGTACCCGTGGCACCAGTGCTAGTTCCTAGTACGGTCTTACACTAGTCATTCGCTCGGTGCTCGGTGTAATCACGAGATTTTCTCCCCAAATAATGATGATGAAAATTAAGGAAAAGGACTGTGATCGCCACCAAAGTAGTTGCAAAGATGATATAATGAAAGACAGTGCTAACTACCTTGGAAAAGGGAAACAAAGTGCAGAAGATGAACCTGGCCCTGTGAACGCGATGCGCAAGCCATCGCCTTCTATGGAACGCAACAGGGATGTTGCCGCCTTCTGGTTCTCTAAACGCGATGCGAGAACCGTCGCCTTCTTAGATCACGACCAGGTGTGTGTCGCCTTCTGCTTCAGAAGGTGAAGATTGTGGGTTCTGTTCTTTCTGTTCCTCAGTCAGTCAAGGGGTAAGAGCCTCATGCTATTATTATCTTCTATGACCTGCCAAGAACATCAAAACAATGAAACACCCATTAGAAATTCATTTGGCATAGAATCTATCCCAAAATAATGAATAAACATAAGAGAATTGGGGGGGAACTCACGTGGGGTGGTGTTTTAACCCCTTTGGGTGATTAAAATAGGTGTGTGTGGAGTGTTCTAATGCAAATCTACGAAAGGAAAAGAGCCAAAACGTGCATGCATGAAGGAAAAAGCATGAAGAGTAAGAGAAAGAAAGCGTACATGTGAAGAAATTGCCCTGGGGGCAGTTCTTGGTCATCTGGAGGCTGAGAGGTCTTCTGGGGATTCGTAGCTCTCTAGGAGAGGAAGAAGCAGACGCCAGCCTTGCCCTAAATCGTGCCCTATTGACAGTTTTATATGTGATTATTCCTGAATGGGCTGGGAGAGGAATAATGAGCTAGAGTCCGACTTCGGGTAAGTATGCTCGTGGAAGGGGAGTCAAAACGTGGCAAGGAAGATCTAAGGAAGGTCTCCTCCGAGTTTGGAGGGATTTGGAGATCTCTAGACCCACCAAAAGATAGATTATTCATGAATAGCAAGGGTCCAAGTCTTAATAGGAAAGGCCACGTTGCATGGTTCTATAAAGGAAACAAGAACGCGACAAGCTCCTTGTTGCTATCAGATAGCGATGCCTCGATACGTCGCCTTCCATAGAGGGAAGTTTTTAAGCATTTTCTGGTAAATTTTTAGGGAATTAAAAGGCCAAATGAGAACGCGGCGTATCGAGGTGTTGCCTTCTGAAGAAGATCAATTAGGGTCTGAAGGCAAATCAGTATAGACATGAACGCGACATGAAGGGCATCGCCTTCTGAGTGTGAACGCGACAGGGACACTGTTGCCTTCATGATCCTTCAGAATATGACTCATTCAAAGTATCTGATCTCCTTGCATGGGTATCGAATTGGCACACAGTTTGAAGCGTTGGATTCTCAACTCAGGGAGCTACGTGATGATGATGAAGAACTGATTGATTTGACCAGGAAGAACCCACCAGGGCAATGAACTAATAAGAAGATGCCACTATCGATAAAGCCAGCTTGGCGATGATGAGCCAACGTGGGGCGTCAATGATGTGATAAGGAATTTGGCTCAGCTTATGGGCCAGAAATGGGTGTCTACACTCGACACCTGAGGGTTTGTCCTATGAGAGTGGTTGTTACCGTTTGCCTAGGACCCCCATCCCCGTTCGCCTTAGAGGGAGTGTTCGGGGCGATGGGCGTGCTCGAGTCATAGACTCTGGAGTAGAGGGGGAAATGGTGGTTAGGACAGCGGCGTCGAGTCATTTACAGAGCTCTCTTGGTTGGTCTGGGACACCGAGGACGGTCAGTGTTCTTCCTGGCACAGACCAGTCAGTCCTTCTTCTCACTGCCTTGCTCTTTATGGCCCTGGAACCACCTAGAGAGGCCAGGCATGGGACCATAGTCTGGCCAGACTATGGCGGTTTCTATTGTAGTTACTTGTGCTCCTACCCCCACTCTGACGAGATGTGGAGGTTCGGACCTGGGTCGAGGATAAGACATCAATGGATGCTCCTGACTGGTTGACTAGTGGTAGTGGTTTCCGTAGCTAGTGTCGCTTGTCCAGGCAGAGTTCCCTCTGTCTGTGTTGCAATCCGTATGGTGGTCATGACATGCAGGTTCTATGCAGTTTCTAACCGTGGTGTCCTTTCGTACCGTCGCTCGTAGTTAGCTTTGCTTCTGCACTTTCCTGTGTAGATAGAATGTATATAACTGCTGTCATTTACTTTGATTATATATTCTTTTCCACCTGTTAGAGCCAATAGGAGATTGGTAGTTCCTACTGAGCTTCTGTTGTGAAGCTCATCCCTCCTTTTACAGGTGAGACTTCTTAGCAATAGCAGGGTGCACTTCGGGCGGAGGAGACAGGGCGGTAGTCGACGTCCCCATAGCTAGCAGTGGTTTTCCCCCTTTTCAGTTGTACTTCACTCTCGGGGTATGCCCCTAAGGGCTCTGTTCTTCCCTCTTTACTTGTACTCGTTGTGTGTTGGGACTGTACCTAGAGCTATACATAGCTTTCGCATGTGCTAGTTTGGTAGTTGACGTTTATGTCCTTTACTTATATCGTTGGACTTGTCTTTATCCCTTCCGGGTCCTCAGATTCGTGGGCGGCGGCCGTAAAAATCAGGCCCTCAGCTGTGGCCGAGGGTTGGGTTGTCACGGGCCATTTCAATTAGTATCAGAGCGAGAGTCTATCAGGATTTTTATTGGATTTAAACTACAACTAGAAAGTCCCAACAGTGGTACAAGTACACTGCTAGCCGCCCAAGTTAGTGTCGTTAACCTTGTTGGATGCGTGCCGTGCAAGATATGGCTCCGCACAGGTGTAGGCAGACTAGAGAGCTGATAGAGCAGTAGGGTGAGTCCGATATGCCCATGTTGGGTCAGGTTTAGGAGGACATATCGGTAGAGGAGTCTGTAGCACAACCCTTGAATCAGCGGCAATGGTAGCACAGGGTGTGATGGTCCTCGCCGTTCATACCCGTTAACCTAATAACGAGCCTAACTCGAGTCCGCCTCCCGCGAACGAGCCGAAGCCTCGCAAGGGATATCATGCCACGAGTCCGTAGAAACATAAAGGAACTAGCTCAAATATTCATAAGATCTGCCAATCTCACAAATATTTACATGAAATATACATAACTGTAGTACAACTGTAACCAAACTACAACAGAACCTGGGGTATACCCCGAGGTGAACAACATAAAAGTGGAAACTACACTGCTGGTGGTGCTGACCCTCCACTGGATGACGGGCGCGAAATCTCCTGATCTCCCTCACCTGGTAGGAGGTAGGGGTGAGCCTCTCGAGTCACTGGCTCAGTAGGGAAACTCCCTAGAAACCGAGCACACCAACACAGGTAGCAAAGCAGGAAATGCTACACTAGCAACTTATATTATTATCTGGCAGGATATAAAACTGTAAGTACCACTTACCCTTTGTTGCTTAATAGAAATCGACATAAATAAATAAACAGCAAAACCAAACAGGTGCACGAGCTACTGTAGAGAAACGCCACACTCAAGCCACGTCAACTGGTTCGCGACACCAGTTACTGACCCGGACAAACAACACAGGACTACCTCTTAGCCTCGCAGCCATGGACGAAAGGTCCAGTTGCCGCTCCACTAAACAAGTACAAAGAACTGTGGAGTCCAACTAAACCACCACAACCTGCAAGTCACACACCTCGCAGGCCCATGCCTGGCACCTTTAGGGACTCTGGCCCGAGCTCCCTAAAGTGAGGCACTGAAAAACAGGACTAGCCAGGGTCCAATACGTCTACTGGTGTCCGTCTCCCCCAACTACGAGCGCACTACAAGAGATAACACAACAAACTCTCTCTAGTCGCTGTCCCACTGCCGTCTTTCCCTCAACCGGACGTACTACTCAACACAAGAGTGATGGTGTCCAGGAAGACGACAAGACCTTATCGGTACCCAGTACCAGGACAAGCCCCGAGCACTCAGGTACCTGGCTCACACAAAACCTAGGGCTCCCAACTGAAGAGGTATCTACGGAAGGCGTCAAACTACACACCACATACACAAAAACTACGTGCACAAGGTACAAGCCACGTAAAACCTTCAAGCAAACCATGTGAACACCATATGAACCACACACCACACGCTCCCCGAGCGCTGAAAGAGTGCCAATGCACCTTTACTATCATCTCACACCACAAACCATACTAGATGAATAATCAAACACTTATACGCATTCATGAATAACTACATTCGGTTGTTATCGCGATAGGGTACTGTGTCGCCTTCATAACACGACGGCACGATGTGTCGCCTTCTGGACGCGACGCATCACTATGTCGCGACATGGTCACGACGCCAAGGGTCGACACCTTAACAGGTGCGAACCCTAAACTTGAATCCATCATTTGAATCACCCAAAACTCTTTAGAAACTACAGTTTTCATTCCATTTTCATGCTTTAATGTGTTCCTACACATGCTATCTAAGGTTTAGAAAGCAGGAAACACATTATCCACATCACACGGACGTTTCACAGATCAAACCACGGGAAATCTCCCTACCTTCACGAACAATGCGAAGAACGACGCTCGTATGACGTTCCCTCCACTCCACCAAGCGTCCTCACAGTGGAAACTTGTCAAGCCAACCACTAACAAGCCGAATCGCCCACAATTCCCACAGCAAAACCCCCTGGCCGAGCAGAGCTTCTCTGAGCTCTGTTCTGCCAGGGTTTCTTAAAAATGCAGTGAAGTTAAGAACGCGACGCTCGACTAAGTCGCGACCTAAACGTGACGCCTTAGGCTGTCGCCTTAAGCCTACTGACGTCAGCCCTTGCGCCCTGCATGCGACACGCGGCAGACATGCACACGTTCACTTAAACCGGCGGTGTCATGAACGCGGCTCCATGGGCTGTCGCGATCAAAACGCGACGCCCCTCACTGTCGCATTAGAAACTGAGAAACAATGACTGCCTTGGGCAAAATCCCATAGCCTGCGGAAACCACCTACCACACACACGTGAACGGCCACACACTGGCCTCCATAACCACACAATGACAATCCGAATGGTCGGAACGTTACACAGGGTGAGCGGCAGCGGTAGTGGCAGCAGCCCCCACCACCGCAGCATGAGGCTTGGTTGAAAGATGCACGGAATTATCTAAAGCAATAATCTAGAAGGGGGGTTGAATAGATTACTACCAATTAAAAGCACTATGACCTTCTTTTATATGCTAACACTGACTTGACAAAATCTTAAACAGATATGTATTGAATTCAAACTATGATGTGTGTGCTGATTGTGAGTAGAATGAATACCAACCTATCTAGCGTGTGAATAATCAACGTGCCTACCAAACATCTACCATGAAACGTTCAAACCATAGGACATGAAGATTTATGGTGGTTCGGAGTACACAACTTGTGTATCCTACGTCTACTGTCCACACACACACACGCAGAAAGACTCCTTATCAGCGAGTTCAACTCTACAACCACACACACGCACGTTGTCTGATGCAAACACGCAATTAGAACAACAATCCACATGTGGATCAAGCATAAGGAATGCTTGAACCACTACCACACACACAAGGATATGAAAAGTAAAGCAGAGGAAGAGTTCTGAGTTGAGGATCAAATCCAAGATGTGAACTCTTCAGTGAGTTCATCCAGAAGACTTCAAACTTCATGTTGTTGACGACCATGTGATGAAGATGAAGCTTGAACCGAGGACGAATAGGCTTCAACTCTGCTCGTGAGATGGATCTTCCACGAACAGGACGGAGGGTTGAAGCAGAGCAGCAGGGAGAAGCCTATCTCTTGGGTTCTGCTTAGGGTTTTGGTATGGTGCTTCTTGGTGTGAAAATACCTTCATATGATCTATATATATGGGTGTCCAAGTATGGAGAGTCATGCTTGAAAGGATCACCCCAATATAGAACATATTCTGACCATCGGATTTGACTTTTCTCTTCGTCTGTCGACAGGCACTTCACAGCTGTCAACAACTACTGCTCAGATCTGGTTTCTAGAACCATGGTGTTTCTAGAAGGCCTTATCTGTCGATAGGCGATTTGCTAGCTGTCGACAGGCAACCTGTATCCGTCGTAAGGTACATTTCATCTGTCGACAGCTACTGCTTAGATTGTGCTTCCAGTAGCTTGTTTGTTCTGGATGAGTCTATCTGTCGACAGGAAACTTCCTGGCTGTCGACAAGTGATCTTTTGAAGTCTTTTTCTTGTCCTTTTGCTCTTGAATTGTGATGCTTTTTTGTATGCATTCACACCTACATTAAAAAGCATTATAAGTGAGATACAATGAATACATAGGTGTTCATAAAAGCATTTTCATACTTGATCATTTCATTCATGTCTTTGACATATTTATCATCTTTCCAACATTAAGACAACATCAATTATGTCTCACATCATCAAAAACATTTATGCATATGTCATCATATACATTGTAACCCAATATTCTCCCCCTTTTCGATGATGACAAAATTTGCATTTGATGTTTCTCCACCTTTTGACAACATTCAAAAAGATAGTTCATACACACATGGATAAGAATGAAGCAAAGAACTGTGATTTCATTGATTGAACTTTAAGTACACACAGTTACAACAAGGACATCCATTACATGAAATAAATAAAAGTAAAAGAAGGGAAAAGACATAACTAACTGAACTTAACAAACTCATGACCCCAAACCTAGTGAAACTAAAACCATATGACCCCAAAACAAAATCCTAGACTCTCTAAAGATCGTCATTCCTAGGAACAGTGGGATGACGGAACTCGTGAAACTCAGTGGAGAGCCGGTTGAGCCGATGTTGAATTTGAACGTGAGAATCAGCAAGGGCATCCATTCTGGTGTTGACATGCTCTTGCAGTTGATCAAAGCGGGCATTGAGATGATCAAAGCCAGTAGTGATGCTTTGCTGGATTTGGGCCATCTGACCGGCTAGAAAATCCCGAAGAGATGGTGCTTGAGCCGTGGTGCTTGATCTTCAAGAGCATCTTCATCACCTCTCTGAGCATCCATGGGCTCTGGTTGGGAGTCTTTATCATCTTCAGCATCGTCAGCATCTTCAACATCTTCAGCTGACTCTTCTTCAATATCTTGCTCCTTGCCCTTGAGAGTCCTGGTGACTCTCCCATCAACAAGTTTATAACCCATCCTATGGGCCACAGTAAGATGAAAGGCACTTCGGGACTTGAGAGTGACACACTCAGCATCAGAAATAGGAATTCCAATGAAGGATAAGAGGGAAGTAATGGGGCAAGCATATGGCATAGACCTTTTAGGATTGGTGAAGCATTGTTTAATGAGGTCTACCATGAGTTGAGGAAGGTTGATTTTCTCAGTGTTGAGAAAAAAGTAGAAGAGGGACTTGTGTATTTCAGTGACGAGCTCCCTGCTTCCATCTTTAGGAGCAACAAGGGTGGTGAAGATGTGGTGGATAAGACGGTTAAGTGGAGGGAAGGTGTTGGCATTTACTTTCATATGATCCTTGGTAGAATCATACGGCTGTAGAGTGATGAGGTTATAGTACTCCGAGGCAGGAGGCTGGTAGACAGAAACATCGGCCCCAGAGTTTGGAATTTGGAACGCACGGCTAAAAAGATTAGGTGTGACTTGAAAGGGGATACCTTTGACCGTGGTGTACAAATCCTTACTAGCGGTCATCTCCATGTTGTTGAAGAACTCGATCACAACGGTTGGAGAATACCGCTTGTGAGAATAGAGAAAGACTGTCTAACCCTGGGAGTCAAACAGAGGCTGGAGACCTGGAAACATGTCCTCCAGGGACACGAAGTCCACATACCATGGCTGGACGAATTTAGTGAAAGTACCCCGAACCCTGGTGAGGTGTGAACCTTGGGGAATGACAAGCTCCAAAGATGGTCGTCCTGATGCTTGCTCCTGTGCTCATCTGGTGCCCTGGAACCTTCACCGACTTTGAAAGGTGCAGGACGCCGACGAGGGATGAGACATTTGCCCTTGGGAGCAATGGTAGTAGGAGATGAACGACGGAGATGTTCTTGGAAGTAGAGGAGGATAGGAAGAAGAAGAGACAGAAAGAAGAGGATGCTGGGTGATGTCACCCTTGAGAGAGGGGTTAGGGTTGAGAGAGGGATGAGAGACTTTTTGGAGGAAGGTGAGGGGGTGAAGGGGTGTGGGTTTCCTTTTAAAGACATTTAGAAAGAGTTTGAAAGAAGGGGGACCCACAAAATCCGACCAAAAGGAGCGTCGGTTGGGCTTCTAAATCGCCCAGTCCGCGGGTTGTCGGTAGGCGCCCAGTCAACTGTCGACAGCTATTGAGTAGTTTTGTCCCAGAACAGAATTTTGAGGAATTTAAGTGGGGAATGAATGTTCAAATGGGATTTTAAGGTTGAGAATAGGTTTATACTCATTACAAAGTGACATAAACACAAGTATGAAGACACATTAAAATTCTACAATGGTTAAGAGATAATACTCCGGGAATCTTAAGTTATGGCATTTAGAAGACACCATTCAAAAACATGTGAAACTAAGATAACCCCTTTGAATAAAACCATTGAAGAAAATAATAGACCTTAGTGGGTGATGTTCAGTTGGTAAATGAAGGCAATGCCTACATGAACAATTGAAAATAGACAATCCATTGCCCTTGATTTCAAATCATGGAGGCTTCACTCTATTTCTAGCATTGAATAATTTCTTTTATCAAGTTAAAGTGGGAAAAGTGGTAATTAGGATCATTTTCACCTTTTGACATGAAGGTAGACATTTGTGATGCCCGTACCCCCAGTTACTTAGTGTGAGTGACCATCATACCATTGTGCAGAGATAATGACAAGATTTTTTGACGCGAAGATAGACATTTGTGATGCCCATGTCCCCGGTTACTCAGTGATGCTCATCATTGCTCTGCCTTTGTCCCATTTCATATAATTTTTGTTTGAACTTTTGAGTTTAGAAATAGGTAGCTTTTCTCCTTTTTTTTTAATTTAAAATTGAAAATCAAGTTCAAAGGGTTATTTAAGGTCAAAGGCCAATGTATAAACATTAAGTTCAATAACCATCTTACTTGTCAATCCATTTAGAAACATGATCATCCACAAGGGAGTTATTCAAGCGAGTTAGGTTAAAGCCATTAGATTTGTTCAATGTTTTCTAGATGACACAACCTAGACTCAAGCACAAAATATTATATCAAAATCATTGTGATTAAGGCAATGTCTTTGATACTATGTGAGTATGAAAGATTGTAATGAACAATAAGTCCAAATTCTCCCCTTGCACAAAAGTAATGAACATACTCATAAAGAATTGCTAAGAAAAATTGAAGATTTCACAATTGAAGGGCATCTGTCGACAACAAGAATGTGGCTATCGACAGCTACTGAGAAATAGAAGAACTGGTGTTTTGGAAGAGCCCATCTGTAGATAGCTGAAGAAGGGGCTGTCAATAGCTACTGTTTCACAGAAGAATTGTGGTTCTAGATGAGGGAATCTGTCGACAGCTGGTGTTCTGGATGTTGATAGGTACTTGGAAAATGAGTTTTGAGGCATTGAATTGAGTGACATGAAGACCAAGATTTTGAGAAATAATGACACAATGATTATGAATGATATCTCTCATGAATTTCACTCAACCTACCTAGACTTACTCCCCCATAGTGTGTGCATGTGTGTATAACATATTCAATCATTTCAAGCAATTCAAGCAATGTTTTTCACATTCATGGCAAGCATTTGCATAAAGAAGAGACATTCATAAGCATATGAGCACAAAATTTCATTCTATTTTAGAAATAAATGAGCCAAAACTGAAAGAAACTAAATACCTCATTTGAAGTTGTTGACCTTTATGTGCAAATTGACCATGGATACTTGGCGGAGGATGTTTCCTCACGCATAATGATAGTTTCCGAACAAGCCTGACTTGTTCTTCCACAGTCACCATTTGATATACCACATAGTCACTACACACAAAGATCATTTACTTTAAAATTTGGTATTAGTTTCATTGCATTTTGCATAAGCCCAATTCTCTTCTCAATGATGTGAACCTATCTTCAGACAAGGGTTTGGTGAAGATATCTGCCAATTGTTTTTTAGTGGGTATGAAGCTAAGATCCAAGGACTTGTTGGCTACTACTAAGAAGATTGTGATTTAGACCATCAACTAAGAGTACATTGTCTATTGAGTTAGGGACATACTTACCTACCTTACCTGTGCCAATAATTTGGCCCTTATTGTTACCTCCAAAGACAACTTGTCCTTCATCTTTTTCCACCAGCAAACAGAATTTTTCTTTGTCACCCGTCATGTGCCTTGAGCAGCCACTATTCAAGTACCATTTGTTTTGATTTTGGGCTGCTAGGCATTCCTGCATAGATGGATCAGACAAGAGATTTTGGTACGTAAATTACCTTGGGTTTAAACTTTTCATTCATGATAAAAAGTAAATGCTTCGGAATCCAAACTTGTTTGCATTTCAGTTTGTTTGACTTATTCCAGCATAGATTTTCTGTATGGCCAAGTTTATTGCAATAATTGCATGATGGAGTTTTACTCAAGACATTTCTTTTGGTGTTGTGTTGAGCTTGTGATTGCCTTTGGCCTTTTTGATGCTTGTTTGGCATTTTTTTATCTGCAAATTTCCAGGCCTGTTGACAGATCTCTTTGGGTCTGTCAACAGTTCTCTTTGTGTTCTGAACAGATGAAGGCATTTGTTTGTTTTGCAATTTCTTACCTTTAACTTGAGCATTCTTGCTTTTGGTTGGAGCTTGTTTACTTGTACTTGGACTGTAATCAACAAATGATGTGATCAATTTTTCTCCAAATTTCTTTTGTTTTTCAGGTTGAAACCCAACCCCATGCCTTGTGATGTTAGTTTTGACTCCCAAAACTGCATCTAAATTTTCTTTTCCTTTCACAAATCTTGAGAGATCATTAGTTTTACCTTTTGGTTCTTTTTGAGATTGTTCCAACTTTTTATGTATCTCATGATTCTCATGTTGGAGAGTTTCAACTAATTTATTTAATGCTTGTTTCTCCTTTTCATTTTCTTGCAGTTTTTATTTTATGCAATCCATTTCCTCATGATGACCTTCCTGTTCAATTTTTAATAACTCAATTTCTTTAGTTAGGATTGCAATTTGTTCATTACTGGATGTGCTATGAACAAGTGAAGTGATCTTTTTTTTCAGTGCTTTATTTTCAGATTTATATTCACAAAATTTCTGAAACAGTAAGGTGTATGCATCTTCCCAATCATCAACAGAGTAATTCTCAAAGGAAGAGTTTACCTTAGCGGAGTCTTCACTTCTTGCCATTAAGCACTGAATTTCTTCATCTCCAGAGCTTCCTTGTGCGTTCTCATCTTCATCTTCATCACTCCAAGTAGCCATCATTGCCTTGGCTTTCTTGAAAGTGAACTTGTCATTTTTCAGCGTTTTCTTGAGCTCTGGGCATTCACCTCTCATGTGCCCTAGTTTCTTGCACTCATAGCACACAATCATATCAGATTTTTTGTTAGACTTAAACTTATTTGAGAAATCTTTCTTTGGAAAAGTTTTGAAGTTACCTGAGCCTTTCTTTTTGAACCTGAGGAATTTTTTGAACTGTCTAGTGAGCATGGCCATTTCATCATTCTCACTATCACTAGACAGTTCAGATTCATCACTTTCTTGCTGAACCTCTTTCTTGGAACTTGAAGAACTTTTGTTAGAGGCTTTTAAAGTAATGGATTTTCTAGGATTAGCCTCAGTTTCTTTTCTTTTGAGATTTATTTCATAGGTCATCAGGGATCCTATTAATTCATCCAATTTCATTGTGGAAAGGTCTTTAGAATCCTCAATGACAGTGGCCTTAGTATGCCAAGATGATGGAAGAGACCGAAGTATCTTCCTAACTAAGTCACTTTCATTGTACTCTTTCTTTAGACCTTTCAAACCATTAATTATGATCATAAATCTAGCAAACATATCTGAAATTGTTTCTTCATTTTTTATTTTAAACATTTCATATTCAGATACTAACATGCTAGCTTTAGTTTCCCTTACCTCAAACGTACCTTCATAAATAAGCTCAAGCTTGTCCCACGTTTCCTTTGCTGACTTACATGTGGAGACCCTTGAATACTCCTTTGGATGCACGGCGCACTACATCATGTTCAATGCGCTCCAATTCAGGGTGCCTTTGCGGATTTGCTCCCTGATCCAAGTGTCTTCGTCAACGGGTAGCTCATAAGGGCCCTTGCTGACGATCATCCATAGCTCATAGTCCTGAGCTGTCAGAAAAACCTGCATACGATTTTTCCAATATGTATATTTAGTGTCATCAAAGAAGGGAGGACTGGACACTGAGTGTCCTTCAGCTATAAACCCCTTGTTAGTTTCCATGAGATCGAATTTCTCTTGATCGTGAGATAAAGCTATTAAAGTAGTAAATTGGAGAAATCTCGCTATGATACCAATTGAAAGATGCATGGAATTATCTAAAGCAGTAATCTAGAAGGGGGGTTGAATAGATTACTACCAATTAAAAGCACTATGACCTTCTTTTATATGCTAACACTGACTTGACAAAATCTTAAACAGATATGTATTAAATTCGAACTATGATGTTTGTGCTGATTGTGAGTAGAATGAATACCAACCTATCTAGCATGTGAATAATCAACGTGCCTACCAAACATCTACCATGAAACATTCAAACCACAAGACACGAAGATTTAAGGTGGTTCGAAGTACACAACTTGTGTATCCTACATCAACCGCCCACACACACACGCAGAAAGACTGCTTATCAGCGAGTTCAACTCTATAACCACACACACGCACGTTGTCTGATGCAAACACGCAAGCAGAACAACAATCCACACATGGATCAAGCACAAGGAATGCTTGAACCACTACCACACACACAGGGATATGAAAAGTAAAGTAGAGGAAGAGTTCTGAGTTGAGGATCAAATCCAAGATGTGAACTCTTCAGTAAGTTCATCTAGAAGACTTCAAATTTCACATCGTTGACGACCACGTGATGAAGACGAAGCTTGAACCGAGGTCGAACAGGCTTCAACTCCGCTCGTGAGATGGATCTTCCACGAACAGGACGGAGGGTTGAAGCAGAGCAGCAGGGAGAAGCATTTCTCTTGGGTTCTGCTTAGGGTTTTGGTATGGTGGCTTCTTGCTGCGAAAATACCTTCATATGATCTATATATATGGGTGTCCAAGTATGGAGAGTCGTGCTTGAAAAGATCACCCCAATATGGAACATATCATGACTATCGGATCTGACTTTTCTCTTCATCTATCGACAGGCACTTCATAGCTGTCGACAGCTACTGCTCAGATCTAGTTTCCAGAACCATGGTGTTTTGGAAGGCCTTATCTGTCGACAAGCAATTTGCTGGCTGTCAACATGCAACCTATATCTGTCGACAGGTACATTTCATCTATCGACAGCTACTACTTAGATTGTGCTTCCAATAGCTTGTTTGTTCTGGATGAGTCTATCTATCGACAGGAAACTTCCTAACTGTCGATAGGTGATCACTTGAAGTCTTTTTCTTGTCCTTTTGCTCTTGAATTGTGATGCTTGTCTTGTATGCATTCACACCTACATTAAAAACATTATAAGTGAGATATAATTAATACATAGGTGTTTATAAAAGTATTTTCACACTTGATCACTTCATTCATGTCTTTGACATATTTATCATGTTTCCAACATTAAGACAACATCAATTATGTCACACATCATCAAAAACATTTATGCACATGTCATATACATTGTAACCCAACATTGGTTCCCCATGGCCGAGCAGTTTTTCAGGGCCATGCTTCAGGGGACATGGCAACCAGGGCAGACGGCAGCAAGAGGTCAGATGCGAGTACCTCCCCCAGAAGTACCAGAGCAGTAGGTAGATCCGCAGGTATTGTAGCCAGTAGTTAAGCAGGCGTCGGGTACTGGGAGTACCCGGGTCGGTAGGAGGAGGACGGCTATGACTGAGGACAGGATCGTCCTCTTGGAGAGATTCTTGTATCTCCGACCACTGACGTTCTTCAGCGACTATGACCCAGATAGAGTTGAGAATTGGACTCATGAGTTGGAGCGGACGTTCGAGACCATGGAGTGCACCGAGGAGGATCAGGTGAGATTAGCAATATATCAGCTGAAGGGACCAGCCCATGAGTGGTAGAGAGTTTAGAGGCAGACACACTTCCCAAAGCAGCAATTGGATCAGGTTTCTTGGCAGTAGTTTTTGGAGGTCTTCCATGGCGAGTACTTTTCTGACTATGCTCAACGTGAGAGACGAGATCAGTTTCATGAGTTGGCTCAGGGTGATATGACAGTTGCTCAGTATCATCAGAGGTTCGTTCGGTTGTTGAGGCATGTTCCCCACGTTGCTGGTAGTGAGCAGGCTTGTGCAGAGAGGTTCATTGTAGGACTGAGACCAGATTTACGGTGGGGCATGACCGCTCACATGTGTGCCACCTTGGGAGTGGCAGTGGCCTTAGCCACTGCCTTAGAGAGAGAGGCCTGGCAGCCCCAGTAGCAACAGCAGGGAGGAGCTTCCTCTAGGGCCACCTCGTACCAACATCCCATTGGTAGTCGTGGTAGTGCGACCTCTTCCTCTTCTTCAGGCGTAGACAATTCTGGTCTGCGCACGAGGTTCAAGCAGATGACCACTCGCGGAGGTGGACGGAGCCAGCAGTAGAAGCGTCAGTCGAGGTTTGCAGAGCAGTCAGTCCAGCAAGGAGCCGAGTAGGGAAGGCAAGAGGTGACATGTTACACTTCCGATTTGCTAGGCCATTACAGGAGGAATTGCCCGATGGGGCAAGTTCAGCAGCTGCAGCAGCCAGTGCAGTACACTCAACAATTGCCGTAGTACTAATATCCTCCACAGCAGCAGGCACCCCATCAGCAGCAGCAGGGGCAATACCTGTAGCAGCCTCAGCAGTTCCAGCAGTACCAGCCACCTCACTAGTTTCAGCTATACCAGTAGCAGCAGCAATTTCTGCAGCACCAGCAGCCGCCACAGCAGTAGCAACCCCAGCAGGCGCCACAGCGTGGGCGTAGCCGTGGTCGTGTGATGGCTCTCACCAGGGAGGAGGCCGAGGTGCCAAACCTGGTCATAGGTACTTTGCCTATCCATGGTAGAGCTGCTCATGTTCTGGTTGATCCTGGTGCTTCGCTTTATTTTACTTCCGAGGAGTTTTACGAGTCACTTGTTCGTCACACCCCTGAGAGGCAGTATGATGTGATGATTGATCTTCTGTTCAGTGATTACATACATTCTATCGGTTACCTTGAGGGTGTCACAGTTGAGGTCCAGGGACACCAGTTGCCGGCCAGGTTGTACGCGTTGCAGCTTCACGACTTCAACATCATCCTTGGCATGGACTGGTTGGAGGCTCACTCAGCTGTGGTGGATTGTCAGCAGAAGACCATGCGGTTTGAGATACCTGTGACACCTGTTCTCTGCTTCCGAGGTATCCGGTCTACCCATTGACCTTTTATTTCCTTTTGTAGGTCTTGTCGTTTGATCCACGATGGTGGTGTAACATATCTTGCTTCTATTTGTTTATTGGAACCTAGCGGGTTGTCGATTTTTGATGTACCTATTGTCTGTGAGTTTTCTAATGTCTTCCCAGAGGACCTACCTGGGTTACCGCCTGAGTGGGAGGTAGACTTCTCCATTGAGCTTTTGCCTGGTACGATGCCTTTGTCTAGGGCACCTTATCGGATGGCTCCGGCTGAGTTGCGCGAGTTGAAGCGCTAGTTGCAGGAGTTGCTTGAGTTGGGCTTTTTCCATCCGAGTCGTTCGCCTTGGGGAGCGCCAGTGTTGTTCGTGAGGAAGAAGGGCGGTAGCTTGCAATTGTGCATCGATTATAGGTAGTTGAACCAAGTAACAGTAAAGAACAAGTATTTGTTGCCTAGGATCGATGACTTGTTTGATCAGTCGCAGTCAGCCAAGGTGTTCTCGAAGATTGACTTGAGATCATGTTACTACCAGCTAAGGATCAGAGAGTCAGATGTTGGCATGAAAGCTTTTCGTACAAGATACAGTCACTTTGAGTTTGTCATGATGCCGTTTTGGCTTACGAATGCGCTAGCAACTTTCATGGATTTGATGCATAGGGTGTTCAATGAGTACCTGGACAAGTTTGTGGTCATCTTTGTAGATGACATTTTGGTCTACTCGGCTTCTGTGGAGGAGCACGAGGAGCATTTGAGGATCGTATTGGAGACGTTGCGGAGTCACCAACTTTATGCCAAGTTCGAAAAGTGCAAATTTTGGCTGAGGGAGGTGCACTTTCTCGAACACGTGATCTCAGGTTTGGTGTGGCAATGGACCCTGCTAAGGTTGAGGCAGTGTTGTCGTGGGAGTAGCCCACTTCAGTGTTAGAGGTTCGTAGCTTTTTGGGCTTGGTAGGTTATTACTGGAGGTTTATCTAGGATTTTTATGGGATAGCAGAGCCGTTGACTAGACTTACCAGACTTGAGACCAGATTTGTTTGGACAGAGGACTGTGAGCAGAGTTTTCAAGAGCTAAAAATGAGGTTGATTTCAGCACCAGTGTTAGTCTTGCTATCAGGTAGCAGAGATTTTGTTGTCTACACTAACGCTTCGAGATCAAGTTTAGGTGTTGTGCTGATGTAGCATGGTGGGGTTGTTGTCTATGCTTCTCGGCAGTTGAAGAAGTAAGAGGAGAACTACCCTACCCATGACTTAGAGTTTGCAGCCGTGGTGTTCACTCTGAAGTTGTGGAGGCACTATTTGTATGGCGAGGCATTTGAGATCTTTACCGATCATTAGAGTTTGCAGTACATCTTCACTCAGAAAGATTTGAACTTAAGGCAGCACAGGTGGATAGCGTACTTGAAGGACTATGACCTTACCCTCTCTTATCACCCAGGAAAGGCTAACATTGTAGCGGATGCTTTGAGCAGACGTGTTTGCTTGAGTTTGTTGCTAGTCAGAAAGTGGAGGTTGTTTGAGGACCTATCTCATGGAGTTTTCTGCCCTTCGAGGTACAGAGACCATGTAGTGATGACTAGTTTGTCAGTTCGCCCGTTAGTGTACCATCAGGCACTGGAGGCACAGCGGGAAGATACAGAGTTAACAAATGTTTTGCAGATGCCAAATGTTGAACTAGACGAGGATAGTGAGGTCAGGTTAAGAGGCAGATTGTATGTTCCTTGTGATGCGCGGCAGGCGCTGTTGTCAGAGGCACATCGGTCAAGGTATGTTGTTCATCCTAGTTCTACCAAGATGTATCATAACCTAAGGAGGTTCTTCTTGTGGCCAGGGATGAAGAGGGGTGTAGCAAAGTTTATCACTCGTTGCCTTACCTGTCAGCAGGTGAAGGCAGAGCATCAATATCCTAGTGGTGAGCTATAGTCTTTGCCCGTTCCCGAGTGGAAGTGGGACGACATCACCAAGGACTTTGTGGTTGGTTTGCCCTATTATCCACAAAGGCATGATGGTATTTAGGTGATTGTGGACAGGTTGACCAAGTCAGCGCACTTCCTTCCAGTCAGGATGTCTTGGTCAATGGACAGACTTGCCAGATTGTACGTGGACCGAGTTGTTTCGTTGCATGGAACCATAGTTTCTATTGTTTCTGACAGAGATCCATGGTTCACTTCAAGGTTTTGGTGCAGTTTGTAGAGAGCTCTTGGTACAAAGTTGAGATTGAGTTCAGCGTACCACCCGCAGTCAGATGGTCAGTCAGAGAGGACTATACAGACTTTGGAGGATATGTTGAGAGCGTGTTGCTTGGACTGGGGTGGTACATGGGAGTTGCACCTTCCATGGTAGAGTTGGCATACACTAATAGTTATCACTCGAGCATTGGAATGGCACCATACGAGGCTTTGTATGGTCGGCCGTGCAGGACACCACTTCACTGGTTCGAAGTGGGTGAGAGGCAGCTTTTAGGACCAGAGATGGTACGGTAGTGTGCAGATATAGTGAGTTTAGTTAGGTAGAGGCTTCAGACAGCACAAGTAGGCAGAAGAGTTATGCAGATGCTCGCAGGAGACCGTTGCAGTTCAACGTGGGTGACCTTGTGTTCTTACGGGTCTCACCGACCAAGGGTGTCATGAGGTTTGGTAGGAATGGAAAGCTCAGTCCGAGGTATATTGGACCTTTCCCTATTACAGAGAGGATCGGTGAGGTCGCATACAGGTTGAGTCTCCCAGCAGAGTTAGAAGGTGTGCTCGATGTTTTTCACGTTTCACAATTGAGGAGGTATGTTGCAGATCTATCACACATGTTAGATTACTCACAGCTTGAGGTAGCACCGGATTTGTCAGTACCAGAGCACCCAGTCAGAGCCGTGGACTACAGAGTGCAACAGTTATGCAAGAGGCAGATTCCGTTGGTTAAGGTTGTTTGGGAGAACCGCATTGGTGGCGAGGCCACGTAGGAGCGTGAGGATGAGATGAGAGAGCACTTCATTTGTTTGAGTGATCGGTATGTTGTTTTTCCCCGTACTGCTTTCTTTTTCGAAACTAAGTTTCTTTTAATTTCGAGGATAAAATTCTTTAAGGGGGGTAGAATGTAAGACCCGGCCCTCTTGAGCCCTTGGCCTCATCCTCATGGTCGTGGTAGACCCCCTGGGTGTGACTTTGTCGTGCCAGAGGAGCCGGTCGCGACATGCTTTTGGTCGCGGCACACCTGGCCGTCACATTCTTGTGGTGACGGGGGTGGGTGTCACATCCTTGTCACCGCGTCTCGAGGCAACGTGACTTGGCTCTGACCATTCTGATCGCCATCCTTTCTGTCAGAATGGCCTTGTCGGGTGTCAGGCGCGTACGACGTTGACGAGACCTGGCAGGCCATCACATTATGGTTTTCTTGGTCTTTAAGGTTTGACCACCTTTGGTGTCGTGCCAAGGCAGGCGGTCGCGACATGGTCGCAATCTACCGGGCGGTCGAGACATGGTTGCTGTTTCGCCGGCCCGACCCGTCGCGTCTCTGGGGCCATCGGTTCAAAACCGAGGCAGGCGACACATTTCCCCCATCCCTCCTTTCCTCTTCTTCTTCTTCTTCTTCATCCTTCTTCCTCCCCTGAGTTCTTTTTCTTCTTCCATCTTGTTTGAGGTGCTCATGGTGAGGAGGTGACATCTCCTTAGTGTAGGCGATGTCTGTGTGGTGCTTGGAGCGAGGAGGAGGTGGCCTTTCCGATGTGAAGGCCCCAACAGGTCGGCTCTACTCATTGAGGTGGGGACTCCTCATCTTCCTCTTGTTCTAGCATGCTCCCCTCCCCTTGAGGTTCTTGTTTTCCTCATCGTGTTGGAGTTGTGGGGTGTGATATCCATCCACGTTCTTGGAGAGGTTTTCTTTGAGTGTAGATCTCCTTGTATAATGCATGATTCGTGGGGTTTAAGGGTGGTTTGGCTATTTACATGCTTTCCTATGTGTTTCCCTTGCTCCCCTCCCCCGAATGGTGTGATTTGTACCATTTTTGTGGCGATCCGTAGGAGGACTGTACCGGGACCCCCATTGTCTGAGATCGCAACTGGCCCGAGGGTCGCGATGATGTCGCGACACATGCTCTGACTACGACAACTTCGGCTGTCATGGGGGGCATGGGCGCCGTGACATCATCGCGATGACCAGGGGCGTCACGACATGCTCGAGACCGGTTTTGGTGTCACGACAATGTCACGATAGCCAGGGGGGTCACGACAGTATCAGTTTCAGGTAAGTTCTCACGAAGTTCGTTTCTCGTGGAGTCTTCACCATTTTTGGTTCTTTCTTTACCCGTGCCACCAATGCTAGTTCCTAGTACGGTCCTACGCTAGTCGTTCGCCCGATGCTCGGCACCTGAGGGATTGTCCCATGAGAGAGGTTGTTACCGTTTGCCTGAGACCACCATCCCTGTGAGCCTTAGAGAAAGTGTTCGGGGCAACGAGCGTGCTCGAGTCACGGACTCTGGAGTAGAGGGGAAAACGATGGTTAGGATAGTGGCATCGAGTCATTTTCAGAGCTCTCTTGGTTGGTCTGGGATGCCGAGGATGGTCAAAGTTCTTCCCAGCGTAGACCAGTCAGTCCTTCTTCTCACTGCCTTGCTCTTTGTGGCCTCAGAACCACCTAGAGAGGCTAGGCGTGGAACCGTAGTCCGGTCAGACTACGGCAGTTACTGTTTTGGTTACTTGTGTTCTTGCCTTCACTCTGATGAGATGTGGAGGTTTGGACTTGGGTCGAGGATAAGACATCAGTGGACGCTCCTGACCTATTGACTAGTGGTAGTGGTTTCCATAGCTAGTGTCACTTGTCTAGGTAGAGTTCCCTCTATCTGTGATGCCAGCCATGTGGTGGTCACGACGTGCATGTTCTACGGAGTTTTTGACCGTGGTGTCCTTCCGTACCATCTCTAGTAGTTAGCTTTGCTTCTGCACTTTCCTGTGTATATAGAATGTATATAACTGTTGTCATTTACTTTGATTATATATTCTTTCTTGCCTATTAGAGCCAATAGGAGATTGGTAGTCCCTACTGAGCTTCTGTTGTGAAGTTCATCCCTCCTTTTTACAAGTGAGACTTCTGAGCAATGGCAGGGTGCGCATCGGGCGGAGGAGATGGGGTGGTAGTCGACGTCCCCATAGCTAGTAGTGGTTTCCTCCTTTTCAGTTGTACTTCACCCTTGGGGTATGCCCCTAAGGGCTCTGTTCTTCGCTTTTTGCTTGTACTTGTTGTGTGTGTTGGGACTGTACCTAGAGCTATACGTAGCTTCCACGTGTGCTCCTAGTTCGGTAGTTGACATTTATCTCCTTTACATATCCTGTTGGACTTGTCTTTAGCCCTTCTGGGTCCTCGGATCCGTGGGCGGCGATCGCGAAAATCGGGTCCTCCACTATGGCCGAGGGTTGGGTTGTCACGGGTTGTTACAGAATATGTTTGTCTCGAATCTGAACCAAAGGAAATGTATAGGAAACCCCCTTGAGCTTGCTTGCATGACTTGATCCATAATGACAACTTAAATCCTTGCCAATCTGTACTTTTGAAGTTCCTTGATCTAAGCTTATATTATTTGCTTCTTTGATATCCTACATTTCCATCCTTCTTGACTCTGAATGGCCATATGTTCTTAAATTGGACACTACTGTTGGGATGATATCCCTAATCAAATGCCTGCGCAATAGGGGCCTGATCTGGTCCTGGCGAGGAGCACCCCGACGTACTAGTATAAATCAAACAAATTTGAGCGGTGCTTGGCATTGGCATCCATATGTATGCAAGATTGGAAAGTGCCTTTTGTTATATGATATGAATGAAGCATGATGTGCTATTTGATATGATATGTTTGATTCATTCATTTGACTTCATAAGTTTGATTCATTGAAATGGCCAATATCTATTCTTGTCACATGTTTGATTAGATCATAGTTTGGCTATTGTATCATTCTTATGACTTGACAATTGGCATGATTCGCTTTGAAATTCTATAATATGCAACTATTGCCTGATATAATCATGATTCCCATTGCCTTGATCTCCGGTTTACCATCCTTGAAATTCAGCTTGTTAAATGTTAATTAAGTATATTTTGCTCGCACCATGAGATATAAATCCTACTGGACTAGTTTGCTCATAACCTATTAACATTTCAGGTAAATTTTAGAGCATGTAACCACTCCGTAGTGTGGAGAGATTGGAAGCGCCTTAGAGGAGTTTTAAATTCTGAATTTTGATGTGTGAGTGAATCTTGTATCATATTTGCAGACCACTGTGGTCGGATCTGTGAGGAGTGTTTCTTTGGAAATTATTGTTTGTACAAACCATTCAATGAATAAAAGAAATAGTTGATGATTTGTCTAAGTGTGAATCATGGATGGAGAAATCATATATTATTCATATTGTGTCCTATGTGTTGGGATCATATTATTGTTGTAGTAAATTTTATTGCAATGGGGTGTGTCCATTTCTGAGATTTAATGTGAATCTTATTACGACAGAACTTTGTTCTCAGAGAAAAATAATTTTGTGGGCCCTAGTTTTGTTGTTGGGCTTAAGGACCCATTTCATTTCCATTGGATTTGAGTGTCGCACCCTGGTATGATTTGAGGTGTTTGGTCAAGGTTTATGTTGGGGATATCATTTAAGATGATTTTTTGAATTTTCGCTGCAATTATGACGTATGAATTTTGGAGGCGTGACTAAGGTGGTATTAGAGCATCCCTGGGTGGATGTGGTAAGGTCAGAGCATCGGCCCTAAATCCTTCATAGGATTAGAGGAGTTATCAGAACATCCCAGAGCCCTGGGTGCATTAGAGGAAATATCAGAGCATCCCTGGTTAGATTGGAGAAGATGATAGATTTTTGACTCCTGATCTTAGGATGGATTATAGAGGTCTCAGAATATTGGCCTCCTCGGCCTTGATTCCTGGCTAGATAGATAGGAGTATCTGAATTTCAACTCTTGGATTCTAGGACTGAATAGGGATGATATTAGAACACCAGCCATGATCTTGGATTGGTTTGAGGAGCATTATTAGAACTTCTACTGGATCCTAGGTAAAACAAGAAGTGATATTAGATTGTTAGTCCTGGATTCTAGGATTTAGATAGGAGTAGCATCAAGGTTTCAACCCTGAACCTTTGATGGTTAGAAATGACATCGAGCTTTGGCCTTTGATCCTAAATGGGATCTCAGTCTGGACAATCAGGAGCTCTCAGGTGAACTCATAGCCTGAATTATGGAAAGTTCTGTCACGAGGACTTAAGGTCCTTGTGTCTGCCCCTTGCTTGCACCTAGTGAGTGGGTGGAGCCTTGTGCTAGACCCGACCATTTCCTTTATAAAGAAGCATTACTAGAGCTACGTATACTCTAAGCTACAACCTTATCATATGAACCTCAGCTTATGCATCTAGAGTCTAAGTCTGGAACCTAAAATATGGGACTGTGTTGAGAGAATCCTTGAATCCTGATAATCTATGAGTCTAGCACCAAGATAGGACTCTTGTTAACACCTGGGAACTGGTATTAAGTTCCAAACCTAATAAGGTATAGGCTATAATTCCAGAATGGAAACCTGACCTTGATACTCAAAGGTTGTGGGCTATCCTAAAAATGAGAAGGATGTCCTAGGTGATGCTGAGATTTGGTAGAAGCCATGGACTAGGCTTAGAACCTTCCTCGATAAATGTTTATTAGAATTGTAAGCTAGACGCAAAAGAGAAACTGACAATCTTAGTGATTTCTTTTGAAGGAACTTAGACGAAAGACAACTAAGGAACAATCCACAACACTTATGGATTGACTAAGGTTGGTTCAGAAAGTAACTAAGGCATTATGATGAGCTTCCCAACTACTGGAGAATACTTTAGGATCTACTAAGAAGGACATCAAACCCATAGCTAGAAAGAAGCAGACCAACAATAGTAATAGACCCCAAAGGTAGAAGCCCAAGAAGAAGAGAAAACAATTAGCTCGTGTACCTGAAGGGAAATGCTGCCACTGTGGACGAATGGGACGCAAGATTGAAGGGTGTTGGAGGAAGAGTGGAGCTTGCTCACGGTGTGGAAGCATGGATCATAGGATCTGTGATTACCCGCTAATGAAGGGAAAAGAAATCTCCAAGAAGAACCAAATAGCCCTAAGCAGTTAGAATCATTATCATTTTTTGGAGTTGTAATCTTCTTCAGAAAAAACATGTAAATCTTGGTACTTTTGGGAGATCCTGTTAAGACGTTTATGTTCTATGGAATGGAATAGTATTTTGATGATGGATATGTGCATGTATGTATGCCCCACCAAGAAATATCTTACCATGGAAATGATGTCTTACTTGTGTGAATCTTAAGTGGGGGAGATTTGAGGATCATTTGGTGATCACAATATATTAGATCGTATGAATTTGAGGACCAAATTCTTTTAAGTGGGGGAGGATGTAACAACCCATATTTTTAAATCCCAAATAAATGAGGATAAATTAGTGGACAAGATTAATTAAGGAATCAATCAAGATAATTAAAGTAAAGAAGCCAATGAAGGAAGTCTTGGGATGAGTGGAAAAAACAATTTCATGAATGGGGGACACTGGTACCCCTCAGCTAGTTGCAACTACCAACGCTTTGACTGGTCAAAATATAACAATGTCAGTCAAAGCAGAACTTCAGATATGATGAAGTGAAGCTTCGTATAAAACAGAAGAAGAAAACATAGTTAGTTGAAGCAAGACTTCGTATATGACGAACTACCATTCGATTGCCTTCTATGCAATCGATGTTGTCCTTCAGCAATCGATGTTCAAGTGAACAATCAATGTTTGTCCTTTAACAATCAATGTTCAAGTGAATAATCAATGTTTCCTTTAGCAATCAATGTTTTACATGAGCAATTGATGTTTGTCCTTCAGCAATCGATGTTCAAATGAACAACTGATTTTTTTTATTCAGTAATCGATGTTCTAAGTGAGCAATCGATGTTCTTTCTTCAGTAATCGATGTTCCAAGTGAGCAATCAATGTTTTCCTTTGGTAATCGATGTTCCAAGTATGCAATCGATGTTCCTTCTTTAGTAATCAATGTTCTAAGTGATCAATCGATGTATTCCTTCTGTAATCGATGTTCTAAATGAACAATCGATGTCTTTCTTTAGTAATCAATGTTCTAAGTGAGCAATCAACGTTTTCCTTCAGTAATCGATGTTCCAAGTGAGCAATCGATGTTTTTCTTTGGTAATCGATGTTCCAAGTGAGCAATTGATGTTCCTTCTTTAGTAATTGATGTTCACCTTCACCAATTGATTGCTTCTATGGAATCAATGTTTCCTTCAATCGATTGACATCTATGTAATCGATGTTTTCCTTCACCCATTGATTGCCTCTTTATGACAATCGATTGCCTTGTTAAATACCAAACAATTGCCTCCTTATGACAATCGATTGCTCTGATAATAACCAATCGGTTGCCTCTCCATGACAATTGATTCCCTTGTTATTTGACCATCGATTGACTTGTTAATTGATAATCAATTGTTTGGTTATATTACAATCGATTGCGTTGATATTTAGCAATCGATATGGCCTTAGACACCAATTGATGGGAGCCTTGTCCTCCCATCATAACAAGACTACCGAAGACTTACATATGGAAGAGATTTGAATAGTTTATACTTGGGACTGACCCTTTAGGCACATCACTTTAGGGGGTTGATAAAAAGACATGGCCCAGGCATGGTGGGTCTGTCCTTTTTAAGACCAAGTCAAGGATAAGTATGACAAGGATATGGCCTGAAGTATGACAGATCTTGGTTGTCTGTCCTTCTTGCGAACCAAGTCAATGTTAGGTATGGTAGGGTATGGGTTGAGCTGGCCTATGTATGGCCAGATTGGACTTTTTGTCCCTTCTATAGGAATAAAGAAAGGGTCCTAAATGGGACCAAAGACCCCTTAAATAAGCCACATGGCCCTTCTTGGCTGAACCTTATGATCTTCATGTTAGGAAGGCAGTTTGGAGCCTTTCTCTCTACACCGCATTTGCCTTAATCTGAATAGAGCCAAGGTGTTCTTGGAGCTTGAGAGCTCCCTTTCTACCCTTCCTTGAAAGCAACCTACTGAAAAAACGTGGAGACCCGATACAATGGAGCACTCCGAAGCTAGAGGGATGATCCTGCAGCTTGGAGCTTGAAGTTTGGAGAACTTGGAAGTTCTTCATCCTTGTACCACTGCCTCGATCTGTGGAAGCTGGACTTCAAGGAGTTCTTCTTCTTCTTGCACGACATCAAAACAGAAGGAAATGATTTGAAAGAGCAACCCAAAAAGGTAGGTTTTCTCGAGCACAAATTAAACTGCTTGTTCTTATTCACAACATCCATGGATATTTTTATGTTAAGAACCTAGTGGAAACCCTTTAATTTGCCTAAATGTCTGATCAGTAGAGTGTTTGGTTTTTGTGAACCTCACACCCTCGCTTGATTCACCTTGTTTCGGCCTACTCTTGGGGAACCTGACCTTTGTTCCAAGGAAACATGCCTAGATTTTTCCTTGACCTTCCCAGATAGGAACCCATATTATTTGTCCATGTCACCGTGCATTTCTAGAACCAATAGACTGAAAATGTACACTTCCATATTGATCATATGTTGGTTCCAACAACCTCCTTATTGGGATCATTGTCTAAATCTTTTGTCAACTTTGACTGCTCTTCTTGTTAAGCTTCGAATGGCCCTTCTGGCCACTTTGACTATTCTCTTTGACAAATTATGACTGGCCCATATGGCAATTATAACTGGCTCTTGTGGCAACTCCAATTGGCCCTTTTGGCCACCTCGACTGTTCCTTCTTGTGCATTTTGACTGTCAATTTTAATGGCCTTTCCGGCCACCATGATCTGTCCTATAGAAGAGCAACCAGCATGGTAGTAACCTAAATACCTTCTACATGTTAAAAGTGGTAAGAACGTGAAGATTATTCTAATGATTCCTAATCACTTGATTTTTGTCTCCTTTGTGATTCAACTAAAATTCCACCTTGGAATTTGTTTGTCTCGAATCTGAACCAAAGGAAATGTATAGGAAACCCCCTTGAGCTTGCTTGCATGATTTGATCCATCATGACAGCTTAAATCCTTGTCAATCTGTACTCTTGAAGTTCCTTGATCTGAGCTTATGTTAATGGCTTCTTTGATATCCTACACTTCTGTCCTTCTTGACGTTGAATGGCCATATGTTCTTAAATTCGACACTACTGTTGGGATGATATCCTTGATCAAATGTCTGCACAATAGGGTCCTGATCTGGTCCTGGGGAGGGCACCCCGACGTACTAGTATAGATCTAAAAAATTTGAGCGGTGCTTGGTATTGGCATCCATATGTATGCAAGATTGGAAAGATCCTTTTGTTATATGATATGAATGAAGCACAATGTGCTATTTGATATGATATGTTTGATTCGTTCGTTTGACTTGATAAGTTTGATTCATTGAAATGGCTAATATCTGTTTTTGACACATGTTTGATTGGATCATAGTTTGGCTATTGTATCATTCTTATGACTTGACAATTACCATGATTCGATTTGAAATTCTGTAATATGCAACTCTTGCCTGCTATAATCATGCTACTTGTTGCCTTGATCTCCGGTTTGCCATCCTTGAAATTCAGCTTGTTAAAATGTCAATTAAGTATATTTTGCCCGCACCATGAGATATAAATCCTACTGGGCTAGTTTGCTCGTAACCTATTAACATTTCAGGTAAATTTTGGAGCATGTTTAGCATGTAGCCACCCCATAGTGTGGAGAGATTGGAAGCGCCTTGGAGGAGTTTTAAATTCTAAATTTTGATGTGTGAGTGAATCTTGTATCATATTTATAGACCACTGTGGTTGGATCTGTGAGGAGTGTTTCTTTGGAAATTAGTGTTTGTACAAACCATGCAATGAATAAAAGAAATAGTTGATGATTTGTCTAAGTATGAATCATGGATGGAGAAATCATATATTATTCATATTGTGTCCTATGTGTTGAGATCATGTTATTGTTGTAGTAAATTTTATTGCAATGAGGTGTGTCCATTTCTGATATTTAATGTGAATCTTGTTACGACAAAACTTTGTTCTTGGAGAAAAATAATTTTGTGGGTCCTAGTTTTGTTGTTGGGCTTGCCAGCCCCTTTCATTTCCATTTGATTTGAGTGTCTCACCCTGATGTGATTTGAGGTGTTCGGTCAAGGTTTATGTTGAGGGATATCATTTCAGATGATTTTTGAATTTCCACTGCAATTATGGCGTATGAATTTTTGGGGCGTGACATATATCATCTGAAAATCATTCAAGTCTAGTCTCATATGACCTTATTCTTCCTGATTTTCATTGTTTAGGTAAAGAGTCTTAAGCATTTTCCAAACATCACACGAGATCTGGACCTTTCTGTTCTTTTCATGTTTCATGCAATCGAGACTAAACTGGGTCACACCAAAGCCATAGATTTGTTTTAGTTTCTATTTCCAACAACTCTCAGGTTCACTGTTGTGTCCCAAGAACCCTATATTTGGAGTTATGGATCAAACAAGGGAGACCATCATTTTCTTGGTCTTGTTAGCATGTTGATTGGTCTACGTCTGTACTTTGAAAGTTATCAACCACATGTTAAAAGCATTAATTACATGAATATGATTCTAACATTCTATATGGGAGTGATTGATCATACTATTCACTGATTATGCCTCTTTGTCCTTATGTTCCATTTCGATGTAAAAAAAAAAAAAAAGAATTCAAGGTCATGCTATAACTTGTGCCATAACCATGTTGATGAGAACACATGCTAGGTTTTGACGTGAGTATACTTCGTTTAAGCATTCTTTCCTTGATCCTTACTATGTCATGGCTTTCCCAATTTGGACTTTTCTTATTGGATATGCTTTGTGATTACTGCATGTGTCTTGTCCCAAGAATTATGCAGTGGAAAGTAGTTAGATATTCGAGACATGAGCAGTCGGCAAATAAGCCTCTAACTAGCGAGCGTTAGATTTGCATCAATGCAAAAATATAAGGGCCTATAGGATGAACACAACTAAGCTTTTATTCAAATCTCATTAATGTCTCAGACAACTTCATGGACTTCAAACTACAATGACTCAAGAAGAGGGAAAATTACATAAGATTATACTTCCTCACTACCTATTACATCAATCTAACTCTCAAATTAAACTAATGGCAGATACTATGGTTGGAACACTTAGACGCATTCCCATCATTTGCTTGGTCCTCCTTTTCCAAGTCTTTGTCACCGAAAATGTTAAGAAGCAGGATTCAAATGTTAAGAAGCAGGCAAACTAGCCCAGTAGGATTCATATCTTAATGTGCAGACAATGATGTAAGTGATTAAAATTTTAAGAAATGGGCAGGCATGATTATTAAGATATGCATGTACGAGAAAACTATTTAAAACAAGATATGTGAGCAAGATTGAATGAGCAAGAGTGATTGAACAAGAGCAAGATTGAGGTAACAAGTTAGAACTAGCACTAGAGTAGTATTTCCAAGCACACAAGATATCAATTAATTGTAAGAACACAAGATGGGCATATCACGCAAGCAAGTAAGCATGCACGAGCAAGAACTTTTAACATGTATGGTAATCTGGCATGATGACATAATGTGCACTAAGGATCTATGCCACCTTGGAATGCACACTATGGCATGTGTATGTGGTTATGTATCTAGCATTCAACATGCAAGTACTCCCAGCGCATATGCAATGCCAATAATCATTATACCCCAGGGTTAACAGTATATTTCCAACACTCTGTCGATGGGGCTAGACTGGAACCCTTGGACACTCGTCGTGCCCGAAACACATCTCACTATTTCAAATGTAGATATCCATAGTCAGTCATGGCCAATAAAAAGAGTTTCAAGAAGTATACATTTCAATATCATGTTCATTATGATTTCAAGAAAGTCAAGTCATGTGAATATGATTTCATGATAACAACAGTCGAGAGAGAATTTTGGCAACATAACGACCCAATTTACACTTTAGTTAAAAGTTTACTTTATTAGCTTGGTTTCATGATTATAAAGCCACACTCACGAGAAATAGACGAGAGAGGAAGAGCATTCTGTTGGATCGAGATGGAGCTTTAGATGTCCTGGAGGGGGGTGAATAGGACTTCGTTGCACTTTTAAAAATTTATCTGAAACTAGATAGCACTAAATGGTAATGTTAGTACTAAGGTGTAGTGTGTGAAACAAGTGAAATACTTGGTGGAAACAATCACACAAAGTGCACAAACTTTTTATCTTGGTTCGGCCCTTCCCTCATGGAAGTCCTACATCCTGTCCCCAAGAACCACTTGGGATTTCACAACTGCTAAGAGCACTTGGCCTTCTCTCAACCTGAGAGGTATTACAACCCACTTGCTCCCAAGCAAGTCTTCCCTTTACCAAGGGGTAATACAAACACCTACAATAGCAGGTCTTCCCTTCACAAGATGGGCACAACAAGGGACAAACCCCATGGAGGTTAGAAACACTAACAAGATTACAAAGTGTCTACTCAAGAATTGAGCAAACATAGAAATCAGAAAGAGAGACAAAATGAAAAAGATTGCTCTAACTCTTTCTGACTCAGAGGTGGTGGACTAAGAAGATCTAGAATACAATAGCCATCAAAAGAGAAGACTTCAGAAAGTAGAGAGCTTAGAAGTCGATGCTTGAATCAGCAGTTCTCTTCAGATGTAGTGACTTTCTCTCTTTCTCTTTTCTGTAGAAGGTGTGGTTGTGTATAGTTGTTGTGGTTCTTGCTTCTTGCGTTGTTGATTGGTGTTCATTTTTCTGGTTCAAACTTCAGCTCTTATATATAAGCATCAGAGACTTGAGCTTCACATTTGAAACTGAACATTAGAAACTGGCCGTTTGAAGGATAGCCGTTGATCCTTGGATGTTGAGACCTTGAGGCTTCTATTATGACTATCAGTCCTTCAGCTCTTAGTGTCTCAACGGCTTCAGGCTATGCAAATAGCTTCATGGATCTATGAGACAACTTCATTAAATGACTACAATCTTCATACTCATGATTGAACATAAGTGTGCTTCAGTAGGTAGCCAAATATCTGTAAAATCAAGAAAAATGCAAATACATCTGTCCTTTCAAAGGTAGGTGAGATAGAAATATATGTAAAGTATAAGGAACTTTAGATAGACAGATGTTCAAGGAATTTAAAGATAGACAAATAGTCATATAGGAAATGCACAGACTTTTTCTAAAAGTCATGGAGTTCTGACAGAAATGAGATGTGGTAGGTGAGTTCTGACAGATAACCCATGCCACTTATACCTACCATGGCAATTACTGCTTAGCATCTGTCAAATGGGAATAGAACCACATTTCTGATAGTAAGCAAGAGAACACATTATACAATTCTTTCGAATCTCAACACAGATTTTTAATATGATTACTTTGAATACACTCTTTCCCGCCTAACAGAATATTTAAATTTAATAGCAAGGAAATCATCATATTGTAAGACATATATGAGACATTCATTTTGTAAAGAATGCCATAGGGATAAAGAGAATCTATTGAAATAATCAAGATAAATGAAACATTATGTTCTGTAAGGAATAACAAAAATTATCCAAGTATAGTAACACAGAAATTGATCTTATACTTTGACTTTTAGAAAGTTAGAGTGAGAAACAATAAAGATAAATCGATACTAGAATTCGACTGTAGAAGAGTCGGAGTGAGACATTGATTGGTAATAGACTTCGACTTTTTGAGAGTCGGAGTCAAGCACATTTGTTCACCAATCGATATCATACTTCGACTTTTAAGAAGTCGGAGTGAGGCTACTTCGACTTTCAAAGAGTCAGAGTGAACCCAGAACACTTTGACTTTCCAAGAGTCAGAGTGAAGCCAGATTACTTCGACTTTTCAGAAGTCGAGAGTGAAGAATAGTTCACAACATAGTTAGCTCACTTCGACTTTCTAAGAGTCGGAGTCATTATGGTATACAGTATACGTTTGTGGACTTAGAGAAATTTTCTTATCGTGTGTCAGTTTTGACACTAACTTAAATTTTATAGAGTATAAAACATGCATGCCTTTACTGAAACACATTATTTTTTATACAAGATAAAGTATGGTATAAATAAATTTGGTTAAAAAAATTTGTCATAGCTAAAACACAATGATCAAGTATTTGTAACAGATAATTGCACAATAATATTTTTAAGTATTTTTATTCAACAATACTTAAGATAGTTGCTGAACAATTTTGGCTTAACAATTCTCCCTCTTTTTGTTAATGACAAACTTTTATATAGATAGTGTAGTTTTGTAAAACCAATTGTTATCTATCCTATATATCTATTCTTTTCTTTCTTTCTCCCCCTTTGTGGCATTAACAGAAAGGATAAAAGATAGATAGATAGATAGAGAGAGAGAGAGAGAGAGAGAAATACACATAGATAGAGAGCAACAATTGTACTAGCTGTCGTGTGCAGGAACTCATGAACTGTAATGTTCCAATGAAGACTTTGAGAATGAGCTACTTCCTTGGCTTTGTAGTAGATGATATATCTTTTTGTCCACTTCAGAGAGATAGTGTAACGTCTCGGGTTTTTACCGGATCCTTATCGGGTCTTCTTCCGGGTTTGTGCCTGTTGGCGTCCATAGGTGCTGACGTCGACAGTGGGTTGACGTCCAGGTGGCTGGCGTCGACTTTGTGTTGGCGGCAAGGGTGTTGCCGTCAGAAGGTCTTTGGCGTCCATCGATCTTGCCGTTAGTTATTAGTTCCTGAGTTTTGCGGAGCTAGAACTTGGCGGCATGCGATGTGGACGTCAAGTGTTGGCGGTTCAGTTGGCGGCAATGGGGGTTGACGTCAACTGATCCGGCCTGTGTTTTTAGGGGCAACCCGAGGGCTGTTTTCCCTCATCCTCTCCTCTCTTTTTCCCTCCTCTTTCACCTATGTTCTTCTCCAGCACTTCCGGTTGCTGACGGGAGCACGTGGGAAGGTCGTGATGCGCGTGGCAGTGGCGGATCGGGCGGGAAATGACGGATCGGACGGCGGTTCTTGCAAGAAGCTCCTGGGGGTTCGGCGCGAATCGAGGTTTATGTGGAGTTTTTAAGCGTTTCTGAGGTAGGGACGTAAACCCTTTAGCTTCCTTGTGTGCTATTCCATGCTTTTGTGCGTGCGATTTGCGTGGAATCGAGCTTTGGGGAGGGTTTTTCTCCATGCCGGGTTTTAGGGCGTTTTGGCCAATCCATGTGTTGGATCGTGTTTTACCGGCATTGTGGTATTGTAGTGTGATGTAGGGGAGTGTTTCCCTACATCAGATTGTGGTTTGTGGGGCAGATTTGCCCTGTGTGGGGATCAGATGGAGGCTGATTCAGCTGCTGGAGGCTGAAGAAGTCAACGTCAAGGGATGTTGACGTTGATCTCTTCAGGGAAGAGGTAAACGGCATGATCCTTTGCCGTTAAGCTCTTCAGGGGAGAACTAGACGGTGAGATCTGTGCCGTCAGGTTCTTCAGATAGGATATAAACGGCATGATCCTTTGTACCGAGTTTGGGTAAACGGCCAACCTGTGACTATCTACTTTTCTAGACGTCTGAAGTGTTGCCGTCTACCTTTTGTTAGCGGCAGTCGATGCTGCCGTCTACTGTTTGCTTGGCAACATGTGATGCTGTCATTTACTTCCTGGTTGGTGGCGGTCGATGCTGCTGTCTATCTGCAAATGTGTTCCCAGTATGCTGTGTATTTCCCTTTCTGTGGTTTGAGGTGTTAACATGCGGTGTCCGCCTGTTAGCACAGTCTGCCAGGTGTAGAGAGTGTCTCTGCCTGTGCTCGCGTTGTGTTTGGCTGTGTTGTGACGTTGACACGTGGTGTCTTTCCGTTGTGCGGTACTTCAGACGTTGAGAGTGTTTCCGTTTGTACTTGTGTTGGGGGTTACCGCGTGTCCGTTTCTGTTGTGTTCCTAGGCGTGGGTGCGACTCCGTCTAGATGACTAGTGTGTGGTTATCCTCTACTAGTGAGCCAGGACGCCGAGTGTGACTCTGTCCTGTGCGTACTCCTTGTGGTGGTTTCGAGCCGGTCTCCGTGGAGCCCCTTCTCTACCGCTAGGGTCAGGCATAGGGGGAAAACCGGTCGTGGACCAGACGCGAGAGAGAGCGTCTGTAGTGTGCACACGTGGTTAGGGTTGTGAGACTCTGTGGTGCCGGGACGCCGAGCACACAGACCCTACTAGTCCTACTTTGTGAGAGTGTGTGTGAGCTCTTGCTTGTGAGCTTGTTGTGTTTGCTGTGCTTGTAGTGCTGTCGAGCCTGCGAGGTTCCAGTTTTCTCAGTGCGCTCCTGAGGGAGTTGCGTACTACGCCACCGGTTCCTGTGTGTTGTACAGGCTATGAGTGTTTACTTACTGAGCTTTCTTTCCTGCTTAGTAGTTCTGTTACCGGTGGGGGTTAGTTGCCCTACTGGGTCTCTTTCCTGAGACTCACTCCCTTTTCCCCAGGTGTTCGTGTGCGGCTTTCGTGGCTGTGGAGCCTTGTCTCTCCGGTGCTGGTCTTGCTTGGCTACTAAGAGTGGTACTTTTCTTTGTACCCACTGTACTCTTGCGTTTAGCTTTGACTCTGAGTTGTTCTTGTGTAAATTATTTTAATTTGTAGCGTGTACATTTACTTATATGTTCTCCTCAGACACTCTTTTCTTACCCTTTCGAGTTTCGGCTCGTGGGTTAGCGGGTCAGGATTCGGGTTACTGGTCGGGTACCGGTAATGCGGATCTTGGGTCGTTACAGATAGACTTCCAACGTGTCTCATAATCTTTACAAAGATAAGCAGAAGGAGATAACTTCAGCTTCTTGCATTCTGAACTATCTTCAGGATAAGATACAGCCCACTGATCATTTGACATTCTTTCAGATTCTACAAAATTGTGCTGAAAATCCAGTAGATACTGTGAATTCTTGGGGGCATGCATCAGGGAAAAATGATGAAAGGATAGCTTGATGTTGTATTTGACCTTCAATCTAGTTGCTATTCTAATGTGTATGTATGTTGAAGACAACTTGGGCAAACTACTTTTTATAAGAAATTGCCCCTATCAAACTGGGGTGCAGTCCTGAGGGGAAACCAAAGGTCATAGAGAGAGTGATCTCTCTTTTCCCTCTAATAAGCATGGCCCACTGCCCCTTATTGACATTAGGCAAATTCATCTTGAACCTATCTTCATTGAATTGCTTCATTCTGCTCTAACTGATCTGTTGCTCCTTAATGAAATTACTAAAAAGATCAAAAAAATCTAAGATTCAAGTGAAGGGAAACATTCAGAAATTGGTTCCTTAGTTTGGCATCTCTAAACTTAGCAGCTTCTCCAGGGTAAAGAGATAAAAAGTCCTCAGAAGAAAGACTATGGCTTTTATGTAATAAGGTTCAGATTAGCCAGAGGAATTTCTGAAGTTTTTATTAAGGTAGGGAGCCAATCTTCAAATTTGTAGCCTGGCATCCCATGGACTTAAATGAAAGTTTTAATAGAAAGAAATTCCTTGAAAAGATCCATGTTGCGCTCAGAATGATAGATAACGGCATACAAAAAAGGAGGAAGTAGGGATCTAGGGTTATGTTTCATCTTTGGCCCTACTTTAGATGAAAGTGCCAAACTTGGCACTATTTGAGTAAGTGGATGAGTAGATTGGGACGAAGAGGGAATTGAGGATGTAGGGAGAGAGGAGAAAAAAGTGAGAAGCTAGGGTGTGAAGAGTAGGTGTTTTTACAGTGTGGGGCTTGAATGTACATGCCATAGGAAATGAAGTAGTTGAAGTCTTTGGGGGAGAAGGAATTAGAGGAGGTTGTTCCTCTGGTAAAGAGGTAGAAGGGGGAAGATCAGAGGAAACAGGAGGGATAGGATGGGAAGGAATTGGAGGTGTTTGTTCGGTGGGAGTTGGAGGTGTAGGTGTAGAAGGAGTGGAAGGTAGGGTTGAGGATTCTGAGGGAGGAAATATAACAGAACCAGATTTCATTAGTTTCCCCCTCACCCTTCTCTTAAAGTTCTTGACCTTGGAAAGTTCTTCCACTTCCATAGACTGATTTGGCTACTCCGCAGACTACTCTGGCTGCCCATCTAATTTTTGCTAAATCTGCTGAGAAGGCTGCTCCTACTGAGGCTGTTGCTGCTGCTACTCAACAGCCAGTTCTGGCACTACCACTTACTCCACAGCTGATTGATCTATATGCTTCTCTGGCTATGGCTCTGACTGGTTGGACTGCTGCTCTTCAGGTTGAGGAATGGAAGAAGGTACTGGAGAGCTACCCTTGCCCTGTTGGCATACCAATTGAAGGAGAAGATCCTTCATCTGCTGAACTCTTCTGACATAAAGTCAAATTTTGCATCAATCTGATGTATTTGCATCTGAAGTACGGTCAGCATCTCTTGTTGCTTCAGGAACACATTCAGTACATCATCAATCATTCTGTTTGTCTCCCCCTAAGACCTTGGCCGGGTCTCACCTAGAGGCGGAGAGACATGGTGATACTCTTCATGTATAGAGGGCTCAGCTGATGTAGTACTTGGAATATCCTCTTCTTGAGCCACTCTTTTACCTCTCAAATCTCTGAGCACTTGATTAATGGTGTCATGAGGGAGATCATGCTCAAGAGAGGGTCCTGTAGCTTCACCTTAGACTACCTCTTCTCCTGGTGCTTCTACTCTAATTTCTTCTCTTCTACTTTCTGGAGACTGAACTTGAGGAAAGAAGGAGGAGCTCTATACTTCATCTGGAAATCTATCATGAGAGCAACTTGGTATAGAGTCCTTTGTCCAAAGATTTTGTGCTTTGTCTTCCAACACACAATGGCTTCTTCTTAGGGTGGAAAGTCCAATCTTTTCCTTCACTGACACTGAGATCTCATTAGACAAGTCTACTGAAAATCTTCTAAAAATGAGAGTAAGCAAGGATCCATAAGGAAGAGATTCATGTAGGTATTTAGACCCTGCCATCCTATCCAAAATGATAGAGGTCAAACTTACTTTATGCCCTTGAATAGCCCAGAATAGAAGACTGCCATCTCTAGCTGTGATGGAGGAGTGTGTCCCAGCTCTAGGAGTGATGATGGTGGTGATGGTGGCATGGAGGATCCTCTTCTCTACAGAGAGCTCATTGATTAGGAGCCCTTTCTTGGAGAGACTACCTAGATTACTAATTATGCTCAGTCTTTGCTTCTCTAAGGGCACAGACTCTCCAATCTTATGTCTGTTAGAGGGACAATCCAAAATTTCAACTAATAGATCTTCTGTAATAGAAATCTGAGTATCTTTCACAGAGCTTGTTATCGACCCATCTGCAGACACCTGGAGGGTCACATAGAATTCCTTCACTGCATCCTCAAACATCAGTTCGTTGATCTGACATAGCTTGGTCCATCCCAACACATCTAGGGTTTCTGCTACCCAATGGTGTCTGCCTGACAACTAAGAGAAATCCACTACCTTTCCAGGGCAAATCGAAGCCTTAGCAGACATTAGCCTTTGGAACTGCTTCTGTGAGAAAAAGTTCCCATCCAGAGCCCTAGAGGAGGCCATCTAGATAAAGACATAAGAGAATGTCTGAGGGAAATGATCGAGGAGATGTGAAATAAGTTTAGAGAGGTCAAAGATCCTACCTTTCTTCAGAGAGTTTGAAGGAATCGACAGATGCTCGAAGATGGTTCCGTCAAGGTGAAGAGCAGACGCGGGAACCAGGAAGAGGATGAAGGAGTCAGAGATGTTTCAAATGGGGTGATTTGGGAGATAAGAGGGAAAGGTCCTAATATAGAAAGAAGTTATGTAATTGACCGTGGATGATGGGATGAATGGATGGATTAAAAGAATAAATCATTATTTTAATTTTCCCCTAACGTTTTGTAACCCTCCTTTTTTCTGAATTAACATAGGTTTTAACTTCACAAACTCCGGCTTCTTAGAAGTCGACTATATATACTTCGACTTTGACAAAGTCGAATGTCCAAGACTTAGAAAAAATTTGACAATGGATACATCAGTTTATGTACTGGGAATTTGAAGTGTTCAATCAGGATTGCACATTCCTATTTCTCTTCTTATTGAAGTAAATCTATCTTTAGGGAGAGGTTTAGTAAACATATTAGCTAATTGATTTTCCATAGAAACAAATTCAAGTAAAATATCATCATTACTTATATGGTCCCTGATGAAATGATGTCTGACCTCAATGTGCTTGGTTCTTGAGTGTTGGATTGGATTTTTGGTCAAATTGATTGCGCTTGTATTATCACATAGCATTGGAATTTCATGTAGTGTATGACTATAGTCTTCTAGTTGATGCTTGATCCACAGCAATTAAATGCAGCAACTTCCTACTGTAATATATTCTGCTTCTATTGTGGACAAAGTTACTAAATTTTATTTTCTAGAAGACCAAGAAGTTATACATCCTGCAAGAAATTTACAAGTACCACTGGTGCTTTTTCTATCTATTTTGCATCCAGCATAGTCAACATCACTATATCCGAGCAATTTAAATTTAAAGCATCTGGGATACCATAAACCCAATTTACTTGTATTCATAAGATATCTAATAATTCTTTTAACAACATTAACATGAGATTCTTTAGGATCAGCCTGAAATCTAGCACACAAACATACACTGAACATTATATCTGGTCTACTAGCAGTAAGATAGAGTAATGACCCAATCATGCCTCTATAAATATTTTGATCTACATTCTTACCAATTAGATCACTATCTAACTTAATTCCTGAGCTCATGGGTGTTCCTAAGGGCTTACACTTGTCAAAACCATATTTAGAAATTAAATCTGAAATGTACTTAGTTTGACAAATGTGAGTGCCTTCCTTGGTCAGCTTCATCTGCAAGCTAGGAAAGTAATTAAGTTCACCGATCATACTCATTTCAAATTCACTTTGCATAAGATTTTCAAAGAATTTGTAGAGTGATTCATTTTTAGAACCAAAAATAATGTCATCAATATTTATTTGTACAATCAGAATCCCTTCTGAAAATTTCTTAATAAATAGGGTGCTATCTACTTTACCTCTTGAGAAATCATGTGATATAAGATAAGCATTAAGTCTTTCATACTAAGCTCTTGAAGCTTGTTTCAAACCATATAGTGCTTTCTTTAAACGGAAAACATGATTTGGATACCTAGTATCTTCAAAACCAGGTGGTTGCTCAACATAAACTCTTCTTTTATGAAACCATTCAGAAAAGCACTTTTTACATCCATCTGAAATAAATTTATATTAAGAGAACATGCATAAGCTAATAGAATTCTGATTGCCTCTAATCTAGCAATTGGAGCATATGTTTCATCAAAATCAATGCCTTTCTCTTGGGAATATCCTTGTGCTACCAGTCTAGCTTTGTTCCTTGTGATCACTCCTAATTCATCCATTTTGTTTCTAAAGACCCATCTGGTCCCAATAACTGGATGGTCAAAAGGTCTAGGCACAAGAGTCCAGACTTGGCTGCGTTGAAATTGGTTAAGTTCCTCATGCATATCTAGAATCCAAGATTCATCTGTCAGTGCATCATTGATTGTCCTAGGCTCAATTTGAGAAAAAAATGTCGTGTAATCACAGGGAATATCCATACCTCTTGTTCTTACCCTATCCTGAGGATCACCTATAATATTTTCTCTTGGATGATCTCTGTGATACCTTAATTCACTAGGTAGTCCTTCATGTGCTTCTTCTTGTTGCTGATGTTCTTCTATTGGTGGATCTTCCTTGTCTTCCTCTTTTTCTTCAAGAGAAGTTTGTTCCAAATCCCTGCACAATTCTTCAACAACATCTTCTTCTTCTTCTTCTATTTTCTTAATATAAGGGTTAGTTTCATCAAATAAAACATGAACTAACTGTTCTATAGTTAAAGTTCTTCTGTTGAATACTTTGTATCCTCTAGGTTTTGAAATATATCCTAGTAGAAAGCCTTCATCACTTTTAGCATCTAATTTTCCTAAATTATCTTTACCATTATTCAAAATGAAACACTTATAATCAAAGGGTCGAAGGTGACTAATATTTGGCTTTTTCTCCTTGTATAGCTCATAAGGTGTCTTCTTCAGAATTGGTGTGACCATGCACCTGTTGATGATGTAACAGGCTGTGTTGACTGCCTCTACCCAGAAGTATCTTGGTAAATTATATTCTGTAAGCATTATTTTGGCCATATCTAGTAGTATTATGTTTTTCCTTTCTGCTACTCCATTTTGTTAAGGTGTTCTTGGTGCAGAGAAGTTGTGTTCTATGCCATTTTCTTCACAGAATCTGACAAATTCTTCATTCTTGAATTATCCACCATGATCAGATCTAATACTGATTATCTGATATTTCTGGTTCTTATGTACTAATTTGTTGAATTTCAGAAAAGCTAAAAATGTTGCTGATTTGACTTCCAGAAATGATACCCAAGTGTATCTTGAGTAGTCATCCACAATTACATAGCTATAAACTTTTCCTCCAAGACTTATTATTCTTATTGGTCTAAAAAAATCCATGTGAATAAGTTCCAATGGTTTGAAGGTTGTTGCCAATGTCTTGGACTGAAATGATGTCTTGGTTTGCTTTCCTTTTGCACAAGCTGTATAGATTCCAGATTTCTTCAATTTCAGCTTTAGAAGACCCTCAACTAGATCAGGCTTGATTAATTTCTTAATGACTGAGGTGCTTGCATGTCCTAGTCTTCTATGCCATAAATCAGTCTCTTCATTCTTTGTAGTTGTAAGGTAGAAATTAACTTCTTTCAGTTCTGCCAGTTATAAGGTATACAAATTGTTAACTCTTTGTGCTTCAAAGATTGTTTTTCCATCTTTCTGAATAATACATTTGTCATTCTAAAACTTTACCAAGTGACCTTTGTCACAGAGTTGACTGCTACTAATGTCATTGTGCTTTAGTCCTTCAACATACATAACATCTTCTATTAAATCCTTTTCGTTTGTTCCTACTGTTCCACAGCCTAACACTTTTCCTTTTCCATTATCACCATAAGTGACTTGACCAATTTCATTTCTGAAACTTGTAAATAATTTTCTATCACCTGTCATATGCCTTGAACACCAACTATCTAAATACCGTTTAGATGCTCTCAGGCGTCCCTGCAAACCGAGTTATGTTGAGATTTTTGGTACCCAAATTTTCTTGGGTCCTTGATGGTTAGTTTTTGGAATCCAATGCAAATGTCTAGTAGTGCAAGTGCTAATTGTATGTCTTAATTGATTATAATGATTACAACATAGATCATATGCATTCTTTAAATTTGTAGTGTTATTAGTTTCTTGTTTTTGTCTGTAAGTATACTGATTAACCCTTTTTGGATTTTTTATTTCCTTTTCTTTGACAAATTTAGGGGTTGGATATTTTTGGGATACACAATTTCTTCTACATTATCTAGAGGTGTATAGCCTAATCCATATTTCTTTTTACCTATTCTAGCACCTTTCAATTTTGAAACTATAGATACAAGTTCTATCTATGGTAGCTTTTACTATTTTCTAGCCTTTAATTCTTCACATATTAGTCTTCATTTAGATCTTTTAGTTTCAGTTAAATTTTGTCCTAATCTCTCTACTTCATTTTTAGAAAGGTGTTTAATTTTTCTTGGTTCAGTAAATTTAACTTAACTATTTTTATTTGTTTGACTACTGTTTTGTATTTATCACACAATTCATTAAATACATCTTCTAGACTGTCAAAATCATATTCTGAACATGAAGTAAAGGAGGTTTTGGAATTTACCTAATTTAGTCCTGCCATGAGGGCTAGATTCACTTGTTCTTCTTCTTATGATTCTGAGTTTGAAGAATTTGAACTCATAGCTTCTTCATTGTCCCATGCTGCTTCCATTGCTTTCTTTTTGTATCTTCTGAACTTTTTTTCTTTCCCTTTATTTTTCTCAGATCTTTCAGCTGGATCTTTTATTTTGAGCTTAGGACATTCTGATTTAAAGTGTCCTGGCTGATTGCATTCGTAACATACTGGCTCCTTCTTCTTATCTTTTTTGAAATGCCTTTTTGAGCCGAACTTCTTCATCTTGGCAAGAACTCTCTAAAGTTTCCTTGACAACATGGCTTCATCATCACTGTCTTCATATCTTTCTTTTGAATATTTAGAGGAAGAAGAATCTGCAACCTTCAAAGCATTTGGCATTTTCTTTTTCGATGAACTTTCACAAAATCTTTCCATATTAATTTCATGATCCATAAGAGAACCAATTAGTTTGTCTATAGAGAGTTCAGTCAGATCATGAGCTTCTTCAATCGCAGTTACTTTAGGAGTCCATGAATGAGTTAATGACCTAAATATTTTTCTGACAGTTTCTTCATTGAAAGAGCTTTTCCTAATGAACTTAAACCAACTATTATAGTTGAAAATCTATTATACATTTGGGTGATATTTTCATTAGGTAGCATTTTGAACTGTTCATATTGGGAAACGAGAATATCTATTCTAGTTTGCTTTACTTTATCAGTTCCTTCATATGTTACCTATAGTTTATCCCACATTTCTTTTGCAAGTTTACATACAGATAGTCTATAGAATTCCTTTTTAGATAATGCACAACATAAATAATTCTTATCTTTATAGTTTAGGGACATATTTCTTTTATCAGTTATAGATAGAGCAGAAATACCATCAACAAGTATAGTAAAATCACTTTGCTCAATTACCTACCATAGATCAAAATTTGTGCCTCAGATGAAGCATTCCATTCTCATCTTCCAGTACTGGTAATCTTCACCATCGATGAAGGGTGGTCTTGTAACAGATTGTCCTTCATAGTTGTGACCTTTAGCTGCCATCTCTTCTCAAATCTTTTGATTCTTCTGAGAAAACATCACTCTGATACCACTTGTTAGATCGAGATGGAGCTTTAGATGTCCTAGAGGGGGGTGAATAAGACTTCTTTGCACTTTTAAAATTTTATCTGACATTGGATAGCACTAAATGGTAATGTTAGTACTAAGGTGTAGTGTGTGAAACAAGTGAAATACTTGGCAGAAACAATCACACAAAGTGCACAAAAATTTTAACTTGGTTCGGCCCTTCCCTCATGGAAGTCCTACGTCCTGTCCCCAAGAACCACATGGAATTTTACTAACTGCCAAGAGCACTTGACCTTCTCTCAGCCTGAGAGGTATTACAACCCACTTGCCCCCAAGCAAGTCTTCCCTTTACCAAAGGGTAATACAAACACCTATAGCAACAAGTCTTCCCTTCACAAGATGGGCACAACAAGGAACAAACCCCCTACAGGTTAGAAACACTGAAAAAATTACAATGTGTCTACTCAAGAATTGAGCAAACATAGAAATCAGAAAGAGAGACAAGATGAAAAAGATTGCTCTAACTCTTTCTGACTCAGAGGTGGTGGACTAAGAAGATCTAGAATACAATAGCCACCAATAGAGAAGACTTCAGAAAGTAGAGAGCTTGGAAGTCGATGCTTGAATCAGCAGCTCTCTTCAGATGTAGTGAGTTTCTCTCTTTCTCTTTTCTGTAGAAGGTGTGGTTGTGTATTGTTGTTGTGGTTCTTGCTTCTTGTGTTGTTGATTGGTGTTCATTTTTCTGGTTCAAACTTCAGCTCATATATATAAGCATCAGAGACTTGAGCTTCCCATTTGAAACTGAACATTAGAAACTAGCCGTTTGAAAGATAGTGGTTGATGCTTGGACGTTGAGACCTTGAGGCTTCTGTTATGACCATCAGTCCTTCGGCTCTTAGTGTCTCAACGGCTTCAGGATATGCAGATAGCTTCATGGCTCTATAAGATAGATTCATTAAATGACTGCAATCTTCATACTCATGACTGAACATAAGTGTGCCTCAGTAGGTAGCCAAATATCTGCAAGATCAAGAAAAATGCAAATACCTCTGTCCTTTCGAAGGTAGGTGAGATAGAAATATATGTAAAATATAAGGAACTTTAGATAGATAGATGTTCAGAGCATTTAAAGTCAAACAGATAGTTGTATAGGGAATGCACAGACTTTTCCTGAAAGTCATGAAGTTTTGACAAAAAGGAGATGTGGTAGGTGAGTTCTGATAGATAACCCATGCCGCTTATACCTACCATGGCAATTACTGCTTAGTATCTGTCAAATGGGAATAGAACCACATTTCTGACAGTAAGCAAGAGAACACATTATACAATTCTTTTGAATCTCAACATAGATTTTTAATATGATTACTTTGAATACACTCTTTTCCGCCTAACAGAATATTTAAATTTAATAGCAAGGAAAACATCATATTGTAAGACATATATGAGACATTCATTTTGTAAGGATCCCAAAGGGATAAAGAGAATATATTGAAATAATAAAGATAAATGAAACATTATGTTCTGTAAGGAATAACACAAATTATCCAAGTATAGTAACACAGAAGTTGATGTTATACTTCGACTTTTAGAAAGTCGGAGTGAGAAACAATCAAGACAAATCGATACTAGAATTTAACTGTAGAAGAGTCGGAGTGAGACATTGATTGGTAATAGACTTCGACTTTTTGAGAGTCGGAGCCAAGCACATTTGTTCATCAATCGATATTATACTTCGACTTTTAAGAAGTCGGATTGAGGCTACTTTGACTTTCAAGGAGTCGGAGTGAACCCAGAACACTTTGACTTTTGAAGAGTCAGAGTGAAGTCAGATTACTTTGACTTTTCAGAAGTTAGAGTGAAGAACAGTTCATAACATAGTTAGCCCACTTCGACTTTCCAGGAGTCGGAGTCAGTATGGTATACAGTATACGTTTGAGGAATTAGAGAACTTTTCTTATCGTGTGTCGGTGTTGACACTAACTGATGATCAGATTTTCTCCATGTAATTTAAATGAATTGAATATCATTTTTTGGTGATTAACAAAACTAAGACAATGTGCATTTCTAACATGCCTTCTATAAGATTTGAGCACAGGAAATCTAACAAAGAAAAAACAAGCTAAATTGGTAAGTATTCTTCATACCAGCATTTACAGTTCAAAGCATATAATTTTCTAAGTACACATCGACTCTCTAGTTGTTACAACGATTTTCTCTCACAACGACTTGGTTCATAATGATTTGGTCGTCGCATCGATTTGATAAGTGAGAACAACGATTTGCTCTCACAACGACTTGGTTCATAACGATTTGGCCGTCGCATCGATTTGATAAGTGAGAACAACGATTTGCTCTCACAATGACTTGGTTCATAACGATTTGGCCGTCGCATCGATTTGATAAGTGAGAACAATGATTTGCTCTCACAACGACTTGGTTCATAACGATTTGGCCGTCGCATCGATTTGATAAGTGAGAACAACGATTTGCTCTCACAACGACTTGGTTCATAACGATTTGGCCATCGCATCGATTTGATAAGTGAGAACAACGATTTGCTCTCACAACGACTTGGTTCATAACGATTTGGCCGTCGCATCGATTTGATAAGTGAGAACAACGATTTGCTCTCACTACAATTTCGGTTTCACAACGACTCGTTAAGTTTCATAACGATTCGATAAGTTACACAATGACTCAGTCATTGTAATGATTCATTAAGTTACACAACGACTTGGTCGCAGTAATGATTCGATACATTAAACAACGATTTGTTCACTATATCGTCTCGATAAGTGAAACAACGATTTGCTCATAACGATTTGTTGATAGTATCATAACGATTTGTCTCTACAACAATCAGTTATTAATGCAAAACAATTTGTGTGTACATCGACTTGTTTATGGACGTATAACGATTCACATGAACAAGGACTCATCTTTACATCGATTTCATAAGTCATGATCATATTGATTTCATGGTCTATGTCGACTTGATATTCAAACGTATTCTCAGATAGTTTGAAAAGTCAAAGTCTTCCCTCGCTTTTATCTCACATCCATGCATTTATTATGACTGATCATATCACTGCACTACATGTAAATGATATCTTCTATTTCCATGTTTATACTATAAATGTCCTTTTAGAAGAACAGAATGGAACTTCTATTTTTATATAAACTCATTCTAATGTTGACTGATAACAAGAGATAGCCTAGCTGTCTATTGTTTTAGCATTTAATGCGTGCAGGTCTCTGACAGCACACCTCAATACAACGTTGGACAATATGGAAGATAACAGATATCAGAGAAGATCCTTTCTCTTGTTGTGTGCATGGAAAGCTAAAGATTGTTGAACAAGAAGCTCTACAGTGACATGTAGTCTAACATAAACAAAAGCTTAGAGATAACGAACACTTCAACGTTTATTTTTCAAATGGAAGACATATATAGAAGACTGAAGCTCCAAAAATAAAGAGGAACAACAATCCTTTACAAACTCTCTGCGAGCATCTGAAAGAGCGAAGCTTCACTCCTTTGCCTGTCTAGCTCTTAGCTCTCTGCATCGAGTGTAGATCTCAGAGAGAGAGCAATTTTTTTTGTGTACTGAGAGGGTTCATTACTGTTCATTTTCTTCCTATCAGTATTCGCTTCAGATAAAGCATTGTGTTGTTAGCTTGGTCCAGGGGCTTGTCTTCCTGAACACATCTTCGTGTTGTTCCCTTCGTGTTGAAGGAAGACCTAGGGGTTTCCAGGGTGTTAGTTTACCTTCGTGTAGAAGGAAGATCTGGTGGGATCCAGGGTATTGTAATTCCTCTTTGGGTTGTGAAGAGAAGACCAGCTGCGGCTGGGTGTGTAAGTGTCCTTAAGGGGGACTGTAGCCTTGGGTAGTGAAATCCTGAGTTGTTGCTCAGGGACTGGACGTAGGACTCCTGTGGAGAGGAGGTCCGAACCAGGATAAATTCCGTGTGTTGTGTGTTTGAGTGCCTTGTGTTTGCTATCCTCTCTTTACTAACACTAACAATCATCGAAGTGTGTTGTGTGATTGTTTTTCTAGACAAATTTTAAAGTGATCAAAATTTTAAGAATCCCATTCACCCCCCCTCTGGGCTTGCTAGCTGGGCAACAAGTGGTATCAGAGCTAGTCTCTTCGACAAAGAAAAAGATCCAACGATCTGAAGAGAAAAGATCAAATGGCAGCCTAAAGTCACTTTGAAGGTCAGTCAGTAAACAGACCACCACTGTTCGATGATGAAGATTATACATACTGGAAAACAAGAATGGAGTAGTTCCTACAAGGATTCGATTTTCAAATATGGTCCATAGTAGAAGAAGGTGATCTAGTCATTCTAAACAACAGAGACAACTGGACAGAAGATGATAGAAAGAAGATTTCTCTCAACTGCAAAGCTAAGAGCATATTATGTTGTGCACTTAGCAAGAAAGAATTTAATAGAGTTTCAGCCTGCAAATCAACGATGGAGATGTGGGAGAAGCTAATAATCACATACGAAGGTACTGACAAAGTAAAGGAAACTAGAGTAGATATTCTGGTGACACAGTACGAGAGGTTCCAGATGCAGTCGGGAGAAACCATTATACAGATGTTCAGCAGATTTACAGACATCACCAACAGGTTAGCAGGATTAGGAAAAATCTATGAGATGGGAGACATGGTAAGGAAAATCCTTAGATCTCTACCATCCTCTTGGACTCCCAAAGTGACAGCAATAGAGGAAGCAAATAATTTGAAAAGGATGTCTTTAGAAAAACTCATTGGGTTTCTTATGGCCCATGAGATTAACATGGAAAGGTTAGGAGAATCTTCTAGTAGAAAGAAGCATTCCAACGCACTCAAAGCAGAAGAAGGCTCATACAGCGAAGAAAGCATGAACAACAGCGAAGATGAAGAAGCAATGCTATCTAGAAGACTACAACGAATATTAGCCAAGAAAAAGAAGTATCAGTCTAGAAGAAGATACTTCAAGAAAGGGAAAGACTTCAAAAGGTCTGAAGTCAAAGATACTAAGAAAAATGAGCCAATTTGTTATGAATGCAAGAAGCCTGGACACATCAAGGCAGAGTGTCCGAAGCTCAAGAAATCTAAGTTTAGAAAGAAGGACAGTTCAAGAAAATCTAGAAGACACAAAAAGAAAGCCATGGCAGCAACATGGGATAACAACAGCGACTCTGACAGTGAGTCGAGCTCAAGTGAAGAAGAAGAAGAAGCCAACCTAGCATTCATGGCCAACGTCGAAGACAAGGTAACATCAGACTCATCTTTTTCTTCTTGTCATGAATTAGATTCCGATAACTTGGAAGAAGATTTTAATGAATTGTACAATAAATATAAAGAAGTATGTAAATCACTAAGAGCTAGTAATAAAAATCTCGCATGCCTAGAAAATACTAATTCATATTTAAAATCTGAAAATGAGCAAATGGAAAAACAAATTAATGAACTAAAAAGGAGAAATGAATTACTGTGTGACGACTTGAAAAATAAAAATGAACAATTAGCAAATTTGGAAAATCAAGAAACTGTAAATAATTTAAAATAAGAAGTCAACACGTTAACCACAGAAAATGAAAAATTATCAAGCACACTAGAAAATTTTACTAATGGCAAAACAACATTAATATTGAAAGGTGCTAGACGGTCAGGTAAAAAGAAACATGGATTAGGTTATACTTCCCCCGATAATGAAGAAACTAAAGTTTATCCTAAAATATATCCTACACCTAAATTTGTACCTGAACAAGACACAGCATACAAGGTAAACTTCAAATACATTTCGACTGAAAAGGCAACTAAGATATCTTGTTGTAGTCATTGCAACAAGTTAGGACATATTAAAGTATCATGTCCAAGTAAACATAAAATATGGATAATTAAAAGAAAAATTGATGACACTAACCAACCAGGACCCAAAAGAACTTGGGTACTGATAATTGCAAAATTTTTAGTGTTAAATTTCATACATGTAGTTAATTTTAAACATCTTTTGTCTGTAGATAATACACATTTTGAGTTTAATTTTCATTTCATCCATCAATAAGATTTTGAACATGTTAGTTGATATTTGGGGTTAGAAAACATGTTAGATTTGCATTTAATCATTTCTTTCAGAATAACTAATTAGGTTTATTTTAAGAAATAAAAGATTTTTAAATAATTCTTGTATATAAATAAATTTTGTTACTTTTGTAAATATTTTTTTAGTAAGTGTGAGTTTGTAAATAAATACTCCACCATATCCAATCCTATCATGACACATACCCCACCCCCTCATAAATCCATTACATATTATTTCCCTCATCTCACCATAAGTGAACACATACCCCCTAAGTCCATTTCGCCATTTCCCTTTTATCCAACCAAAAAAATTGGCCACTTAAAGTCTGATTTAAACCCTTTCTTCCTCAGCTGAAGCAGATTTGGGGTTTGCTCTGGCGGTGTGTGCTGGACCAGGGGTTGGCTGGCCATGGAGACCTAGTGGCTGAGGTGATGCAGGGGCGCGGATGGCCAGATCTCCCGTGCGAAGCAGAAGTGGATCTGGCGAAGGCGCCAAGGGCTTGGGCTGCTGTGTGCTGTGAAGGTGTGGCCGGGTGTGCAGTGTGGGTGCCACTGGGCAAGGTGGTGCGAGCATGGCGATTGATGGGAGCGGATGTGGCTGGCAGGCAGATGGAGCCAAGGGCCGGATCTGCTCTGCTGGGCGTGTGGAGCAGCTCAGGTGCCCAGGCGATGGGTCCTGGACCTGGTGCGATGGCGTGCGGCTGATGCTGATGTGGCTGGCGCATGCAGAAGCTTGCTGAGGTGTGCGTGATGGAGGCGGTGCACTGTGGATCTGAGCAGATTAGGTGTGAAATGGCGATGGGTCCGTGCGAAGCAGACCTAGGGTGCTCGTGCGAGGCTGTTGGCGCCTGGAAGCAGAGACGATGGAGCCTATAAAAGGGACCCCATGGTCCTCTTCTCCGGAGGGGGCGAGTTCAATTTTTTAGGATTTCTAAGTTTTCTTTTTCCTGTATTTTCCCCTTTCAGCAGAGCATGGAGTTCGGTTGGGAGTTGAGATTTTAGGACTTTTCTAGTTTTTATTTCTGTAATTTTCTTTCCTGCGAGAGCAATGGAGTGTTCTTGATGGTTATGAGTTTGACTTTTGTGGAATTTTAATTTGTTTTATGTTCATTCTTCTATTTCTATTGCAAAGGTTGGAGACTTCAGAATTTCTTAGGATTTTTAGTTTTCATTTTCTTGTATTTTCTGTTTTAGCATAGCTATATGAGAGGGAGACGAGTTGGATTTTTTTTTCTTCTGATTTTTAATTGTTCTTCTGTTCTTCCAGTTCGAAGTTAACCAGTAGGAATGTTTAAAAAATTGTTCTTCCAATTTTACTTCTGAAATTTCTCTTTTCTGCAGAGCATGTGGAAGGGGGACGAGTTCCTCCAGTTCAGAATTTTAGGGAGATTTTGTTTGTTCTGTATTATCTTCTATTTTTAGTTTAATTGTTGGATGAGGAGAACGATCTAGCGACAGTTGCTTAGTCCAAATTTTTCTGTGTTGAGCTCTTCCATTTCTTCTGTGGCGATTTCTGCATTTCTTCTGTTGGTTGTCCGAGAGTTCTACTGTGATAGTTTGAGGGCTATGAGAGATTTCGATCCCATTTAATTTCTCAGTTCTTCTATTTGGAGTTTTTCAAATTTCTTCTTCTGTGTGAATTTTTGCCATTTCGTCTGTGCTGGAGAGCTATGCTGTGAGAATTGGAGTTTGGTGGACTCTTGGAGGCTTCCGATGGTTGGACAAGGAAATTGTTTCTGTGAGGAGGATGATGGCTGGCATCTTCTTCTGTGATCAGATCCAGAGTTCGACTGCAATTTGTTTCCATTTTTTTTCTTGTTGTGTTCATCTTGAGTATTTCTTTGAGTTCTGCAGATCAGGGAGTTTTTATTGCTTTTGTTCTTCTGTTCTGGGAGTTTGGACTGTGAGAGTTGTGAGGTTGGTGTGGAGAGATCGATCCAGTGGTGTTGTTTGTCTTTAATTTTCATTTCTTCTGTATTTAGAACAGATAGATCTAGTGCGTTGCATTTTTAAATTCTGTTTTGTTTAGAATGCGATCCATGCATTTGTTTAATCCTTATGTCCTTGATTTAATGGTTGAGCATTGATAGATAATTCGACATTTGTAAGGGGATCAGATCCGGAGTTTTGGCGTTACTGTTTAATGTCTTTTATTGTTTCTTAATCTAGAATTTATTACAGCGTGTTCCCATTTTGTTCTTCATCTTATAGTTCGTAGTGTTTTTAAATTGGTGTTGTTCATAGATTTGATTCTATTACAATGTTATTTTGGTGAAAAGAGATTTCAAGTCAAAGTAGTTTAATTCAAGCTTTATTCTGCCTCTCCGTGGATATGACATGTTCTCACCACTGTATGAGTTCATCTTTACAATTTTATTTTTGTGAGACAGTTTAGAGGAAGTCCGCATATTGACTTGTGCACGGAACTCTGGACAATGAAAATGCACAGTCAACAATGTCGCGCGTTCAGGTACCTAAAGCTTAGTGTTTTTAATGCAGAGAAACCTTCGAGCATCCAAATGGTATTTAGACAGCGGTTGCTCACGGCACATGTCAGGGAACATGAAGCTTTTTTCCCATTTAGAAGTTGAAGAAGGTACAGTCACCTATGGAGACAATGAAAAAGGAACTGTAATTGGCAGTGGATCAGTAGGCAGCAGAGGCAAAATAGTTATTGAAGAAGTTCTATGCGTCAAAGGACTGAAGCACAACCTCATCAGTATCAGCCAACTGTGCGACAAAGGACATCAAATCAGATTTCAAGAGTCAAAGTGCAGCATTATGAAGGATGGTGCAGTCATCTTTGAAGCCAACAGAGAAAAGAACCTGTACGTACTTTACCTAGAAGAACTAAAAGATCAAGATATCTGTCTGGCCGCAAGCAAAGAGCAGTTAACTGAACTGTGGCACAAAAGACTGGGCCACTGCAGTCTAGATGGCATGAGAAAGTTGATCAAGAGAAGCTTGGTGGAAGGCCTACCCAATGTTAGCACAAGAATGGATGGTGTTTGTGGGCCATGTGCAAAAGGAAAGCACACCAAGTCATCCTTCAAGTCGAAGACTGTGGTAACAACCTCAAAACCCTTAGAAATCTTACATATGGATTTATTTAGGCCAATGAGAACCACAAGTCTTGGAGGAAAGAATTTTGGGTTTGTTATAGTAGATGATTACTCCAGATTCACATGGGTTTCCTTCTTAGAACACAAAGATTATACCTTTGACAGTTTTGTAAGCTTCAGCAAGAAGGTACAGAAGGATAAGAAGTATAATATTATCAGCATTCGATCGGACCATGGAGGAGAATTCCAAAATGAAAGATTTGCCAAGTTTTGTGATGATCAAGGAATAGAGCACAACTTCTCAGCGCCAAGGACACCTTAGCAAAATGGAGTTGCTGAGAGGAAGAATAGAACCCTATTGGACATGGCAAGGACGATGCTATCAGAATATGATTTGCCATGGTATTTTTGGGCTGAAGCAGTCAACACAGCATGTTATATAATCAACCGGGTGATGATCAGGCCGATTCTGAAGAAGACTTCGTATGAGTTGTTCAAGCAAAAGAAGCCAAAGATCAGCCACTTCAGGACATTTGGATGTCCATGCTTCATCCACAACAACGGCAAAAGAGACATTGGTAAGCTAGACTCCAAATCAGATGAAGGTATATTCATGGGGTACGCTTCCAAACCCAAAGGTTATAGAGTATTTAACAAACAAACCCTATTAATTGAGCAATCAGTGCATATTATCTTTGATGAAACTAACCCTTCCTTGAGAAAGGAAGTAGACAGTGATGTTGATGATATAGATGATTTATCCAAGAAGCTAAAGAACACATCAATTGAGGATAAGGAAGATCCGCCTCTGGAAGACCTGCAACAAAAGGACATTTCATATGAAAATCTTCCTAAGGAATGGAGATATAAGAAAGATCACCCTCTAGAAAACATCATTGGTGATCCGTCAGTTGGGGTAAGAATTAGAGGTAATGTAATTCCTTGTGACTATCTAGCTTTTGTTTCACAAATAGAGCCTAAGACAGTCAATGAAGCTCTTACTGATGAATCTTGGATTTTAGCCATGCAAGATGAACTGAATCAGTTCAAGAGAAACCATGTGTGGTCACTTGTTCCTAGACCATCAGATCATCCAGTGATTGGCACCAAATGGGTGTTCAGGAACAAATTGGATGAAGCTGGTGTGATCATAAGAAATAAGGCCAGACTGGTGGCTCAAGGCTATTCCCAAGAGGAAGACATAGATTTCGATGAAACCTATGCACCAGTACTAGACTTGAGGCTATTAGAATTTTACTTGCTTATGCATCTACATTAAATTTAAAACTCTTTCAAATGGATGTGAAATCAGCATTTTTAAATGGCTTTATAAAAGAAGAAGTGTATATGGAACAACCACCTGGTTTTGATGACATGGATTTTCCGAATCATGTATTTAAATTGCATAAAGCTTTATATAGTTTAAAACAAGCACCTAGAGCATGGTATGAGCGATTAAGTGCATTTCTATTAGATCATGGTTTTATTAGAGGAAAAGTATATAGCACACTATTCATTAAGTCTAAACTCAAAAATGTGTTACTTGTTTAAATATATGTTGATGATATAATATTTGGATCTACTGATGAATCTCTTTGCAAGTATTTTGAGAAGCTAATGCAGGGAGAATTTGAAATGAGCATGATGGGGGAGCTTAACTACTTCCTCGGATTGCAATTCAAATAAGGAAGAGAAGGCTGACATATTTGTCAAGCCAAATACACAAAAGAGCTGCTAAAGAAATTCGGTTTTGAAAATGCCAAGCCACTGTCAACACCAATGAGTACATCAACAAGATTAGACAGTGATAAAGATGGTAAGAAAGTAGATCAGAAGCTTTATAGAGGTATGATAGGCTCTTTACTTTATTTAACGGCAAGTAGACCTGATATACTATTTAGTGTTTGCATGTGTGCTAGGTACCAGGCAGACCCTAGAGAGTCTCATTTAATTTCTATCAAGAGAATTTTTAGATATTTGACTAGAACTTATGACTTAGGTCTGTGGTATCCAAAATCATGTGAAATTAATTTAGTAGGATACTCTGATGCTGACTACGCTGGATGCAAAATAGATAGAAAAAGCACCAGTGGTTGTTGTCAAATTCTTGCAGGATGTCTGATATCATGGTCCTCAAAGAAGCAAAATTCAGTAGCACTGTCTACAACTGAAGCTGAGTACGTGTCTGCTGGAAGTTGTTGTACAAAACTTCTATGGATTAAGCAACAACTTGAGGATTATGGACTCAACATCAAGTCAATTCCACTATTGTGCGACAACACAAGTGCAATAAATCTTACCAAAAATCCAGTGCAACACTCAAGGACAAAACACATAGGGGTTAGATATCATTTCATTCGTGATCATGTAGCAAATGGTAATATAGAAATTTCTTTTATTGATACTCAGAGTCAATTAGCAGATATCTTCACAAAAGCCTTACCTGAAGAGCGATATACATCTCTTAGAAGGGAATTAGGCATGTGTAAATTGTGAGAGATTTATCTATAAATAACTGAAATAATAATTACTTTAGAATATTAAATATTCTCTCCCCTGCAGTCAAGCCAATTTTCGTCGATATTGGATGTTACTTTTTTTTTTTGGGATGGTTTGTTTATCTTAAAGACCTTCTTCATCTCAAAATCATGCTAGTTTGTCGTTTTCTGCCCTTATGGTGTTAGCACCTCAAAAGTTACTTTTTGTTATTCTATATATCCCGAAATCTGTGTTGCAACGATTCACCTCCCGCCTTCATCTCTTTCGACTTGCCTGAGACGATACCCTAAAGACTCTGGCATCCACCTCGTGCGATCTCAAAGCTTTCATCTCTTCCCGCTAGAAATTTCGTAGGGGCTTTTTCTCTAGTATTCATTCCAACCATCCAAAACCTTTCCCCATTCAAAATCATGGCCGTTTCTGGAGTTTTTGGCACCGTCGGGGGCTATGGAGCTGCATATCTAACAGCAGAGCAGCAGGAGAGGTTTGCGTCAGTAAAGACCAAGCTGTGCGGTCACAAGGCAGTAGATGTGGCAGATTTGGAAAAGAATGGCATGCACAGCATCGTCGCAGCATTGGAAAGATTGAAATGGACAAAATTGCTACTCTATCGGAAGTAAGTTACCCTGACCTAGTAAAGGCCTTTTATGTCTGTCTGAAGACTGAGGAAGACGGGTCCTTGACTTCACTGGTCAAGGGAACCCAGATTAAAATCACCTACAGTTTGTTGGAGTCATTGTTTGGTGTGACTACCTCCGGTCACAGTAGGGTTCACACTGTTGATGTTTAGGCAAAAGGGTTAGGAATTATTGGTCCCGAGTTCAGATTAAAGGATGGGAAGTTAGATATTAACTAGTTAAATACTTTCAATTGTCTATTACATTTCATAGTTTGTCAGATAGTAGTTCCAAGAAGTGCTACCTTTTCTTCATGCACCAAGGCAGACTCAGACTTGATGTTCTGGGCCATCCAGAACCAGAGTATCAACACTGCAGAATTATTATTAGAAAGAATGAAGTTTGCAAGTGCTCAGTTATGGGACAAGAAGAGTAAGTTGCACGTGTCTCTACCCTATGCCCATTTGCTAACAAAGATATTTCAACACTTTGGCATCAGTACGGTAGGAGATGTGTCTGAGAAGATGGGCCAAGCAATCCGGTCCAGGAATCTGAAGAAAAGTGGTTTTCTATTAATTACTGGGGTTTGGACAAAGACTTCAGTAGCTGTGGGTGAAGCCATTATTGGTGAAACCCAGGAAGCTCAAGAAGAGGCAGTTCAGGCAGAGGAAGCAGCAGCAGATCCAGGAACTTCAGTTGGGCAAGACCAAGCTCATGAAGAAATTCATATGGCTTAGGAGGAAGCAGCAGCAGATAAAACAGCAGAAGTCAGAGTTGAAGACTCAATGCTTAGCAGCCATTAGATTGAGGACATTCCAAGTGAGTAGATTGAGCCCGTTGGGCAAATTGCAGAGGATGTGCCTCCTTCATCTCGTATTGCTTCCATTCTTAGGGATGAACTGGACTCCCTTCCTAGCTCTCAAGGGAAGCCAGTGGTCAGGGATGTTCAGGCTGCAAGTGATGTACATGTTGTTTTGGAAGAGGCTACCATTCAGGGGGAGCAAATAGATGTGCAAGTAGAAGATGCTCCTAGTTAGGGGGAGCAAGATCAAGTGACTGTAGATGTTGGCAGAGAAGATGTGGCACCAGGCCACAATGAAAATTCTATTTTGGAAGAGACTCCCTCTGAGGGGGTGCAAGCTGTCTGTGCTGATCCGAAAGGTGAAGTTGTGGCATCAGGCCACTCTGGAGTTCAGTTGAGAAATGCTCCTATCCATGAGAAGCAAGAAGCAGTTGTGCCAGCTGATACCCCTATGGAAGATGCTCCTGTTGAAGGGGAGAATTTGACTGAAAAGGAAGGTCAGCCTCAGGGGGAGAATTAGGAAAACCCCCCAGTGAGTCAATTTCAAGAAGGTATGACAACAAGTTCTTCTGATGAATAAGATGAGCAGGATGATCATGAGGAGCTCATTGCTAGGGCCAGTGAGAAGGGCATGAAAGTCCGTTCTGCGATCCCTCTTCTTACAGAGGCACCCCATCAGAGGCCAAAGTGTCAAAGATTTGTAATCAATTTGAAGCCTGTGATTGATCGGCTTGATGCTCAAGGTGAGATTCTGTGCACTGTGCAATTAGATATTGGATCTCTCTTTCTGAGCCAAGGATCTGCAACCAGAGAGATGGGCATGATGAAAAATGCCCTGAGGTGGTTATCAAATGAAATGGGAAGCATGAAGAATCTCCTGTCAAAGATCTTGAAGGAGGTAAGGGCTCAAGCAGCTCCTACTTCCACACCACCTGCTCCTCAGCCCTCTGAGGGGGCAAATGAAGAGATTGCTAGGCCATCAGGGCCTGTGTCTGCAGAGGAGTCAGGGCCTTCAGGGTCATCTATTATTGAAGAAGCTGTGAAGTTGTGCCATTAGGGCACCTATCTGAAGATCCAACAGGGCCATCAGGGCCCGCAGTGGTTGCTCAGGTGGGCGCTGTGGAGTCTGGGCCCTCCGGGCCAGCTGAGGAATTATCAGGGCCCCCCGGGCCAATGGAGACTGAGTCTGAACAGATCTGGGCAGAAGAAGTAGTTGTAGCTCCTGAGCCCCCAGCTCCTTCCCCCATTAAAACACCAATCCCTCCTTCTCCACCTTCATCCTCAACAGCACCCCCAGCTCATACCTCCTTTAAACAACCACTTCCCAAAAACATTTCTTCTCCTACACCATTTCCTTCACAATCCTCTTCATCTCATGTTTCTTCTCCTCACATTCTTCCACCTCCATCTTCCTTTGAGGTACCTCCAGCCTCCTCATCAGCTGGAGCCTCCTCATCCTCTGGTCCTCCTCCTTCTGGACCAGTTGATATACCTCACTCTACTTCTCATTCCTTTCTTCATCCTTCTACTCCTCCTCCATTCATTACTATCATTCCGGAAAGCACTCAAATTGATGGCCCCTTTCTCAGGGACATCAAAGATGAATTTGAGGAAGCTATACTCCGATCCGTCTTGATGGTTGGTAATCATGTTCATAGGACAGGCTCTTCTAGCCCTACTCCTAAGAAAAGAAAAATCACCTCCACTTCCTCTATCTCTTCTGATCCTTGTTATCCACCCCTATAGTTTTCTCTCACAGTGGACAACAAAAATAAACCACTCTATAGAGAATTCCTTCATAAAGTTATTTTTGCTACCATCATAAACCTTCCTCATCTCAACCTTACCGATTATCTCAATGTCATCTTGCCCTATACTTCTCTCTCTAAATCTGAAAAATAAAAAATCTTCTCTCTAGCCGAAGCCAAAACTGAAGAGCAGTGGGCTCGGAGTCATAAAGCCTTGTACAATAAGTTTCTTCTTGCCCGATCAGCTAGGTTCCCTCCCCGGATCATTCCTTAACTTTATCTGAGTGGTTCCAGATCCTTCACAAGGACACCTGGGCTCCGTTCATTCAAAAGGAAATCAAAATGATCAGGCACTTTTAGATGTTCAATAACTACAAATATCTCAATCATCTTCCTGAGGTTCAGTTTGGTCAGTTCAAGCAGGCCATTAGAGCTCTTGGGTCAGTTGAAGCTCACTTTGAAGCTATCCAAGTTGACTTTTCTTCTCTACAGTTGCCTGATGTTATCTTTCTTCCCCCAATTCATTCTCTAGTCATGGATTCATATGTTAGCTCTATTATTTTTGAGCATTTTGCCAAAGTCATGGGGCGAATTCAAGTTCATAAGGGTCATCTGGTTGCATTTCACAGATTTCTGTTCAGAGAGTACCACCTAGGCCATGTCAATGCTGATATTCTTGCTCCTATTCTATCAGAATGTGAAAGGCTCTCTCCTACAGATTGGGCCAACTTCTATCCCGTATCTACTCAGCAACTTTCTGATCTGAATGCCTCTCAAGCTCGAGAAAATAAACCTCCAGTGTCAGCTGCTAAATTTCTAGACATGAACTCCATTCATCTTGTTAAGGATCCCCTTATGACATGGGTTGAGAGATATAAGGTGTATGTAGCCATGCGACAAGAATTGAAGTAGAAGCAAATCTTCTACCCTGTATCTATAGATCAATTTCTTGCCTGTGCTAGCTTTGGGAAGACCAGCTACTTGAAGTATTCCCTTGATCGAGATCGCTATGCTCAGTTCCTAGATGAGCAGCTGGTTCTTCATCTCAAGAGGATGGCTCCCACCATGGGACCTTCCTACTCTGTTGCTTGTGGGGTATTTCGTCTTCATTTTGAGCAGCAAGAAGAGAACGCTTGGGAAGTTATTTCCCATCATGCCTCCCTTTTGTCTCCTGCTTTCTATCTCCCTGTACCACCTCAAGATTAATCAAATATACTTTTGTGCTCTCTCATCCATCCTTTCTCCTTTCTTCTTTGTCTCCTCGTGCATCTTTTTACTTAATGACAAAAAGTGGGAGAAATATAGTATTTCTGAAATACATCTCTTATATTTTATTTCACAATTTATTTAGATTTATTTCAGAACATCTTTTATTGTTGCTATGTTTTATCATCACCAAAAAGGGGGAGATTGATGATCAGATTTTCCCCATGTAATTTAAATGAATTAAATATCTTTTTTGGTGATTAACAAAACTAAGACAATGTGCATTTCTAACATACCTTCTATAAGATTTGAGCACAGGAAATCTTAGAAAGAAAAATAAGCTAAACTGGTAAGTATTCTTCATACCAGCATTTATAGTTCAAAGCATATAATTTTCTAAGTACACATCGACTCTCTAGTTGTTACAACGATTTGCTCTCACAATGACTTGGTTCATAACGATTTGGCCGTCGCATCGATTTGATAAGTGAGAACAACGATTTGCTCTCACAACGACTTGGTTCATAACGATTTGGCTGTCGCATCGATTTGGTAAGTGAGAACAATGATTTGCTCTCACAACGACTTGGTTCATAACGATTTGGCCGTCACATCGATTTGATAAGTGAGAACAACAATTTGCTCTCTCAACGACTTGGTTCATAACGATTTGGCCGTCCGATCGATTTGATAAGTGAGAACAACGATTTGCTCTCACAACGATTTCGGTTTCACAATGACTCGTTAAGTTTCATAATGATTCGATAAGTTACACAATGACTCAGTCATTGTAACGATTCATTAAGTTACACAATGACTTGGTCGTAGTAACGATTTGATACATTAAACAACGATTTGTTCACTATATCATCTCGATAAGTGAAACAACGATTTGCTCGTAACGATTTGTTGATAGTATCATAACGATTTGTCTCTACAACATTTGGTTATTAATGCAAAATGATATGTGTAACATCGCGTGCTTTTCGGATCCTTATGGATCATGTGTGTATTGGTTGTGGTGGCCGTTGTGAGGCCAATGTGGTTTGGTCGTGTGGTGTGTGCAGGTGTGGTGCAGGTTTGGTCCTGAAATAAAATAGGACCTGCTGCAGTTGAGTAGGAGTTGGCAGCCAGGTGTGGTCGTTGACTTGTTGGCGTCCATATGTGTTGACGTTTACTATATAAACTTGGCAACAAGGGATATGGACGTCTAGCCTTGGCGATCTGATTGGCAACAGCCTTGTTGACGCCAACCTGTGCGACCTGCAAAATATAGGTCTACCCGAGAGCAGTTCCCTCACTCCATTCTCCCTCTCCCTTGCCATGTTTTCATGCCCCTTGCTTCCCCACTACTTACAACAGTTGTATAAGGTTAATTGGAGGATCGTGGAATGTAAGGCGGTGACGAATCAGCCAAGGAAACGCTGTGACATGGTGCAATTATCGTAGGAGCTCGTGGAGGGTTCGGTGTGAACCGGGAGAATTTAGGAGGTTTAAGTGCGTATTGAAGTAGGGAATGATCCCTTTAGTTCCTATAGATTGTGTTAATGCAATTGGAAAGCATGAATCTGCATGATAATTGTGTTTTTGGGTAATGGTATCCATGCGGGGTACATGGGTGGTTTGAGCAATTCGAAGAATAAAACATGTTGATTCAGTTTGATTGGAATGTATGCATGTTAGAGGAAGTGTTTCCTCGTGTTTTCCCGCAGGTTTTAGGGCCGAGGAAACTTGTGGAATCAGCCTAGGGTTTTTGTGAGAACTGGTAGCCGAGGAGCTTGGTGTCAACATCGATTGACGCCAGGTTCTTCAGCTGGGAGCTTAACAGCCAAATACCCTGCCGTTTATATCCCATCGACGGCAGTCCATGTTGTCGTCAGCATGATTTTGGTTTAAATATTGATATATTGAATATTTGTTGTTATCGAGCGGTGCGACGATAATTATGGTGCACCCAGTGCTCGTGGTTTCTGAGACTAGCATACTGGGTACACAGTTGGCTTGTTCTTTACGTGTTTACATGGTGTTCACGTGTAGTGGACTACTAGTGCACGCGGTTTACGTGAGTCTTCACGTGGTTTGTGTGTGACGTGCACGTGGTTTTGTATACGTGGCAAGTAGTACGACGCCTACCGTGGTTACCTCTCCAGTTGGGTGCCCCAGGTTCTTTGTGAGCCAGGCTGTTAGCTCGGGGCTTTGTCCCGGTACTTGTGTTGTACCGTCGAGGTCAGTGTCGTCTGACCTGGACACCCTCACTCCTGTGTTTGAGTTGTACGTACGGCAAAGGGAAAGATGACAGTGGGACAGTGACTGTCGTACTTGTCTTTTAGTCACTTGTAGCGCACTCGTAGTTGGGGGTACGGACACCAGTAGTCGACACTGGTCCCCAGCTAGTCCTTTTCTAGTGCCTCACTCTAGCAAGCCCGGGCCAGGGTCTCTGGAGGTTCCAGGCATGGGCCTATGACCGTGTGGTCCGTAGGTGGTGGTGTTTAGTTGGTCTCCACAGTTGCTTGACCTTTTCACGTGGAGCGGTAGCTGGACCTTTCGTTCTTGGCTGCGAGACTGAGAGGTAGACCTATGTTAGCTTGTCCGAGTCAGCCTCTGGTGTCGCGAACCAGTTCACGTGACTCGTGTTTGGCTATCTCTACTTTAGCTTGTACACTTGTACGGGTTTAGCGTTTAATTATTATAGTTGTTTTAGTAGTCGGCAGACGGTGAGTACTTTTACAGCTTTCATATCCTGCTTAGATGTTCTATAAATTGTTGGTACTGTTTACTGCTTTTGTACCTGTGGTTTTGGTTTGCTCGGTTTTGAGGGGGGAGTTCCCTACTGAGCCAGTGACTAGCGAGGCTCACCCCTACCCCCACAGGTGAGAGCGAGGAGGATGTTTCACGACCGTCGTCCAGTTCAGAGCTGTGTCGTAGCTGTGCAGGGTCAGTACCTCCAGCTGTGTAGTAGCAGCTCCAGCAGTGTAGTCTCAGTAGTGCAGTGTAGTGTAACTAGTTTGTTTACTTGTTTCAGTTGTACCTCGGGGTATGCCCCAGGCTCTTATACTTTCTTTCAATTTTGTGGAAATATGGCTATGTAAACTTGTGAAATATATATGTGAAATGTGTTGGGTTTTCATTCTAATATTTTTAACAACATGTTTTTGATGATAGAAAAGTTTAATTGAGTTTTGATACATGACAAAGAACTTGATACTACTTGGTTATCTATGTACTCATAATATCTAACTTTACATGTTTTATCATGTAGGTACAAATGCTTAAAGCCAAGCTATCACAAAACAAAAGAAAAAGATCACAAAAAGCTGTGAACTATGTCACCTGTCGACAGACCACAATGCTCCTGTCGACAGATCTCATAGATATGGTCAGCCAGAAAAGCTCAAAGCTCAGGTTACAGCCATCTGTCGACAGATGCCCATCGGCTGTCGACAGATGTCACTGACAGAAGTTCTAGATATCTGGACTGTAGATATCTATCGACAGATGCAAGTCGACTGTCGACAGATCTCACAGACCTGAAATCCCAGATCTTTGTATGTTACAAACTTGTTGCAATCTGTCGACAGATGCAGCCAGACCTGTCGACAGACGAACAGAATCTTCAGATACGGAAAGATCTAACATTGCCCAAGTTGGTGTTTCTTTCTACCACGACTCTCCATATGTAAACACCACTATATAAACATCCTTTTGAAGCAAATCACGTACACAAGCAGCCTCCAAGCAAAAACCCTAAAGAGTTCTCAAAAGAAGTCTTGTTCTGCTGCTCTGCTTCAACCTACCGCCCAGAACCAAGAAGAGAAGTCTCTCTAGTGGAAGGTGAAGCCTGAACGTCGTGGATTCAAGTGTCTCCGTCAACTTGTGATCTTCAAGACGAAGCTTGAAGTCCAGTCTGACGTTCACAAGAAGAGTTTACAATCTGGATTTGTTCTTCAACTCTCAAACTCTTCTCTGTTTCTACTTTCTTCTTTATCCGTGTGTGTGTTGTGGTGTCTCAAGCAGTCCTTGTGCTTGATTCACGTGTGGGTGTTGTTCTGATCGTGGTTTCACATCAGATAACACGTGCGTGTGTGAGTTGTAGTTTGTGAACTAGCTCATAAGCAGATTGCTCTACATGTGTGTGTGGCCCGTGGATGTAGGATACACGAGTTGTGTATTCCGAACCACGTAAATCGTCGTGTCTTGTGGTTTGCACGAGTTTACGATAGATGTTTGGTAGGCATGGCATCTCTACGCACGTTTGATAATCTGTTATCTATCTGTCATCAAGTCACACACATCCACACATAGTTTATAGTTTAACATTGTTTTGATAATCTATGTTTCAAAGAAAAGAAGGTGATAAACATTTTTAATCGGCAGTAATCTATTCAACCCCCTTCTAGATTACCATATAGGGAACTCCGCAACCTTCCAATTGGTATCAGAGCTTAGTTTCTCCGATTTACTGCTTTATCTGTTTGATCTTACGATCAGGAGATTCACGGTCAAATGGAATCTAACAAGGGGTATATGGCCAAGGGACACTCAGTGACCAGGCCACCCTTCTTTGATGGCACTGACTATCCATATTGGAAAAATCGAATGCAGGTATTTCTACGAGCACAAAATTTCGAACTATGGAAAATAGTCAGAAAAGGAGCATACGAATTGCCTCAGGACGAGGACACCTGGACGAAGGACCAGATCGCCAAGGGGACACTCAACTAGAGCGTCCTCAACATGATGCAGTGCGCAGTCCACCCAAAGGAGTACTCAAGAGTCTCCACATGCACCTCAGCAAAGGAGATGTGGGACAAGCTTGAGCTGATCTATGAAGGTACGTCTGAGGTAAGAGAATCAAAGGTAAGCATGTTGGTTTCAGAATATGAAATGTTCAAAATGAATAATAATGAAACCATCTCTGACATGTTTGCTAGATTCATGATAATTATAAATGGATTGAAAGGTCTTAAAAAAGAATACTCAGAGAGTGACTTGGTGAGGAAGATACTTCGGTCTCTTCCATCCTCATGGAACACTAAAGCCACGGTCATTGATGATTCCAAAGACCTCTCAAAAATGAAAGTAGATGAATTGATTGGTTCTCTGATGACTTATGAATTGAATGTCAAAAGAAAGGAAACTGATGAAAATCTGAGGAAGTCACTTGCTTTGAAGGCTTCCAGGAAGAGTTCTTCAGCTTCCAAAAAGGAGATAATTCAGGAAAGTGCTGTGACTAAATCGTCTAGTGAAAGTGAGAATGATGAAATGGCTATGCTCACTAGACAATTCAAAAAATTCCTGAAATACAAGAGGAGAGGTACAGGTAACTCTAAACCTTTCCAAAAGAAAGACTTTGCTAATAAATTCGATACTAACAAAAAGTCTGAGATTGTCTGTTATGAGTGCAAGAAACAAGGGCACATGAGAGGAGAGTGCCCCGAGCTCAAAAAGAAGCTGAAGAAGGACAAGTTCACTTTCAAGAAGGCCAAGGCAATGGTGGCCACTTGGAGTGATGAAGATGAAGACGAGGACAGTCAAGCTACCTCAGGAGATGATGAGATTCAGTGTCTCATGGCAAGGAGTGATGACTCCAACGAGGTAAGCTCTTCCTTTGAAACATATTCTATTACTGAATGGGAAGAAGCTTATACTGTTCTATTTGAAAAAGTCTGTGAATTCAAGTCCGAAAATAAAGCACTCAAGAAGAAAGTCAATTCCCTTGTTCATGAATCAAACAACAATGAAGAAATTGAATCCTTGAATAAGGTAATTGAAATGATGAAGATTGATGAACAAAAACACAGTGATGAATTGGATAGCATGAAACTTAAGTTTCAAGAAGTTCAAAAGGAAAGAGATGATCTAATGAACTCTCTTGAAACTCTTAAAAGTGAGCATGCTAATCTAAAAGAAAAATTGGAACAAGCTGAAAAAGAAATAAGAGGTAAGTCAAAAGATTTGTCTGGCTTTGTCAAAAGTAAACAGAATCTGGATGCAATTCTAGGTTCAAAAGTGTTTGTTGCAAGACATGGGATTGGGTTTCAAAATGCAAAGCAAAAGGAAATTGGCAAAAATCTGCTAACAGATTTCATTGATTCCAGCCCAAGTTCAAGTAGACAAACCCCTTCAAAGAATAAGAAAAATCCTTCAAACGGTAAGAAACAAGAACCTAAATTGATCAAGTTTGTTCCTAGTCAATCTAAGGAATTTGCAACAAGCCCAAGACAGGACAAAAAGCATGCTCCTAAACCCAAATTAACAAGGCAACAAAAGGGTAAGATGCCAATGCATGCTCCCAAGAATATCATGCCCACTGTTGTTCATAAATCTTCATCATGCAAAATCTACAAAAAGGTTGGGCATACTGAAAAACAATGCTGGAACAATCCAAATAAACTGAAATTCAAACAGATTTGGATCCCTAAGCATTTACTGTTTGGCATGAATGATACAACGGCACCCAAAGTAATTTGGGTACCAAAACCTCTTGTCTGATCCACATGTGCAGGAATGCCTAGCAGCCCACAATCAAAACAAATGGTACCTAGATAGTGGCTGCTCGAGGCACATGACGGGCAATAAAGAAAAATTCAGTTTGCTCGTGGAAAAAGATGGAGGTCAAGTGATTTTTGGAGGTAATAACAAAGGCCAGATTATCAGCTCAGGTAAGGTTGGTAAGTTTGCCTCTAACTCCATAGACAATGTTTTACTTGTTGATGGCCTTCATCACAACTTGCTTAGCATAAGTCAATTGTGTGATAAGGGTCATAAAATTGTCTTTGAATCCAATTCATGTCAAATTCTTGATAAGGAAACAGGAAGTCTGAAATTTTCTAGAAAAAGAATAAACAACATCTACATGGTTGACTTAGATGATCCAGAAAATAATGATTTGTGTCTTGTAGAAAACAAACAGGATGAGCTTACATTGTGGCACCGTAGGCTTGGTCATGCTAGCTATAATGTTTTGCACAAGATCATGAGGCTTAAACTGGTAAGTGGACTTCCTGAAATCCCATTCAACAGAAATGAAAATTTTTGTGATGCATGTGCATAGGGAAATTAAACCCAGAAATCCTTCAAATCAAAAGCACCGGTGAGTACTTCTAAAGCTTATGAACTGTTGCACATGGACCTATTTGGACCTATAAGAACACTAAGTCTCAATGGCAAGCGTTATGGTTTTGTCATTGTAGATGATTTCTCTAGGTTCACTTGGGTAAAATTTCTAGCTCACAAGAATGAAGCACTGAATGTCTTTGAAGAATTTTTTAATAAAATTGAGCATGGAAATGTCAACAAAATATGCTCCATCCGCACTGATCACATGGGAGAATTTGACAACAACTCCTTCACTGATTTTTGCAAAAACCAAGGTATAGACCACTTGTTTTCCTCCCCAAGAACTCCAGAGCAAAATGGGGTCGTGGAGAGGAAAAATAGAACCTTAGTGGAGATGGCTCGCACACTTCTGGTCGAGAATCAACTAGCAAGAACCTTTTGGGCAGAAGCGGTAAACACGTCATGCTACATCCTTAACAGAACCATGGTAAGACCGGTATTCAAGAAAACTTCCTACGAACTACTGAAAGGTAAGAAACCCACTATTGGGTATTTCAGAGTTTTTGGCTCAAAAGTGTTCATACATAACAATGATAAAAATGATTTGGACAAGTTTGAAGCCAAAAGCGATCAAGGTATTTTTCTTGGATACTCAAAACACTCTAGAGCTTATAGGGTGTTTAATCTCAAAACAAGAAAAGTGGAAGAAACTCCACATGTTGTATTTGACGAATCTCAAACCAAGCCTAATAATTCTAATCTTTACAGGTTTGCAGATGAAACTGAAGATACAACAATCGGAGAACTACAAAGAAAACCAAATGCAATCTCTAAAACAACTCTTAAAACTAAAAGTGGATATCTTCGCAGGTATGATGATGAAAATGATGGACATCTGTTCAGAAATGAAGAAGAAGTACTTGCACAAGATCCACAACAACAAGATCAACTTCAAGCTGAAAGTCCTCCAGCCACCCCTCCTCCAGAACAACCTCCTCAAATGCAAGATCAACCAGGACCTTCAACTGTTACTAATGTGAGGTATTCTAAAGCTCATCCACTCGAAAATGTCATAGGTGACATAAATGACTCAGTTCAAACTAGGTCTCAAGTTAATCAAATAGTTGAACATGATCATTTAGCGTTTGTATCTCAAGTGGAACCTAAAAACGTTGAAGAAGCATTAAAAGAAAACTCATGGATTGATGCTATGCATGAGGAGCTTGGGCAATTTCAAAGAAATAATGTCTGGAGTTTAGTTCCTAGAACCCCTGAAATATCTGTCATTGGAACAAGATGGGTCTTTAGGAATAAACTAAATGAAGAGGGTAAAGTGGTGAGAAACAAGGCTAGACTGGTTGCAAAAGGATATAATCAGGAATTTGGTGTGGACTTTGAAGAATCCTTTGCACCTGTAGCTAGACTAGAAGCAGTGAGGATCTTGTTAGCATATGCATGTTCAAACAAGTTCAAACTATTTCAAATGGATGTTAAAACTGCTTTCTTGAATGGCTACATAAAAGAGGAAGTCTATGTTTCTCAACCACCTGGCTTTGAGGATCATGATAAACCAAACCATGTGTTTAAATTGCACAAAACTCTTTATGGTTTGAAACAGGCACCCCGAGCTTGGTACAACAGGCTGAGCACCTATCTAGTAAGCAAAAACTACTCAAGAGGTAAGGTAGACCAAACTCTCTTTACAAAGAAAGTTTGCAATCACATAATTGTTGTTCAAGTCTATGTGGACGACATTATCTTTGGTTCTACTAACCCTTCACTGTGTGAAGAATTCTCTAATCATATGCACAGTGAATTTGAGATGAGTCTTATGGGGGAGCTTCAATTTTTTCTTGGTTTGCAGGTCAAACAATTAGAAGACGGATTCTTCATTAACCAAGAAAAATATGTTAAAGAGCTCCTGAAAAGGTTTCAGTTTGAACAAGCTAAGCATGCCTCAACACCCATGAGCACAAGCCTTAAGCTACAAAGTGATGAGAAAGGTAAATCGGTAGATGCCAAACAATTTCGAGGTATGATTGGCTCACTCCTTTATCTTACTGCAAGTAGACCAGACATACAATTCAATGTTTGTCTTTGTGCTAGATACCAATCTAGTCCAAAGGAAAGCCATCTAATTGCAGTTAAGAGAATATTCAGATATCTCTCAGGTATGCATGACTTGGGTCTTTGGTATCCAGTAGGCAGTAGCTTTAACTTGGTTTCATATTCTGATGCTGACTATGCTGGATGTAAAATTGACAGGAAAAGCACTAGTGGCTATTGCCAAATTCTTGGTGGTTGCATGGTTTCGTGGGCATCCAAGAAGCAACACTCGGTTGCACTCTCTACTGCAGAGGCAGAATATGTTGCTGCAGGGAGTTGTGCGGCACAAGTGTTGTGGATAAAAAGTCAGTTGTGTGACTACAACATTGACATTGGATGCACACCTATCCTTTGTGACAACACTAGTGCAATCAATCTTTCAAAGAATCCCATTCAACATTCTAGGACAAAACACATAGAAATTCGTCATCATTTCTTGAGAGATGAAGTAGCCAATAAAACATTGGAGATAAGTTTCATACCCACTGAAAATCAACTGGCAGACATCTTTACCAAACTGCTGGCTGAAGATAGATTCACAACATTGAGACGAGAATTGGGTTTGTGCAAATTACAATGAAACTTAACCCAAATATTAAGTATATGTTCCTTGTGTGAACTAACTATGAGGTATATCAAATGGTGATTTGTGGAAGAACAAGTCATGCTTGGTTGGAAACTTTCATTATGCGTGAGAAAATATTCTCCGCCAAGTATCCATAGTTATGTTGCATGAAAGGGTCATTGACTTTCTATGAGGATTCAGTTTCTTTATATTTTACCCACTCACTATTTCTTGTCAAAAATTGAACATCTTCATGAAATCACTTCATTCTTGCTTTGGTGTTTTTCAAATTGTGCAAATGTGTCTTGTTGTACTTGAATGTATGTGTACACATAAGCACACACTATAGGGGAGTAAAAATTAAGCTAGATGAGTGTTTGAGTGAAGGAAGTCATTCATATCATATTCATGTCAACTTCTCTCACTTTTTATATTCATTTATTCCCTCATTCAAACATTGATTCCACTCTGAATAAGCTACTGTCGACAGACATGAACACCCTGTCGACAGATCAGGCTCCACAGACATCAGTTTTTGAACTCTGTGTACACCTGTCGACAGACGACAACTCATCTGTCGACAGCTAAACACAGCTCTGAAAACCCAGTCTTCTGTCTGTGCTCATCTGTCGACAGGCTCCCTCTAGCTGTCAACAGACACACTCTTTCTTGTCAATTCATGCCTATTTCTTATCAAACTCATGAGCAGGTTCATGTCCTTCATCTAAGATGTTTATTGGGTGTTTATACATGTTTGACTTCATCATATTCCAGTGATATTAATTTTATTCCCTCAATCAACATGATTTGGACATACTACCTCGGCACGGGTTTAGGTTACATTATTTTGAAAACATTGAACCATCGTAGAGGATAAACACCTAACTCTTTAGAATAATTTCCTTGTAGGCAAACACTATTCTCAAGTAACTTGAAAAGTCTTATGGTCATTGAACTTTATGTCTCACATTGACTGCTAATCATATACTTTCCTTGATCTGGAATTTTAAATCTGAAATGGAGTAAAGCTACCTATTTCTGAAAAACAACAAAAAAAATCAATCTACAAGTGGGTAAAAGGTAGAGCAATGATGTGTATTGCTGAGTAACCGGGGAGATGGGCATCACAAATGTCTGCCCTCGCGTCAAAAAGCTATCTCATCAACTCTATACAACGGTATGATGGACTCTTCCACTGAGTAACTGGGGGTACGGGCACTTGTCATATCTATCCTCACGACAAAAGGTATGAAGTTCTCTTAAATACCACTTTTCCCGTTACATTCATTTGTTGCAAGCAAAAAAAAAACTTTTTGAAATAGAGTGAAGCCTCCACAGTGTCTCAAATAACCAGGTCAATTAATGTCTATGGTTATCATGAAGTTTAGACATTCATTTCAGTCATCATTTGATCATCATAAACTAGGGATAGTGTTGGTCTACAATGTCCTTAATCAAACAAGGGTGTTGGTGTCCTTTCTCTAAGACCGTAAGGTGTTCTCTTAATGCTCTAATTTAAAACTCCTTAGGTATTATGTCTAAACCATTTAGGTAAATGGGAGGGCCTTAATATCCATGTCTATGGTGGGTTCCAATGTGTGTATACCCATTTTACACCTTATTTATTCAATGTGTAACCTTTGCTCAAGAGTTCTCCTTGAAAATCCACACAAAAATCAGTCAGACAGAATTTCTGTATGGATCTGTCGATAGATATCCAGTCATCTGTCGACAGACGGCGGCAGCTCTGGTTTGGGAAGACCAACGAGCGCGCCGTTTGGGGACGGATTTGGTGGGACCTTGCCTTCTAAATTTCAATCCACCCTCTTTAAAAGCACCCACGTCCCTTCTCCTTCCCCACTTTCAAATCCCTCTCTTTCCTCTACAAACGAGCCCCTGCTTCCCCTTGGACGCAAACCCTACCTTTCATCTTTCCTGTCCTATCTCTGCAGTGGGCTTCTCCTCTTCATCCTCCCTCTCTGTGCTTCATCCATCCACACTCTACATGGCTCCCAAGGCAAAGAAACTGGCATCTCGCCGCCGTCCCTCCTCATCTCGAACCGGCGATGATGACCGGGCTACTGATGAGCGCCGCACGAAGCTTCGGGACAATCGTCTGCCCGAACTTGTGGTTCCTCCCCGTCTCCATCTCACTCATTCTAAGGGGTCATTCATCAAGTTCGTTCAGCCTAGGTATGTCGATTTTGAGTCCTTGGCAGATCTTTTTCCAAACCTCTAACCCCTATTTGACACTCAGGGGTGGACATCTTTTCTCTACAGTCACACGGCCTATTCTCCCACTGCCGTTCGTGACTTCTTCAATCATCTTGGCTTCTCAAAGGAAAAGCATTTCTATATAACTGTGAAGCGCACCACTTTCCAACTCACTGCCAACCTTATTAGCACAGCCCTTCAAATCCCCAACTCCGGAGCCGACATCCTCACCCATACTCCGGATGCTTCTGTATACTATCATCTCCTAACTCTTGAAGAATATGATGGCACAAAGAAGATTGCCAAATTGAATGCCAATTCCTTCCCTCCATTGAACCGGATGATCCATCATATCTTCACAACCATGATTGCGCCAAAGCATGGCAGTCGGGAACTTGTCACCGACGTTCATAAATCACTCTTCACCTTTTTCCTTAAGTGTGAACCCATCAATCTCCCTGTCCTGATGCTTGGCCTTATTCTCAAGTGCTTCTACCAACCCGGAAGTCAATGCCTTTTGCTTGTCCAATCACCTCCATTCTGAAGTTCATTGGAATTGTCATTCCGGACAGTGAATGCATAATGCTCAACTCCCGCAGTAGTTTCGATCTCACTGCTGCACATAGGATGGGATACAATCTCGTTCATGGGGTCGTCACTCGTGAGCTAAAAGGAAAGGCACCAGCTGTTGCCATGGATGTAGATCATGAGATTGCTGCTGATGATGATGATGATAATGAAGAAGCAGGAGATGAAGACTCCCATTCTGAGCCTCTTGATGCTCCGGGAGATAGTGCTAGTGATGCAGATGATGAGCCTTCTCTGCGTGATCTTATTGCTCAGATGCAACTCCAGATGTCCACTGGATTCGATAAGATTCATGCACGATTGGACACAGTGGATGCAAACATGGAAGCAATAGTGGACACTCAAGTCCAACTGCAGCTGCGTCTCACAAGGCTTCAGGAAAGTCGTCGGGCTACTACATCGCCTGGCGATGATGCTGCATAGAGAGTCTATGGGTCTAGGAGTCACTATATGTTTCTATGTTTCACATGTGTCTGTCATGTTCTGAGTTATGTTTTTCCACTTCATGGTCATGTAATTTCTCTCCCTTTCATTTCAGTCATCACATTTTGTACTGTATGCTTCATATCTCATCAATGAAATCACAGTCCTTTGCTACATCATTGTGTGTGACTATTATGAATACCTTTAGATGATGTCAAAAGGGGGAGAAACCTCAATTGTGCACTAATTGAATAATTTTGTCATCATCAAAAAGGGGGAGAATGTTGGGTTTTCATTCTAATATTTTTAACAACATGTTTTTGATGATAGAAAAGTTTAATTGAGGTTTGATAAATGACAAAGAACTTGATACTACTTGGTTATCTATGTACTCATAATATCTAACTTTACATGTTTAATCATGTAGGTACAAATGCTTAAAGCCAAGCTATCACAATACAAAAGAAAAAAGATCATAAAAAGTTGTGAACCATGTCACCTGTCGACAGACCACAATGCTCCTGTCGACAGATCTCACAGATATGGTCAGCCAGAAAAGCTCAAAGCTCAGGTTACAGCCATCTGTCGACAAATGCCCATCGGCTATCGACAGATGTCACTGATAGAAGTTCTAGATATCTGGACTGTAGATATCTGTCGACAGATGCAAGTCGACTGTCGACAAATCTCACAGACCTGAAATCCTAGATCTCTGTATGTTACAAACCTGTTGTAATCTGTCGACAGATGCAGCCAGACCTGTCGACAGACGAATAGAATCTTCAGATACAGAAAGATCTAACATTGCCCAAGTTGGTGTTTCTTTCTACCACGACTCTCCATATGTAAACACCACTATAAAAACATCCTTTTGAAGCAAATCACGTACACAAGCAACCTCCAAGCAAAAACCCTAAAGAGTTCTCAAAAGAAGACTTGTTCTGCTGCTCTGCTTCAACCTACCACCCAGAACCAAGAAGAGAAGTCTCTCCAGTGGAAGGTGAAGCCTGAACGTCGTGGATTGAAGTGTCTCCATCAACTTGTGATCTTCAAGACGAAGCTTGAAGTCCATTCAGACGTTCACAAGAAGAGTTTACAATCTGGATTTGTTCTTCAACTCTCAACTCTTCTCTGTTTTCTACTTTCTTCCTTATCCGTGTGTGTGTGTGGTGTCTCAAGCAGTCCTTGTGCTTGATTCACGTGTGGGTGTTGTTCTGATCGTGGTTTCACATCAAATAACACGTGTGTGTGTGAGTTGTAGTTTGTGAACTAGCTCATAAGCAGATTGCTCTGCGTGTGTGTGTGGCCCGGGGATGTATGCACCACAAGTTGTGTATTCCGAACCACGTAAATCATCGTGTCTTGTGGTTGCAAGAGTTTACGATAGATGTTTGGTAGGCACGGCATCTCTACGACGTTTGATAATTGTTATCTATCTGTCATCAAGTCACACACATCACACATAGTTTATAGTTTAACATTGTTTGATAATCTGTGTCAAAAGAAGAAAGAAGGTGATAAAAACCCCCTTGTAGATTACCATATAGGGAATTCCGCAACCTTTCAAAATGGTGTGTTCCTTTATGTTTACACGGACTGTGAATTGGTATCCCTTGCGAGGCTTTGGTCCGTTCGCGGGAGGCGAACTCGGATCAAGTACGTTATCGGTTTAACGGGCTTGGTCGAGGTGTTCCGTCACAATATGTGTGTACATCGACTTGTTTATGAACATATAACGATTCACATGAACAACGACTCATCTTTACATCGATTTCATAAGTCATGATCATATCGACTTCATGGTCTATATCGACTTGATATTCAAACCTATTCTCAGATAGTTTGAAAAGTCAAAGTCTTCCCTGGCTTTTATCTCACATCCATGCATTTATTATGACTGATCATATCACTGCACTGCATGCAAACGATATCTTCTATTTCCAAGTTTATACTGTAAATGTCCTTTTTGAAGAATAGAATGGAACTTCTATTTTTATATAAACTCATTCTAACGTTGGCTGACAACAAGAGACAGCCTAGCTGTCTATTGTTTTAGCATTTAATGCGTGCAGGTCTCTGACAATGCACCTCAATACAACGTTGGACAATATGGAAGATAATGGATATCAGAGAAGGTCCTTTCTCTTGTTGTGTGCATGGAAAGCTAAAGACTGTTGAACAAGAAGCTCTACAGTGACATGCAGTCTAACGTAAACAAAAGCTTAGAGATAACAGACACTTCAACGTTCATTTTTCAAATGGAAGACATATATAGAAGACTGAAGCTCCAGAAACAAAGAGGAACAACAATCTTTTACAAACTGTCTGTGAGCATCTGAAAGAGCGAAGCTTCACTCCTTTACCTGTCTAGCTCTTAGCTCTCTGCATCGAGTGTAGATCTCAGAGAAAGAGCAATTTTTTTGTGTACTGAGAGGGTTCATTACTGTTCATTTTCTTCCTCTCAGTATTCGCTTCGGATCAAGCATTGTGTTGTTAGCTTGGTCCAGGGGCTTGTCTTCCTGAACACATCTTCGTGTTGTTCCCTTCGTGTTGAAGGAAGACCTGGGGGTTTCTAGGGTGTTAGTTTCCCTTTGTGTAGAAGGAAATCTGGTGGGATCCAGGGTGCTGTAATTCCTCTTCGGGTTGTGAAGAGAAGACCAGCTGCGGCTATGTGTGTAAGTGTCCTTAAGGGGGACTGTACCCTTGGGTAGTGAAATCTTGAGTTGTTGCTCAGGGACTGGACGTAGGACTCCTATGGAGAGGAGGTTCGAACCAGGATAAATTCCGTGTGTTGTGTGTTTGAGTGCCTTGTGTTTGCTATCCTCTCTTTACTAACACTAATAGTCATCGAAGTGTGTTGTGTGATTATTTTTATGGACAGGTTTTAAAGTGATCAAAATTTTAAGAATCCCATTCACCCCCCCTCTGGGCTTGCTAGCTGGGCAACACTAACTTAAATGTTATAGAGTATAATACATGTATTCCTTTACTAAAACACATTATTTTTTATATAAGATAAAGTATGCTTTATTTTTTAATAAGATAAAGTATGCTATAAATAAATTTGTTTAAAATTTTTCATAGAAAAAACACAATGATTAAATATTTGTAACAGATAATTGCACAATAATATTTCTAAGTATTTTTATTCAACAATACTTAAGATAGTTGCTCAACAATTTTGGCTTAACATCCAAGACTCAAGAAGACTGGTCAGCTAGAAAAATCCAAAAGAAGCAAAGAAATATAATAAGAAAGCCATGGCAGCCACAATGAAGAAGTCTCCACTTCAGATTCATCAAGCTCAGATTTAGAAAAAGAGTTGGTACGTCTAGCCCTCATGGCAGTACAAATGAGGTACATTCGACCCGTATTTTATTCTGCATGATTCGAGTCAAAATCTGAAGATTTAGAAGATGTTTTTATGAACTTTATAAAAACACAAGGTTGTTGTGCAAGAGTTAAAAAAATATTAAAAAGTAACCTTAATTTTTTTAAAAACATTAATTCTGATCTTAAATCCGAAATGGAAAATTGGAAAAACAGTTAAAGAAAAGTAAAATAACTATTATCTTTTGTGTGAACATTTAAAGAGCAAGAATAATGAAAAATTAGAGTTAGAAGAAAAATTGAAAACTCTAACTGAAGAACATCTTTATCTAAAAGAATCAGTTAGAAAATTAACAAAAGGTCAAACATCTTTAGCTCTATGCTTAAAAAGGCTAAAATCTGGCACCATAAACAAGGTCTTGGATACAAACCTCCTAAAAAAGGAAAACAAATTAAGGTATCTTGAAAAATATCCATTGCCAAAATTTGTGAAAAAACTAAGATGCCTCAAAAGGCCATTGTAATAAACAAAAGCTCCAAAAAGAAAAACAAGAACACACAAGCCTATAAACAACTATATTCATTGTTGTTTCATTGCAATGAACTAGGCACATAGTAAATACTTGCACTACTAGACACCTAATGTGGATTTCGAAAGGATATTTTTATGCATCTAACCATCAAGGACCCAAAAAGATTTGGATACCTATTTTTGAGTAATTTGTTTGCAGGATAGCCTTAGAGCATGAAGAACAAAGGATGCTCAAGGCATTGGTGACTGTCAGCTCTTCATCCAACTCAAATCTGAAGAGGGAGTAGTCATAGATTTGTATTTAGTTTACAATACTACTAATAAGGGTTTGCAAGTTTCTCTTTATAAGATCAATGTAGGAAAAACTCTTGAAGACTTGATAAACAACAAGTGGATATGTCAAGAAACAACAAGATCAAACACCAACAAGATCAGAAGAAGATTGAAGATTCATTAAGCCTCACACTAAGGGGGAGCCATACACTGAGGGGAAGCCTCACATCAAGGGGGAGAAAGTAAAAGGGGGAGATGTAAATTTATGACAAACATTGTTGAACCCCTCTCCTTCAATCTTACAACATATTGGTAAGAAGTCCTTACTAAATGGGGAAATGCAAATGGTAAGATCCTTCCTTTTTTGTTATTAACAAAAAGGGGGAGAGTATTCTTAAACTATAAATTTTTTGTTTATTTCATATTTTGAGTATCTAACTTTTAAAAAATCACATGAGTTTGTCATCACCAAAAAGGGGAGATGTTGAACCAGTCCTATATTTTATCCTTTAATTTTGGTGATAACAAAACCCATGTTTAACTTAAATATCATTAATATATGTCATATCATGTTTCTCTCATGAATACAATATATTATGGCATTATCACTTCAGATTTACACTAAGTTTCAACTTCGTCATGCATGTTTTGATCATGTTCAGTCGAAGCTTACTTTGTCATATACGAAGCTAACTTGTCATATCTGAAGTCCACTTCGTCATATACGAAGTTACACTTCGTCATGCACGTTTTTGGTCGTGATCAGTCTAAGCCCAACTTTTTCATATACAAAGCTAACTTCATCATATCCGAAGCTATATGCGAAGTTCACTTTGACCGACTGTGTGTTTCAACTTCGATTGACAACGTTAAATTTTGTTCATCCGAAGTTACACTTCGTCATATCCAAAGTTTCACTTCAACTGATTGCATTGTATTTTGTCCAGTCGAAGTAGCCAGTCTAAGTTTAAACATCAATTGTTTTTTACTATAACACACTTTACTTTGTATTATAATTGTTGTGTTAAAGCATAGGCATGCACGTATTATGATGTATAAACCTCATTAGTCAGTTGGTGTCAACACACTCATTAAGAAAATTTTCTAAGTACACATCGTATACTTATAAACCTCATTAGTCAATTGGGAAGAGTATTCTTAAACTATGAATTTTCTATTTATTTCATGTTTGAGTATCTAACTTTCAGAAAATTCACATGAGTTTTGTCATCACTAAAAAGGGGGACATTGTTGAACCACTTCTATTTTAGTCTTTTATTTTGGTGATAACATACCCATGTTTAACTTAAAATATCATAATATATGTCATATCATGTTTCTCTCATGAATACAATATATTATGGTATTATCACTTCATATTTACACTGAGTTTCAACTTTGTCATGCATGTTTTGATCATGTATAGTCGAAGCTTACTTCGTCATATACGAAGCTAACTTCGTCATATCCGAAGTTCACTTCATCATATACGAAGCTACACTTCATCATGCATGTTTTTGGTCATGATCAGTCGAAGTCCAACTTCGTCATATACAAAGCTAACTTTGTCATATCCGAAGCTATATAAGAAGTTCACTTCAACCGACTGCGTGTTTCAGCTTCGATCGACAACGTTAAATTCTGTTAATCCAAATTTACACTTCGTCATATCAAAAGTTTAACTTCAACCGATTGCGTTGTATTTTTGTCACACCCCCAATTTTAGCAGTAGAATTTAATCGGGAATGTGATGGACAAGCAAGCATTCAGAAGCCATAGACAAATTGTGATGCCCTGAAATTTTGTTCATACACTTTAATTTCAATTGTTATCTATTTTATTGTGTATTTAAAATTTCTGTGAATATGTAAGTATAGTTAAGTTTTCTTAAAGAGAGGTCAGCCTGTTCTCGGGCAGGTGGATGGCTGTGTCAACCTGTGTTGTTGACGGCAACATTATTGCCGTCGATAGTAGTATAACGGCAACATCTCTTGCCGTCAACTTTAGGTAAACATCCATATTCATTGACGTCAACTTTAGGTAGACGACAATCAAATTGCCATCAACTTCTTCCAGTGCAGACCATGAAATTTTGTCACGTCTCGAGAATTACGCAGTGGATATTAATTCGAAAAATTCGAGTCGATAATTCGAGACGTGAACAGTCGACAAATAAGTCTCTAGCTAGCACGCACTAAATGTATGATAACATACATCATCATAGGGCCCAAATCGAACTTAATGGAAATTGTATTCTAATCTCATATTGTCTCAGATAACTAATACAGGACTAAGACTCAATAAAAGCAAAAGTACATAATACCTCACTTCATACTACATTGTTCTAACATTCAAAATAAACTAACTATAGATAGACTCATAATTGGAACGCTCATCACTCGGACGTATTCCCATCCTCGACTTGCTCTTCCTCTTGAACTTCATAGTCACCTAGATTAGGTAAAAGGTAGGGGATGAGCAAACTAGCCCAGTAGGATTTATATCTCAATGTGCGGGCAATGATATAAGTGATTAGCAATTTAGGACTAGGTAAGCACGATGAATGTCATGATATGCATGTACGAATAAAACTCATTAAAACATGTTGCATGATATGAGCTAGAGAGAGAGTGATCATGATAGAGCAAGATCTAGAACAATATAACGAGTTGGAACTAGAAATAGATCACTTTGTACAAGCACGCAAGATTTCAATTGATGTCAAGAACGCAAGATATCACTAATTGCATTAAATGCAGGATGGCCATATCACGCAAGCAAGCAAGCAAGAACACACAAGCACGATCATATAACACTAATCAGGCATGTAGAGTCTAATGTACATCAAGGAAAGATCCACCAAGAATGCACACTAGGACACATGTATGTGGTTATTGTATCTATCATTCAACAAGCAAGAAAGTACTCCCAGCGCAGATGCAATGCCAGTAATCATTATACCCCATGGTTAACAGTATATCTATGACTCGCCGTCATTGGGGCTAGATTGGAGCCCTTGGACACACGCCGTGCCCTGTCAGCATCTCATGTAAAATTTTAAATGTAGATACCCACAGTCATTAATAATGGCCAGTGAGAGTTTCAAGATGTAGCATGTGTAACGTCATGTTCATGATGATGATGGGAACAAGTAATAAGTAATTGAACATGATTTCATGATAACAATGGTCAAGAGATAAATTTGACAGCATAACGGTATGATTTATACTTTGGTTCAATGTTTACATTAATGGCTTTAGTCTAGATTGTAAATCACACTCACGAGAACAAGATGAGAAAGGAAGTGCACGCTATCTCCAGGGAACTTCAATGGTACAACCAACTCGTCGGCCATGTGGGAATCCATGGTCAGAGGAGATTTACAGAGGCCTTGGAGAAAAGGTCACTAGTCTACCGATTCGGAATGACCGGTAGAGAGTTTCCAAATTCCCAAGAAAAGGCTGCCTAGACGTGTAAGTGTGTAGGGATGTACGCGTGTCTCAATTCACAAAGCATCGGTCTCAACTCACGGAAAGCACTTAAAATGATGGCATGACATGAAACTATGCACTTTAACAAATCATGGTTTGCAAGATTTTTATGTCAACAAAATTATCATTTTAGTCAAGCTAGAATAGTAAGAAGAGTAAATCATAAGTTGCATGAATGATCACGTCATTAGGAGAGCAATTAGAATATCGTTCATGTAATTATAGATTTTAAATGTGTTAATCACTTTAAGCCATTAAAAGACATCATGTAATGCTCAGACACAAGATATGCAATTTACACACTGGAAACCATGTTAAACTGACCTCGGGTTAGCATGATAATACCTTGTAGAACTTTCTATAATAGTTCAAAACTCACACATATGAAGAGTGGCGTAAAACGTCAGAAACCGGAACATATGCCTTTTAGGAAGTAGATGTAGTCCCAACCCTTCCACTTCTAGAGTCATAACTCACTACTTTCAAATGCAAATCTGACATATGAATATACCACATTGAAGCCCTTTGAATAAGGAATCCAAAAAAAAAAACGGCGCGTCAATCCGAGGTCTATAGAAAAAGTTACAGCCATTTAAGCAAACATTGCGCAGAGGCCAGGTCGCGACACGAAACTAGTCGCATTCTGAACGTGACAGGACGATACGTCGCCTTCTGGAGAGAGGTTTTGGGTTGCCAAATACACCCAATTCGACTCATACTTGGACTGGGTTGATATAGGGAACTTATACGGCTTATAACTCCTAATCTAGTGCTTTTGGGATAAAACGTTCAACATGAAAATTGTCAAGAACGTTTAGTAGAAGAACTTTTATGTTGGTGGTTTGATCTAATTCGATCTCAAATCTCATGAAAAAACATGAAGAACGAAAAAGGAAGTGCAACCCGAAAAAGCAATTTCCTATAGCGGCTTTCTTACGACGCTTATAGCTCTCTAACTAATGATGTTTAGACAAAAGTCTCAACATAAAAGTTGTAGGGAACATGAAATAGGTGCGAATTATGATTTTTAAATAATTTTAAACGACCTCAAGATGTATGATAAATCGACTTGAACAGGAAAGGACCCTGACAGGCGCGACTTTGGCAAAACGCCTATAACTCATGATGTACTAAATGGAAAACGATGAAATCAGTGGGAAATGAAAGCTAACTTGATGCTCTACACATTGGTATAGGATATGTTAAGTTTTTGCCCGAGAAAACCTACCTTCTGGGTTGAAGAAGTCTCATTTTTCCAAAAAACCCGTGTTCAGACCACTTGGAGGAAAACGCTTACTACTCCGTGTATACTGCATGGAATTTGGGCATTCCACTTGGGTTAGAACGTGGACTTGACCCTCGTTCCAGGGGTATAGGCCTTGCAATGTTTGGTTTAGGTTTGACTCACCTTTGGTCGACTTCAAGAGGGCAGTTTGTGTAGGTCGCAGCAGACGAGAAGGGGAAGAAGAAGAGCTTCTTGTGGTCGTTCCACAGCTCCTCAGCCACCAAGAGCTCTTCCACACGACCCCAGCAAGTTCTAAACTCGTCCCTAGGGTTTGGGTGAAGAGTGTTTAAGCAACCAAGGTGTTTAGGAGTCCTATTGTAACTAGGAAAGCTAGGTTGCGGTTTTGACATATTAGTTTCCTATTTTTGAGGATTTCTTCCTACCTTTGAGTGTGTGAGGCTTTAGGAAACCTCCCACTATAGTTAGGCATGAATTTGGGTTGCCAAGAATGCACGATTGCATCCCAATTCAACTCAAATTGCCTCTTTCTAATTTCAGCCTATTTAGAGTTACGAATTTCCATGCATTTTCTAGCTTTATTTGATTTTTTGGCCATGTGTGGTCCATTGGCCCAATTATGATATCGGGTCATTAATATATAATATTAGAAGTCTCTTTAACATTTTTATTTAATTTATGGTTGCGTCGTATTTCCGGGTTAACGGTTTTCCGACTTGTTTCCTAATTTGGATAATCAGTCACAATAACTCTTAAACCTAGTCCAAATGATTTTTATTGACCCACATTTCTTGATGGGTCATTAGAGAATATTATTTGAAGTCCATATATGATTTTTATTTAATTTTCTAACTCATCCGAGTACGTGTGATAATGGTTTGTCGACTTATTCATGAATTACGATAATAAGTCGCGAAACACTTTAAACTTGGCTAATATGATTTTTCATTTCAAAAATTTCTGTGTGAAACATTTAGTAATAATGTTTAGGGTTGATTTATAATTTTTACGAAATTTTTTGATGTGTTTTAGCACATATGATTATGATACGTATGTTTTAAATACTCCAATATTATGGAAATTATTTATTTCCATTTATTTGAGTTTTTATGTAGTTAAAATTTTTGGGGTGCTACAAATTTTCACAGTCCAGCTCTAGTGGAGTTATGGTAAGGGAAAAACTAGGAAACGTTCGGGGTTACGGCTCCTACCCTCTATGGACCGAGTATGGGAGGCCAATTCTTTTATAAAGGGGTGGTCTAGCCTTCTTAGTCCCGTTTTGGAGTCTCTCCAAGTCTCAAGAGGATAGAAGAAGAGAGATCTGGCGATTTGAGCTTCGTGGAGACCAAGATCCAGTGCCTTCGAGTTAGGAGGTTGTGCCTTTGAACGTTGAAGGTGTCTCCAGCGTGCTCATGTCATAGGATCTTTACCACGGAGGGAGAATCATCTTAGTTGGCCAAGGCGGGCTTCATCGGCTAAATCCATAGATCTTTTGGTGTATTAGAGACAAGTAACTTAGGGATTGGGTTCCCAACTATAGTTTCTACCTTTTATAATTTTTCCATGATTTTAGAAATTAAAACAACAGTCGGATTTGGGGTTTGTATGAGTTTCGGAAGGGTTCTATTATCTGTCAGTTTAATGGCAACTTGACTAACATCAAGAATAAACTTAACATCAAGCCCCTTGCCGTCAAATGATCTTAACAGACTTTGTTGCCGTCAAGTTCTTCTGTCTACCATTTTTACCTATTTTTACTTCTGGAATTATATCTTTATGTTCAGACTTCGAATGAATCTTTAGCTTCTTACCATACTACAATTTGGGTCATTTTCTGTGGTCACCATGATTTTAGGGTAATTTCTGAATTATGTAAATAAGCATAGATTTAAGAAGAGATTTTGTACTTAAAGCATGTTCATGATCAAAATTATGATTTATGTGTAGAAATACATGCTAGGGTTATGTTCATGCTGTGATGGATCTATAATCAGAATTTGACTATTATCTGTAATTTTCGTTACTGAAATGCAAAAATCAGTAGAATTGTTTTAATTTTATAAATAGTTTTGGATTCCTAAAATCATGATATTTTGAACAATGGATTGTACTAGTATGATATACTTTCAATAATGATATTGAATTTGGTTGACAGACGGTTTCAGTGTAATGAATATTTCTCTATTTATATCAATGCTTAGATTAATACGGAAATTAGTATATAAGTCAGAAAATCATGAAAAACAACTAGTTTACTCCATGATGATAGGGTCACATTCTGAAAAAATTTTGTGAATTTATGATATATGTAACCATTTTAAGTCTATTATCATCATGAGAAATGTGTTATATTAAATAGTTTTTTTGGGAAATTTCCAAAAAATACAGCATGCAATCAATCTGAAATATGTCTCTGTCATGATCTGAATATGTTTATATGATTTTGGCAGCATGTTATATTATATTTGAATCTGGAAAATTCGTACATGATTCTGTATTCGGCCAACAAGACACTGCCATCTTAGAAGTAATCTAGAATAGGACCATAGTAATGCCCCTATGGAAGTGTTCAATATGTTATATATGTTCCTAAGGGTACGGGAAGAAATCTTGGAGGTGGATAAGTACCACTGGTAATGGTGGGGAGGACTTCCCCTAGTTCTGCGCAGTATCCAAGACTTTATCATTGTCTGCCTAGGTGATGAGTATATGTTCACATGTCTATGTGACTTCTAATGGGTGGTTTTGGCTGTGTCTTGGCAAATTTGTATATATGTATATGTTATTCAATATGTTTAATTTCAGTCTTAGAATGATTAGAATGTAATACTTGTCATATTTCAGTTCGGTTGAATGTTTAGTAGTCATGCTCATTTATGCAAATTCTTGAAATCATGTATGCCATATACACCATGTTAATATTTGAAATTATGTCATAATGATTAGATCTGAAATCACTTTTCAAAGTTAGACATTATGATGTTAGTACAACGTCTTAAACTCATGCCTTATGCAAGTAGCATTTGTACATACTTTTAACTTAAGATATGTTTAGCAAATGATTACCTTACAAGTAGTATGATTGCTGAAATCTATATGCAATAACATGATTCAAAACTATCTTATATGTTAGATTGGTAGTCTATTTTTGGGTTGCTTGCTGAGTCATAGTTGCTTAACATTTCATTTGAGACGATGGATCCCGAGACTTTAGTAGCGGGATCGGATTCGAAGCGTGAGGATTAGATTGTGTTTTGACTGACCTTTGTATGTGAGGAATTATTATGTTATGAACCTTGTATTTAAACTACTTTAGTGATTGTGGACTTCTTTTATAGACTATAGACTTGGGTATTAAAGTTGATGAGTTTGTTATTTAATTCCGCTGCATTGGTATTTATTTGTGAATGAATCAACTTACATTTGATATATGTTGGGGTGTGCTCCCCATGTAGCTCGTCACTTGGACTCGATGAGAGGTTGTATAACTAGACTAGTCTAAGTGGGGTGTTACAGAGATGGTATCAGAGATTTTGTAGGTTGAGGATATTCATGAGTAAACGTCAGCTTAAATGGTCCATGCTCCTAAGTCTAATAAAAAAAAGTAGTAGATATATGGAGTTATAGAAACTAACTAGCTTGTTGTTTTGCTAGGCCATGGCTAGTCGTGGACGTCATGCAAATATCCCTGCTCGTGTGGAGGAACAGAGGGAGAATATTAATGCGGGGTAGTAGGCCTCAGGGACCATTTGTAGCACCTCCTCCACCATTGGTAGATTATGGAACATTCATGCAAGGGTTAGTTCAAGCTATGCAGACTCAAGCCCAGACCCCGGCAGCATTGTAGGCCCAAGTGCAAGCTCAGGTTAGGTGTAGCTTTGATGGTTGACAATGGTTCTCTTTAGTACACCTATCTCATGTTGATCCTTGTCATTTCAGGCTCAGGCTCCACTCGCAGTGCATTTGGAGCAAAGAGGCTCATCCATAATGGAGAGGTTCAGAAGAATGTCTCCACCCTCTTTTAAGGGGGAGAGTCAATCGTTGTTCGCTGAGAGTTGGCTAAGGGAAACCGAGAAGATTTTTAGAGCCATTTGTTGTGCTGAGGAGGATAAAGTTAGTTTGGGAACCTATATGTTGCAGGTAACTATAAGACAATACTTAATTATGAAGCATTATAGTGTGGTTGGTTATGCCTAATGTAGATGTGCTCTTTTCAGAAGAGGGCTGATGTATGGTGGTCATCCATACTATGCACCAAGTTTGAGGATGGAGTCTAGGAGGTGAGTTGGGATGAATTTACTCACCTATTCAAGGCTAAGTTCATTCCTGAGCATGTGCAGGATAAAATGGAGCAGGAATTTCTATCCTTGACCCAGGGATCCTTGAGTGTGCTAGAATATGAAGCCAGATTTGTAGAGCTGTCAAAGTATGCACCTCATATTGTGGCTGATGAGAGGAGGAAGGTGAAGAAGTTTGTGATGGGGCTCATACCATCATTGCGTACCAGACTTGTGGCCTTTGACCATCGTAGCATGGAGGAAGCATTTAGCGCGGCACGCAAGCAGGAAAGTGAGATGGAGCAATACTTTGAGGAGAAGAAGGCTACCTCCAAGAGGCCAGCATCACTGTAAGGCCCTCAAATTTTGTGCATATTATATTTATTTATTTATTTCTATGCATATAATATTTATTTAATTCTGTGCAAGTATCTTTGTTTGATATTTTTATGTTCTGCTCGAAATCCCTGATTAACATCAACATCCCTTGACATTAAGAGCAGGTTGACAGCAACTTGTGTGCCATTGACTGTGCAGCCAGAGGATCTAGATGTCAACATCGATTGACGCCTATTTCTAGTTGACGGCAGCAAAGTGGCCATTTACTTCTCCGACTGTGTTTGGGATTCCAAATCTGAAACAACCCCATTTTCTCTGATGTTTGTTTAGGAAACCCAATCCCCAACTGTCAGGACTCCTAATGCTAGGTTTACTCCGACTCTTAGCCTATATAACCTAGAGATCTCGGTTAAGGGAGGACTTTTCTCACCTAGGGCTTTTTGGGTTCCGGGAGAGAAAAAGTGCAGACCTTTGTGAGGCTTGATCCGGCATTTGGGAGGCTTCTCCGACAATCTTCATCGACTTGAAGGAGCATCTGGAGGTGAAGAAGCTCTCTTGACTCCGGGAGACCATCTATGCATGCGTGAGGACCGGATTTGGAGCTGAAGGAATCACCTTCTTAGCTTGGCCGAGGAGAGCTTCATCGCCAAATTTTATCTTCAGAGGTTTTTCTTCAGACAAGTAACTTAGGGGTTTCATCCCTAGACATGTCCCCTATGGTTTAGACATTTTTACAGATTTTTACATCGTGTCCTAGACCCCAAAATTCTATCTTTTTCTGTGTTCGGTCTGCACTTTTCTGTAGACCGGAGGTTGACGGCAACCTTGTTGCCGCCAAGTTCATGAGTTAACTACAATCGATGGTGTTGTTAACCCATATTGACGGAAGAACCCTTGCCGTCAAGTTCATCTGTTTTCTGCAGAATTATGTGTTTATTCTCTCTACTATGATTTTCAGATATCTAGATGTCTATACATGTTGTAAAAATTCTAATTGGTCAAGTATGATCTTTAAGTCAAATCATGAATTTCTGTCGAATTTCTGATCATGAGTACATTTAATATAATTTCTGTTATGGGGAAATATACATGATTTGATAGAATTAAATTCGGGATAATTAGATTTGATCCATGTTATTGTTTCAAAAAATTTTCATGAACTTATGGTTACTGTTTACATGTTTTAAAACTGTGTGAACTGACTGTTTACTGTCTATCATGTTAAGATGTAATATCTTGCAAAATTACACGTAATCTATATTAAATGCTAAAACTAGTATACTGCTATGAAAATTCTAAAAAAATAGCCATATGATATATTACATGTGTAAAGTTCATAGTTAAAATTTGGGACTGTTTTGATACCTGTAGATACTATTTGCAATTATAAAAGGTAATTAAGCCATGTTAAGCATGTATGATTAGAAAATGTATTTTTCAAGTGATTAGCAGCATGTTTAGGTACTATTATGCTTAATTTGGCACTGTGAAATAGTCATGACATGTTCTATAAACTGAAGTATATATGTTTAAATAAAGTGCATGTGAATGGACTAAATAGTGCATGTAAATGATGTTAATCATGTAATTAAGTGAGACAATGTGTTTCAGTAGAATATGTTCCGAAATTGACACTGCTACCATAGAAGGCTATGGAGCCATACTATGGAAAAGTCTCTATGAGAAGGCTCAATGTGTATGTGATATCCTGTGGGCATTAGGATGAAATCCTGGAGGTGGACAAGTACCACTGGTTAGGGTGGAGAGGGCTTCTCCCGGTTCTGCATAGTTACCAAGATTCGTCACTCTAATTCCTAGGTGACGGGTATGTGTTATGTGAATGTGTGTCCTTCTTTATGGTGGTTCGGACTATGTGTCACGGCAATTAATGTGTAAAAGTGTGTAAATGTATAATGTGATTATAAGATAGTGATGTGTTAAAGTGTTACCATGTGAAAAGATGTGAAACCATGTGAATGTGTTTTGTTTATGTTAAAAAAACAAGTAAAAGACGTGATTTTATGATATAAAAGCATGTGAAAAGTATTAGACATCATGCTAGGTTTCTTAGTAACCATGTGCTAAATTCCATGATCTATTTATTTAGAATTATAGAATGATATGAATTGAAATTGACATCATGAATCAAGTAAAGACCATGTGTAGAAAGCATGTTATAGGTTATTCATGTGTACTTGTTTAATTTGACATAAACCATGTGCCAACTCTCTTATTGTTTAAAGGAATAGCTTGTTATGTGATATGTGTAAGGATGTGCCAATGGGTTGCTTGCTGGGTCATTGTGAAGACTCGTACTTGCTTTAACATACAGGTGAGACAGGTGTCCCCGTGCTAGAGGAGGACATTGTGAGGAGCGACTCCGAGCGAGAGGAGTAGCTGTGCTTGTGGAGACTACTTGTTTAGACTACTTTTTCATTTACTAGTATGTGGACATTGTTATTATACGGACTTCTACAATTGTGGACATTGAGTTTATTTTCATTGCAACTATATAGATTGTGGAATGTGTGAATGATGATGGAATAAGAATATTTTTTATTTCCGCTGCACTTTCTTTGTTATTTATGTACATCTCGACCTACTATGTTGTGTTGGGTAAATGTCCCATTATGACAGCGCCCTTTGTATCGATGTGGATTGGTATAATCGTACTGGTATAAAGAGGGTCGTTACAATCACCATTTCTGAGGCAAGACAAGAAAAAGAAGGTAGTCTATGTACCTCAGCAGATACCTGATTATGTGAAGAGGGCACCTCAGCAAGGAAGATTTCAGCAAGAAGACAAGCCCTTGTGTACTCATTGCGGCAGAAGGCATGGAGAGCAGGTATGTTGGTTGAGTGCAGGAAGATGTCTTCATTGCGGTGACAAGAACCACAAGATAAAAGATTTCCCAAAGATGGTGCAGCAGACAGTAGCACCAGCAGTGCCAGCAGCAGCAAAACCAGCAAGAATACCCCGAGCCCAATCCCAAGTGTACACGTTGGCCAAAGAAGGTGCAGAGCAGGTAGAGCATGTGACTGAAGGTACAGTTCCTATTATGGGTATTCATGCTAGAGTTCTTTTTGATACTAGTGCTACACATACATTTGTGTCTGAGTGGTTTGCAAAGATATTACGTAAAGAGTCAGAAGCAGAAGCTATTTGTCACGTCCCGAGAATTTCACAGCGGAATAATATTGTTCAGATAATTCAAGTCGATATTCCGAGATGTGAGCAGTAGGAAAATAAGCCTCTATCTAGCAACTACTAAATGTGTGTCAACACAACATAACAATAAGGCCCAAATGATGAACTACACGTAGCTTGTATTCAAATCTCAAACACTTTGTTTCATTTCAAAATAACTAAGACAAAATCTCTCATTGTTGTACTACAAGACTGTGACTGAATAAAAGGAAAGTGCATATAATCTCACTTCCTACTACATTGCTCTAACACTCAAAATAAACTAATAATAACTCTATGGTTGGAATGCTCATCACTCAGATGCATTCCCATCCTCAACTGGTTCTTCTTCTTGCACTTCATAGTCACCTAGAATGTTAAAAGTGGGAATGAGCAAACTAGCCCTGTAGGATTTACATCTCAATGTGTAGGCAATGATATAAGTGATTAGCAATTTAGAACTAGGTAAGCATGATTATCAAGATATGCATGTGCTAATAGAACTCATTAAACATGATACTTGAATGAGATAGATTGAATGATGATGGTAGAGCAAGATCTAGGATGATATAACAATCAAGAGCTATCAATAGAGTGGCAAGTAACAAGCACACAAGATATCAGTTAATTACAATAATTACAGGATGGCCATATCACACAAGCAAGCAAGCACGAACTTTTAACATGATTCACTAATCAGGCACGAAGACACTAATGTACACCAAAGAAAGATCCACCTTGAAATGTACACTAGGACACGGGTATGTGGTTATTGTATCTAGCATTCAACACGCAAGTACTCCCAGCGTAGATGCAACGCCAGTAATCATTATACCCCATAGTTAACAGTATATTTATGACTCGCCATCATTGGGGCTAGACTGGAGCCCTTGGACACACACCGTGCCCTGTCAGCATCTCACTATTTTCAAATATAGATACCCACAGTCATTCATGGCCCATATAAGAGTTTCAATATGTAAGCAATGGTAATGTCATGTTGAAGATGATGATGATGTCAAGAGTAGCAAGTCATGTGAACATCATTTCATGATAACAATAGTCGAGAGATAATTTTGGCAGCATCACGACACGATTTATACTTTAGTTCACTCTTCACATTAATGGCTTTAGTCAAGATTATAAATCACAATCACGAGAACAAGAGAAGAGAGGAAGTTCACTCTATCTCCAAGGAGATGTATGCAATTCAATCTATCACATGGTTACAATACTTTTAGCATATAATCACTTTTCAATTATGGACAAGGCAGACTTTAGCTCATATCAATCACATGTAGATGAAGTCAAACAATCAATTAGAACACTTAGAATAGATGTTCATATTCTTATGACTTTCATGTTGGTTGATCATTTTTAGGCCGTGGAATAGCTACATGGCATGATGTAACAATAGGATATGCATACAGTTGACGATACAACTCAATAAAACAATCTCGGGTTAGGCTTTAAAAATCGCGACGAATTCAATCGTCGTACTTCAAAGGGCAGTATACGATCAAAACAAGACTTTGTACAAAGTTTCTAAATCACGACGGACTTATCGATCGCATTTATGGACAGTCAATATGAAAGATCGATTCGGAATAGAAACGCGACAGTTTATACTAACGCGTACATGGTAATCGATGCAGACATAGAAACACGAATCGATGTCGGAACGTTTACAAATAGAACTGATGTTAGAACGATTACTGACAGAATCAATGTAGGAATGATTATTGTCAGAGTCGATGTGAGAACGATTACAAACAGAATCGATGTGAGAACGATTACACATAGAGTCGATGTACAACAGGAATTGATGTAGGAGTCGATGTGGAAACGATTACAAACAGAATCGATGTGAGAACGATCACTGACAGAATCGATGTAGGAAAGATTACTGTCATAGTCGATGTGAGAGCGATTACAAACAGAATTGATGTGAGAACGATTACTGACAAAATCGATGTAGGAACGATTACTATCAGAGTTGATGGGAGAACGAGTACAAACATAATCAATGTGAGAATGATTCCTTCCAGAGTCGATGTGAGATCGATTCCTTCCAGAGTCGATGTGAGAATGATTACTGATAGAATTGGTGTGGTGACAGTCACAACAGAGTCATTACTATCAGAGTCGATGTGGAACCGGAATCGATGTGGACTCAGAAATGCGTCGGTCGCAATGGACGCGTTTGAGGCAATCAATACAGACATCGGCTCGATGACACAGAATCAGTGTGGGCACAAAAATGCGATGTCTGAAGTGGTTGCGTTCTTGGATCTTGCCCGAAACCTAGAAAAAAATGCTACAACCTTTCATGATAGACTTATAACTCGAAGTATAGCGATCTATAGATGAAACTCTAAGCATGAAATGTGACGACCCTCATTATACCGGTACGGTTATACCAACCCACGTCGGTATAGTGAACGTTATCACAGTGGGGCATTTACCTAAACAATAACATACGATTTAGATGCTCATAAATATAAATACAGAGTAGCGGAAACTAAAGAACTACTTGTCTTCATTTCATCGTCCACATTTAACATACATGATTCAAATGACAAATTTAAGAGAATTTACACATGTCTTTACATTCTCTCACTTACACACATGGCTCTATTTCCTAATCATGATACTACTGTTGACAGACTTTAAACATTCAATACTTTACACTAATCAGGCTGAAAATACCTAATCAAACCACATTCATGATAACATGCATTTATCATTCGTTTTCGCATGGAATTCTCATAATACCATTTTCTATTATCCAAATCACATGAAAAATTAAGCACACACTGGTTGAAGGTTTATGACCACACATGCAAATTTCCAAATTTTTCTGAGTCATATTGCATTTATAGAAATTAAAACATTCAGTTGCATGCCATTCATAATTCAATTTGTCATGGAACATAACATGAATCTCAGATTTGACATTTCATGGATCTGAATCTATCATACATATTGTTATAGGAATTTTTTCCCCAAATTTATTGCACAACATACAATTTACTGTGGATTTTTTAGAATCCTACACATGCCTTCTATTTCCATTGCAGAAATTTCAGTAAATCACCCGAACATGAACAAATTCTCAAATTTGCAGGGTATGAACTGACACATATAAACATGGTATAGAAAAATCTAGGGCATTTAATTCCTCAGGAATCATGTAGACAGTAGGTGAACATGCATAATCCATTTTCCCCAACAAGTATTTCAATAAATCTAATAGTTTATGCCATCCACAGAAAATCACAAAAATTCCCACACATCACATTATCTATTTTACATAACATATAAAAATTACACTATATCCTCATGCGTCAAAGTCTGGAAAATAATTACTTAAAGCAGAACAGTTTACTGTTCTGCACTGAAGATCTTGACGGCAGTGTCTGGCCGTTCAAGGGGATGGACGGCAAGATCGTTGGCCGCAGACTGGAGATCTTGGCGGTAAGAGGCCTTGACGCCAAGTTCCTGTCTGTGCAAGAACACAGACTGAGCTCCAAATAACAGGGGAATGTGAGGATCCAGGACACGAGGAAAATCTGTAAAAATGGTAGAAACCTGCTAGACACATACATGGATGAAGTGGGTAGGTTACTTGCCTCTAATTAAATCTTCAAAAGGATCAAAGGGGTTGATGAAGCTCTCCTTGGGCAGTCCCAAGAAGCCTCCAAAAGTTCCTTCCTCCTGGTTCTCAGTCGATGCAAGCTTCAGTCCAGTGTTGGGGAAGCCTTCCCCAAGGTCCAGACTCCCTCCTAGTAGCAGTGGATCGCCGGAAGTAGCCTTCAGTCATCGGATTCAAGCTTGCCAAGTTCAGTTTTCCTCCAGTTTTGAGCTAGGGTTTCTCTCCTTTTTGCAAAGAGTGAAGAGAACTCTTTCTGGTGCAGAAGGAGTTTGGTTTATAGGAGAGGGGTTTGGGGAACCTCGGAGAGGTGATGTGAAGGCCTGCTAGCCGTTGGGGACACCTCCCCAATGGCTGGGCTTGCTTGCCCCCGGAGTTTCGGGGTCTGCAACGCATGCAGGTCAGAGATCTTAACGTCCATATCAATGGTCGTTGACTTAAGTATTGGCGTCCATCGAGGTGGACGCTGACTCAGCATGGACGTCCATCCATGTGGACGCCAATTGGGTCCTTCGGTCAGAACTCAAAACATGCAGAAAATCCATGCTTAACTTATACGTATATACATGCCATACATATACTACCATGCACACACTACCACCATGCAATTCATACATTATTTACAACTAATTATACACATGCACACATAAGTATAACTAGTTAATACATACGTAGATATGTACAATCTATGCATACACAAACATGAAATATTTACACGTAATAATATAATACAACAAAATTCGAGGGCCTTACACCCTCTCCCCCTTAAAGAAACTTTGTCCTCGAAGTTTAAACAAAACTACTCAAACAAACGAGGATACTTCTTCTTCATCGCATCCTCAAGCTCCCAAGTAGCCTCCTCTCGCGAGAAGTTCCGCCATAAAACTTTCACCGACGCAATACCCTTGTTCCGGAGATGCTAAACCTTCCGGTCAAGAATAGCTACTGGTTGCTCCACATACGACAAATCTGGCTGAATCTCCATGGCTCATGACTAATCACATGAGATGGATCTCGGACATACTTCCTGAGCATAGAAACGTGGAAAATGGGATGAACACTAGCTAAAGCTGGGGTAAAGCTAGCTCATATGCCACGCTGCCCAATCGTCTGAGAATCTCATACGGGCCAATAAATCTAGGGCTCAACTTACTATGCCTGCCAAATCTGACGACACCACGAGTAGGTGATATCTTCAAGAAGACATGTTCACCCACCTCGAACTCCAAATCCTTCCTCCTGTTGTCGGCATAGCTCTTCTGCCTATCCTGTGCCGCAACAAGCCTCTTCCTGGTAAGCTGGACCTTATCCGAAGTCTCCTGAACTAACTCTGGACCGATCAACTGCCTATCACCGGTCTCCTCCCAACATAAAGGAGATCTGCAAGGCCTTCCATACAACGCCTCAAATGGAGCCATACCAATACTCGCATGAAAGCTGTTGTTGTATGCGAACTCCACTAGAGGTAGATGACGCTCCCAATCATCCTTCCAATCCAGTACACACGCTCTCAACATATCCTCGAGCGTCTGGATAGTCCTCTCAGACTATCCATCTGTCTGGGGATGAAACGCCGAACTAAGCTTCAGCTCCGAACCTAACGCATGCTGAAGACCCTTCCACAACCTCGAAGTAAATCTCGGATCTCGATCCGAAATGATCGACTTCGGCACACCATGCAATCTAACCACACTACTAACATACAATCTAGCTAAACTCTCAACAGACTGCTTCTTCTTCATAGGCAAGAAATGTGCAGTCTTCGAGAATCTATCTACAACTACCCAAATCGAGTCATTGCCCCTTCTAGATCGAGGCAAACCTAAAACAAAGTCCATAGTCACAGCTTCCCACATCCATACTGGGATCTCCATCCTTTGCATAAGGCCGGATGGTCACTGTCGCTCGGCCTTCACTTGCTGGCACACTAAACACCGAGATACATAATCTGCCACATCCCTCTTCATGCCAGACCACTAAAAGGACCTCTTTAAATCCTGGTACATCTTAGTGTTACCCGGATGAATAGAGAATCGCGATCTATGAGCCTCCGCTAACACATACTCACGGACATCTACCAAGTCAGGGACACAAACACGGTGATGGAATCTAATCACACCGTCCTCATCACGAGCAATGCCTGCCTTGCCCACTAACTCTAGGAGTCTAGGGTCGGCTTTCTGTTGCTCGATCACCTCATCCAAAATCGAAGACCTAAGGGATAATTGAGCTACAAAAGCCTGGCATAGCGATGGCTCTAACTCAGTCAACGTGCAAGCTGCATCCTCCAACATCTTCCAGTCCTGCTGGAGAGATGGCATCTTTCTACTCAGAGCATCCGCTACGACATTCGCCTTCCCAGGGTGATACTGAAGGTCGAAGTCATAGTCCTTCAAGAACTCAATCCATCTTCTCTGCCTCAGGTTTAATTCCTTTTGGGAGAAAAGATACTTCAAGCTCTTGTGGTCAGTAAACACCTCAAATCTGACACCATAAAGATAGTGCCTCCAGATCTTTAGTGCATGAACCATTGCTGCGAGCTCCAAATCATGAGTCGGATAGTTCTTCTCATGCTCCTTCAACTGACGAGAAGCATAAGCCACTACCCTTCCTTGCTGCATTAGCACACAGCCTAAGCCAATCCGAGATGCATCGTGTAGATAGCAAAACCCTCTACACCGCTCGGCAAGACTAACACCGGGCTGACGTGAGCTTAGTCTTCAACAATTGAAAACTACTCTCACACTTCTCGGACCAGACAAACTTCACCCCTTTCTGGTGAGCTGAGTCAATGGGCGGCGATGGATGAAAATCCCTCAATGAATCGCCGATAGTAACCAGCCAATCCCAGAAAACTACGAATCTCCGAAGGGGTCTTGGGAGTCTCCCAATCCATAACTGCCTGGACCTTTGCTGGATCAACTGCAACACCAGCACCGGAGATAACATGCCCGAGGAAATGAATCTCGCGCAACCAAAAATCACACTTGCTGAACTTTGCGTACAGCTTGTGCTCACGAAGAACCTCTAATACTACCCTCAAATGCTGACGGTGTGTGGCCTCGTCCGAAGAGTAGACCAGCACATCATCAATAAACACTACAACAAAGCTATCTAGATACGGCCTAAACACCCTGTTCATGAGATCCATGAATGCTGCAGAGGCGTTGGTCAATCCGAAAGGAAGAACCAAAAAACTCATAATGTCCATAACGGGATCTGAATGCCGTCTTGGACACATCCTCACTCTGAATCCTCAACTGATGATAACCAGATCGCAAATCAATCTTAGAAAAGACTGATGCATCTTGCAACTGGTCAAACAAATCATCAATACGAGTAAGGGATACCTGTTCTTCACAGTCACTTGGTTCAGCTTTCTGTAGTCAATGCATAACCTAAGTGACCCGTCTTTCTTCTTGACGAATAATACAGGTGCGCCCCAAGGGGAAACACTAGGGCGAATAAATCCCTTATCTAGCAACTCTTGCAACTGCCTCCTCAACTCGGCTAACTCCGCAGGTGCCATCCGATATGGAGCCTTCGAGATAGGAGAGGTGCCCGGAAGCAACTCTATGGTGAACTCTATCTCTCTATCCGTGGCAAACCAGACAAATCATCAGGAAAGACGTCTGGAAAATCCTGCACTACCTCGATCTCTGCAAGAGTAGGTGACTCATCAGCCTCTGGTACTAATACCACGCTGGCAAGAAAAGCGTCACAACCCTTGTTTACCATGCGCATCGCCTTCATGGCAGAGATGACCAACTTTCCCGCCAAGTTCCTTGGCAAGGGATGAGAGAACTCGTCCTCACCAGGAATGCGGAAAACAATCCTCTTCCCACGACAATCTACTAACGCATAGTGCTCCTCTAGCAATCCAGACCAAGAATAGCATCATAGTCCTTCATCTTTAGCAAGAAGAAACACCTTCTAATTCTATCCTCAATGCACACAGGTAACAACGGAATGCACTTCCTAGTCGATACCGTACCCGCAGTGGTGTGCACAGACAAAGGGACCTCTAACTCCTCAGACTCTATGCTGACTCTAGAGCTAACTGCCTAGCGAACCGCTCGGAAATGAACGAGTGAGTAGCACCCGTATCAAACAAACCCGAGCGTGCACACCTAGAAGTAAAACCGTACCTTCGGTGACATGCTCCGCCTGCTCGGCGTCCTCGCGCGCTAAAGCAAACACTCGAGCTGGGCTCGAGGCCTTCCTGGTCTTCCTGTAGCTGGCGCTGCTGCTGCTACCACTGCTGGGCTGGCGCTCCGTGCTAGACTCCCTGCTGAAGTCTCGGACAATCCTTGATCTTGTGGTCGCTACTTCCGCACTTCAAGCACTTTCCCGTAATCATCCAACACTCGGAACCACCATGTGTCTTCCCACAATGGGACACTCTTTCTTCACACCAGGGGAACGTATAGAAGGTACCTGAGTACTGATGACTGCCACTGATCGCTGTTGTGTCTGGTACACCGCTTTCTTCTTGTCCTGTCGCTGGAACGTAGTTGCAGGTTCTTCTGCGAAGCCTTCTTCTCTTCAAGGTATTGCTCCATCTCACCCTCCTGCCTACAGGCAGCGCTAAGGGCCTCCTCCAAAGTACGATGGTCGAACGCCATAAGCCTCGTCCTCAGTGATGGCTTCAGGCCCATCACGAACTTCTTTGTTTTCGTGCGCTCATCTGTCACGATATGAGGTGCATATTTAGATAGTTCTGCAAACCTTGCCTCATACTCTAGCACGGTCATGGAGCCTTGAGTCAAAGAGAGGAACTCCTGCTCCATCCGATCTTGAATATGCTCGGGGACGAACTTGGCCCAAAAGAGCCTCACGAACTCGTCCCAAGCAACATCAACCGCGCCGTCTTCAAACCGTGTACGTAGTAATGAAGCCCACCATACATCAGCTCTTTCCTGCAGTACACTGTTCATAAGCACCATCTAAAAAAATCTAACTTAATAGAACATACAAAACTAACACATACCTGAAGCATATAGGTGGCTAAAGTAACCTTATCCTCATCCGCGCACCTAATAGCTCGGAAGATCTTTTCAATCTCCATCATCCAACTCTCAGCTAGTAATGGATCGCTCTCCCCCTTAAAAGAGGGTGGCAGCATCCTCTTGAATCTTTCCATGATGGAAGGTCCACCATGGTCCTGAGCAGGAACTTAAGCTTGCTACATCCAACAACAAATAATACACATTCAACATAATACCATACAATTAAATAAAACAGACTACACTTGAATTAATTATGCTAATCTGAGCCTCCAACTGAGCCTGGAGTGCAGCCTGGGTGTGGGCCTGCGTCTGCATGGCCTGCACCAAACCTTGCATGAACACTCCATAATCCATAGGCGGCGGTGGGGGAAGTACAGGACCCTGCGGTGCTGGCGCCTGCTGCTCCACCCGCTCCTCACGTCTCGGCTCGTCCTCACGGGCCGGCGCTCCGCCACGCCTACCTCTCGAAGCCATGGCTGCAATAAATTTCAGCCACCATTAGAGCTACGTTAATTTATTTCCTAACCATTTTCTTATCTATTTTCCACTCATTATTAATGATTTCTACACATGTGGACATTCCTATGTAGACTTAGCATGTAATGGGGATGATGACTTATATATATTCATGTGCAATCTCAACCGGTCGCTCTGATACCAATCCCTGTGACGACCCTCATTATACCGGTACGGTTATACCAACCCACGTCAGTATAGTGAACGTTATCACAGTGGGGCATTTACCCAAACAATAACATATGATTGAGATGCTCATAAATATAAATACAGAGTAGCGGAAACAAAAGAACTACTTGTCTTCATTTCATCATCCACATTTAACATACATGATTCAAATGACAAATTTAAGAGAATTTAAAGTCCACATAATGAAATACTAAACTCAAATACACAGTTTGTCCACAAATTCCTTAATAGTTCTATTACAATGCCTTGCTACATACTATGAAAGTCAAAATGTCACAACTACAACTCCGCCAAGCTACTCCCCGCGCTCGGAGTCGCTCTCCACGGTCTCCTCCAAAGGTGTATCACCTACTAAACCTGTACGCCGAAGCAAGGAATGAGTCTAAAAGACTCAGCAAATAACACCACACACATCATACATGCATATATCACAGTAGGTTTTTCATTCCAATCACAAAGTAAAACATATAACATGCTTAAACATTTATAAGAGACAACCTATCATGACAATTCTACAAAATTGTAACACATCGTACATGGTTTAAGACATTCTAAAATAAACATCCTATCATATGCCTTCTACTCATGTAATCACATGAAAGCTACCTTTCAAATAAGGCTATAACATGGAAGCAACCAAACATGGGGTTCTTGCCTACATAAAAGGAAGCATTCCTATCATGGTTTCTACACATTATTACACATGCACTTCATCATTTTATACACTTTAAGGTTGATGTTTTGACATGGATTTAGCAATTCACATTCTATCACATGAGAGCTACATTCCCAATTAATCTACAACATGATAGCACTTAAACATGGAAACGTTTACACATAAGCAAGAATTGTTCCTAGCATGGATTCTACGCATTTTCACACCTATAAAACACTCTTATAAACACAACTAGGTTGCTGTTATAACATAATTTCATATTAATGTATCATGGATCACAATTTCACAATCTATCTTATTGGTTTCACATGTTTGCACAATCACTCATTCACATAGTTCTCTTTTTACACATTTACACATATTCACACTACACAATTTACACATAGTCACATTCACATTTCACAATTTAGTGCTGTAACACATAGTCCAAACCACCATTAGAAGGACACATCACATAACACATACACATAGACGTCACCTAGGCAATATAGTGACGAGTCTTGGACTACGCAGACCGGGAGAACAAGTCTCCACCCTAACCAGTGGTACTTGTCCACCTCCAGGATTTCATCCTAATGGCCTTAGGATCTTAACACATTGAACCTTCCCATGGGGACTTTTCCATGGTACGGTTCCACAGCCCTCTATGGAAGCAGTGTCACACATAGCACACACTTTTACACATTACACATTTCGATTTTTAACACACATATTACACATGTCTTTACATTCTCTCACTTACACACATGGCTCTATTTTCCTAATCAGGATACTATTGTTGACAGACTTTAAACATTCAATACTTTATACTAATCAGGCTGAAAATGCCTAATCAAACCACATTCATGATAACATGCATTTATCATTCATTTTCGCATGGAATTCTCATAATACCATTTTTTGTTATCCAAATCATATGAAAATTTAAGCACACACTGGTTGAAGGTTTATGACCACACATGCAAATTTCCTAATTTTCCTGAGTCATATTGCATTTACAGAAAACATTCAGTTGCATGCCATTCATAATTCAATTTGTCATGGAAAATAACATGAATCTCATATTTGACATTTCATAGATCTGAATCTATCATACATATTGTTATAGGAATTTTTTCCCCGAATTTATTGCACAACATACAATTTACTGTGGATTTTTAGAATCCTACACATGCCTTCTATTTCCATTGCAGAAATTTCAGTAAATCACCCGAACATGAACAAATTCTCAAATTTGCAGGGTATGAACTGACACATATAAACATGGTATAGAAAAATCTAGGGCATTTAATTCCTCAGGAATCATGTAGACAGTAGGTAAACATGCATAATCCATTTTCCCCAACATGTATTTCAATAAATCTAATAGTTTATGTCATCCACAGAAAATCACAAAAATTTCCACACACATCACATTATCTATTTTACATAACATATAAAAATTACACTATATCCTCATGCGTCAAAGTCTGGAAAATAATTACTTAAGGCAGAACAGTTTACTGTTCTGCACTGAAGATCTTGACGGCAATGTCTGGCCGTTCAAGGAGATGGACGGCAAGATCGCTGGCCGCAGACTGGAGATCTTGGCGGCAAGAGGCCTTGACGCCAAGTTCCTGTCTGTGTAAGAACACAGACCGAGCTCCAAATAATAGGGGAATGTGAGGATCCAGGACACGAGGAAAATCTATAAAAATGGTAGAAACCTCCTAGACACATACATGGACGAAGTGGGTAGGATACTTGCCTCTAATTAAATCTTTAAAGGGATCAAAGGGGTTGATGAAGCCCTCCTTGGGCAGTCCCAAGAAGCCTCCAAAAGTTCCTTCCTCCTCGTTCTCATTCGATGAAAGCTTCAGTCCAGTGTTGGGAAAGCCTTCCCAAAGGTCCAGACTCCCTCCTAGTAGTAGTGGATCGCCGGAAGCAGCCTTCAGTCGCCGGATTCAAGCTTGCCAAGTTCAGTTTTCCTCCAGTTTTGAGCTAGGGTTTCTCTCCTCTTTGCAAAGAGTCAAGAGAACTCTTTCTGGTGCAGAAGGAGTTTGGTTTATAGGAGAGGGGTTTGGGGAACCCCGGAGAGGTGATGTGAAGACCTGCTAGCCGTTGGGGACACCTCCCTAATGGCTGCGCTTGCTTGCCCCCGGAGTTTCGGGGTCTGCAACGCATGCAGGTCAGAGATCTTAACGTCCATATCAATGGTCGTTGACTTAAGTATTGGCATCCATCGAGGTGGATACTGACTCAGCATGGACGTCCATCCATGTGGACGCCAATTGGGTCCTTCGGCCAGAACTCAAAACATGCAGAAAACCCATGCTTAACTTATACGTATATACATGCCATACATATACTACCATGCACACACTACCACCATGCAATTCATACATTATTTACAACTAATTATACACATGCACACATAAGTATAACTAGTTAATACATACGTAGATATGTACAATCTATGCATACACAAGCATGAATTATTTTCACATAATAAAATAATACAACAAAATTCGAGGGCCTTACATGAAAAGTGTCAAGGACAAATAGTAGATGAGAACTATGGTTTTGGTTTCACATGATTTGGTCTCGAGATGCGTGAGAAATAACTTGAACATGAAAAGTCCTAAACATGCACGACCTTTGGAAAACTCTAGATACTCCATGTATGCTCATGAAAACTTGGGGAAAATGCATGCACATGAAAGTAGACTTGATAAACTACACATTGGTATGTGATTTGATTTGGTTTGACCCGAGATAACCTACCTTTTGAGTTGAATAAGATTTATTCTCCAGAAAGCCCTCGCTCTGACCACTTGGAGGAGAATGCTTAATACTTTTGGCACACTGGATAAATATTGGGGAAAATGGTGCCATTATAAACTAGACTCAACCCTCTTTCCAGAGGTATAAGCTTTGCATGATTTGGTCGAGGCTTGACTCACCCTTGGTTGATTCTAAGAAGGGTTCTCTACACAGATCGATGCAGAACGCAACTGGGAAGAAGAGCTCTGGTCGGGGGTGATTTCCTCCTCCTCTGGTGCTCAAGAGCTGCTACTCACGACCCCAACTATTGGTAAACTCGTCCCCTAGGGTTTTGGGAAGAGTATTTAAGCTTCTAGGGTCTCTAGGAGTCCTAATGGAACAAGGAAAGTGGGTTGTGGTTTTGGGGGTTGGACCTTCCTTGCTTGAAGGATTCCCATCCCAATTGGAGTAGTTTAGGGTTTTAGGAAACCTCCTAGTATGGATAGGCACGAATTTGGGTTACCATAATGGTCTAATTACCTTTGATTTCACCCTAATTGCCTTCTTCCATTTTCAGGTCAATTAGGGTTACGAATTTCTATGTTTTTTTTTTTTTGCTTGGTTTTACTCTTAGGCCAGAAGTGTCCATTGGCCCAATTCTGATAATGGGTTATCAATACATGTTGTTAAATGTCTTCTCATCATTTTTAACTTGATTTATGATCACATGATAATGGATTTTCGAATGGTTTCTTAATTTGGATAATAAGTCACAATGTGACTTATGCTTGGCCAATCGGATTTTTCATTGCACGAATTTGTTCGTGGATCATTTGGTTATATTATTTAGAGTTGAACTATTATTTTTATTACATTTTCTGGGGTGCTACACTATTGATTTGGATATTCCATTGTCTTTGCATACACTAGCAGGAGCCATGATCACTAAGAAGTGTTTTCTCTCACTGTATGTGTGCATAGAAGAGTGGGATTTGGCAGGGAGCTTTTATCTATTAAAAATGAAAGACTATGATGCTATTTTGGGTCTAGATTGGCTGGAAGAACACTATGCTCTACTAGATTGTTGTAAGAAGAAAATCATTTTCTATTCCAGGAGAGGATGAATATTTTTCACATCCCTTACCCAAGAACATGGCTGGAATGTTTGTGGTGTCAGCATTAAAGGCGGCCAAGATGTTGAACAAAGGTTGCAGTGCATACTTGGCTAGTGTGGTTGTGTCTAAGGACACTAAAACCCCACATATTGAAGAGATAGAGGTTGTTCGTGAATATGCAGACATATTTCTCGAGGATCTTTCTGGTTTGCCGCCGTAAAGAGAGATTGAGTTCGCTATTGAGTTGATGCCAGGTACAACTCCTATTTCCAAGGCACCTTATCGTATGGCACCAGAAGAACTGGCAGAGCTCAGAAGGTAGTTGCAAGACTTATTGGACAAGGGTTTCATTCATCCAAGTTCTTCACCATGGGGAGCTCTAGTTCTTTTTGTTAAGAAGAAAGATGGTTCGATGAGGCTATGCATTGATTATTGGAAGCTTAATCAAGTAACAATCAAGAACAGGTATTTGTTACCCCGTATCGATGACCTATTTGATCAGTTGCAGGGAGCTTCGATATTTTCAAAGATAAATCCTCTCTCGGTTACCACCAACTCCGAATAAAGGCCGATGACACATCTGAGACGGCTTTTTGGACATGGTATGGTCATTATGAGTTATGGTAATAGCCTTTGGCCTGACGAATGCCTCAGCAGCATTTATGGACTTGATGAATCAGGTCTTTAATCCGTATCTGGATAGTTTTGTAGTTGTCTTCATAGACGATGTTTTGATATATTCTCCTGCTGAAGCATCTCACCGTGAGCATTTGAAGATTGTACTAGAGGTATTGCAAGAAAACAAATTGTTTTCCAGGCTCAGTAAGTGTGACTTTTGGATGAAGGAAGTTCATTTCCTTGGTCATGTGATTTCGGGAAATGGTATAGCTGTGGATCCATCTAAGGTGAAGGCAATGATAGAATGGGAGACTCCAAAATCACCATCTGAAATACGGAATTTCTTGGGATTAGCTGGTTATTATCGCTGCTTTACAGAGAGCTTTGCATCCATTGCAGCATAGTTAACCAAGCTAACAAGGAAGGGAGTCAAGTTTGTATGGTCCAAGGAATGCGTGCAGAGCTTCCGAGAGTTGAGAAGTTGGTTGACGTTTGCCCGTGTGTTAGTTCTACCTAGCGGGGTAGATGGTTTCACGATCTACATAGATGCTTCTCACATTGGTCTCGATTGTGTGTTAATGTAGGATGGGAAAGTGGTTGCCTATGCTTCTCGACAATTAAAGAAGCATGAGAGTAACTACCCGACCCATGATTTGGAGTTAGTAGCAGTGGTTCATGCTTTAAAAATCTGGCAACACTATCTTCATGGTGTTAAGTTTGAAGTGTTCACTGATCATCAGAGTCTCAAGTACTTGTTCTCACAGAAGGAGCTGAATCTGAGGCAGAGGAGATGGGTTGTGTTCTTAAAGGATTATGATTTTGAGTTGTAATATCACCCAGGCAAGGCTAATGTAGTAGCCGACGCACTGAGCAGGAAGAGGACCGCAATGCAGAAGGATTGGAAGTTAATGGAATATGTGACTTGTGCTTTAATAGAGGTTGAATCACAATTGTGCCAGGCTTTTGTGGCTCAATTGTCTATCAGGTCTATTATACTAGACAGTGTGGTGGATGGTCAGAAGGATGATCCTAGGTTGCACGAGATGATTGGGAAGTCAGGTATTGCTCGTGATGAGGGCATTATCCAATTTTAGCATAGAGTGTGTTTGCCAAACATTGCAGATGTGAGGAAGCAGATTTTGGAAGAGGCTCATAGATCCAAGTTTACAATACATCCAGGTAGTGGTAAAATGTATCAAGATTTGAAATGGACTTTTTGGTGGCAAGGTATGGAAAGAGATGTGGCTTACTTTTTGGCTAGATGCTTAACATGCCAACAAGTAGAGGCAGAACGCCAGAGGCCATCAAGACTGATGCAAAAGATTGATATTCCATTATAGAAATTGGAAGAAGTCACCATGGATTTTGTCTCAGGTTTTCCCAGATCTTTTAGGAGCAATGACTCTATTTGGGTAATTATGAATAGATTCTCCAAGACTGCTCATTTCTTACCTACAAAAAAGAAGCAGTCTGCTGAGAGTTTAGCCAAGCTTTATGTGGATGGTATTGTTAGATTGCATGGAGTTGCAAAATCTATCATTTCGGATAGAGATCCAAGGTTTTCTTCAAGGTTATGGCAAGGTTTGCAAGTTTCTCTTGATTCACAAGTGAAACTTAGTTCAGCATTTCACCCACAGATGGATGGACAATCTGAAAGGACAATCCAGACTATTGAAGACATGTTGAGAGCGTGTGCTCTGAATTGGAAGGGTGACTAGGAACGACATTTACCTCTTGTGGAGTTTGCCTATAATAATATGTGTCATGCAAGTATAGGTATGGCTCCATTTGAGGCTTTGTATGGCAAGCCCTGCAGATCTCCTTTGTGTTGGGAGGAAGCTGGAGATAGACAGCTAGTTGGACCTAAAATTGTGCAAGCAACATCTAGTAAAATCTAGCTAATCTAGCAAAGAGTAAAGGCAGCTCAAGATCGGCAGAAAAGCTATGCAGATAATAAAAGGAAAGATTTGGAGTTTGAGGTGGGAGAGCATGTTTTCCTTAAGGTTTCTCCAACAAAGGGGGTAATCAGATTTGGTCGGCGTGGGAAGTTGAACCCAAGGTTCATTGGACCATTTGAGATCTTAAAGAAGGTTGGAAATGTTGCTTACCAATTAGCATTACCGCCATCTATGGCAAACATCCATCCCGCATTTCACATTTCTATGCTAAGGAAGTATGTACGGGACCCATCTCATGTTCTTAATTATGAGCCGGTGGATTTACATCAAGATTTATCCTTTGAGGAGCAGTCCATAAAGATTCTAGACTGTAAGGTTCAACATTTGAGGTCCAAGAGAATTTCTTTGGTGAAGGTATTATGGAGGAATTTTGCTCAAGAAGATGCAACTTGGGAGCTGGAAGAAGGAATGAAGATAAAGTATTCACATCTTTTTGGTCAGTTTTCTTATATTCAATCTTAAAGGATGAAGATTATTTTAAGGGGGAGAGAGTGTGATGCCCTGCAATTTTGTTCATAGACTTTATGTAACGACCCTCCTCATACCGGTACGATTATACCAATCCCCATCGGTATAAAGAGCGTCGTCACAGTGGGATAAAACCCAACACTATCCGATAGGTTGAATAGTATGTGGATAGCAATTGAATACAGCAGAAATAAAATAAACAACTCAACTTTAATCCATCAACATCACACATTCCACAGTTTATATAACAAAATAAAATGACAATGTCCACATTATTACATGATAAAAGAAGTACATTGTCCAAATATTGTCCATACAATAACTTTATTCGTACTATGAGAAAGGGAAAGTACAACTACTAAGCTCCACAAAAGCTACTCCTCCAAGATAGCGTTCTACGCTATGCCTCTCTCTAGCACGAGATACCTGTCAACCTGTACGCCGAAGCAAGAGTGAGTCGAAAGACTCAGCAAGCAAACCAAAGATTCAATTTTAAACATATTTTACACATTAGCTTTCAAACAATAAGGAAATTCATATTATCAATTAAACTATAACAATTTACATGATACATACTCTTGCTATCAACATCTGTTTAAACCACCTAGACATGCTTTAGGCTTCAACATATTTATTCTAAATCATGGATATTAACATACATTTGTACATATTTTCTACACCTAACATGTAGCATGATACCTCCACTTAAACATTATCTATTTCATGATATATTTTCTACAAACTAGAATATAGATTGAAGCATAAGAAATGAACAACCTAGCAAGATGACTATTCACTTTTCACTTGTACTTTTCATATTTAATTGCACATTTTGTTTGCTGTTTTAATGTAAATAAATATCATTTCACATGATTTCACATGTTATACCATGAATGAAAGGTTTAGGACATGTTCAAGCAATTAGCAAACATATATCATTTTTAGACATGGACTTATGTACTATGTGGACATCACATCTAGCATGGAACCTACACATTAATTCATGCATTTGTCACATTCATAACTACACTTTACTTGCTGTTTTGACATAAAATATACTCAATTACATGGATTTATATTTGTTCATATTTTATCTTATCCATTCAACAATTTTACATATTCATTATTCATATTGCATAAATGCCATGGTTACATATGTTTATTCACATACACTAATACATGTAGATAATTAAATGACATTACATGATGCTAAACATGGTATTGCCATTGAGATATTATTACATGAAAAACATGAATATGGTGCATTAATACATCGGTTTTCGCATGCAAGCATACTCTCATTAACATTACACTCTCTTACATATCTTTCACATTTTCTTCATATCATTTACTCTTTTACTTTCACTTAACACATATCATATCATTTATACTCATCACGTGCCACATTCGCATATCATCTTACACTTTATTCGTATTTCATCGCTTAAAATGTCATGACACATAGTCCTAACTACCAATTAGAGGACACAAACCAATATCTCATAACTCATAACTCATCTCATAGCACAACTCATCGCATCTCATAACACATAACTCATAACACAACTCATAAACACATAACTCATAATCACATACTCACCACCTAGGCAATGTAGTGGTGAATCTTGGTAACTGCGCAGACCGGGAGAAGCCCTCTCCACCCTATCCAGTGGTACTTGTCCACCTCCGGGGTTTTCCCAATGCCTTTAGGACAAACTTATATCAATTATTACACATTTACTTTATCACATTTTCACACTCTATTTACATTTTCACATACACTATTTGATTACTTTACATATCTTATTTATCAATTTCACATATCTCAGTTAGACTAATCATGATACTACTATTTTAGAAATAAAACAACCCATAATTCAGTCTTAAACATGCTGTTAATTTCTGAATTACACAAGATTAGTTCTACCATATCAAATGTGAATAGTTCCCATAGTTTAACTAACAATTACAACTACTGTCATCGGATTAGTTCTAAATTTTTTATCACAGGTTAATAGCAGTAAACATATCACATATACAATTTTTCCAGATTTTTTTTCGAACAGTAAATATAATTTCTACAACTTAAACAATATTTCAGACATATTCATTGAAATATCATTATACATTGTACATATGAACATGGTTGGGTGCTAACAATTCAGAATTCAAATAGCAGACCTCATGCTATCATGTAAAAATTATAAGACTCTAACTTACAGCAAATCTATTTTTACTAGATTTAATCATGTTTATGTGATGCTCATAATGTTATTATTGAATTTTAATAATTAACATAGTACACAGAAAATTAGGGCAACCTCATGATATGACCTAATGACTATTTATAACCCCACATAAAATTTACAGCATGTACCTATATCCAGAATTCATTAAAACAACTTAATAATATCAAATAGTACATTTTCAAGACACTGAAGAAGTAGACGTCAAGGGATGTAGCCGTTTACTTTCAACTGCAGCATCCCATGCCGCCAACTCAAGAACTTGACTGCAGCAGATGCTGCCGCCAACCTGCTCCCAGCAACACACACAGACAGCACTCCATACAAGGGTGAATTTGGGGTTCCAAGACTCAAGGAAAAATCTAGAAAAATACCTTGGACTTAGGGGACATGTATAGGATTAAGATCTAGGGTTTACTTGCCTCTAAAAAAATCTACGAAGATCAAGAATTGCCAGTGAAGCCCTCCTCGGCCCCGCCAAGAAGGTGCTCAGAAACGCCTTAGATCGGGTTCTTCTATGGATGCAGACGGTCCCTCGGAGTTGGGATCTCTTCTCCTATGCATAGGTTATCCTCCAATTGGTGTAGCTTCTCAGGGAACACCTCCAGTCGATGGATCCGGCCCTCCAAAGATCAACTTTTCCTCATCTCGGGTCCAAGGGTTTCACCAAATGCTAAAAGCCTTCTCCTTGACCTAGGATGGGTATTTTATAGGCTTGGGGTTTGAGGTACGCAATAGGGTAGGTTTCCCAAGCATTAGGATGGGTTTCCTAATCTGGAATCGGCCAAAATGCGAGCATTAACAAATCTGGAACCGTTACGCAGGAGGATATTGACGTCAACATCGGTTGTAATCAACTGCACAGTTGACGTCAAGGGGCTGGCCGCCAATAGGGGGTTGGCGTCCAGGGGGTGGCCGCCCACTGTGTATGATGTGGACGCCAATCACAGTCCTGGCAGTTGGCGTCCAGGTCTTGGCCGCCCACTGCATAGTGCAGTCAAAACTCCATCAAACCTTAAAATAAATGCATAAATACACCAAAACAATTTAGTATATGTAAAAATAGCTACATATATCCTTACCACATAAAGTACATGCATTACATAATATTTAATTAAATACAACTTACACTAATCATAATTAAGGATAATATACATCAATAACATACATATATGCACATATACATACACATTACATGATTACATACATCATGCATGAACTTATAATGAAATGTGCTCCTCATTAGTCAAATTCTACATGTACATTACCATTCAAGTACTTTACACACCATAAATAATTTAACGTGCTTAAAGTAGATAGATTTCATTTAAACAAGAATAATATATGTATGTACACATATACACACCATGGTTACTTACAACATGCATAAAATAATTAAATACAAGAGGCACATCAATAAATAAATAATTCATATACATTTAAATATATATTGCATGCTCATAAATAAACTCATAACTATTTACAAAATATATGATAATGATTTCTTACTATGTGCATAACACGTACAATATGCATGAGATCTACATACATTGATAGCTAGATAATGCATGCACATTTATATATATATATATACTTGTACAAAAACAACTTTCATGTACTTAGATGGCCTATAGCATTACTTACCTATCACATGCACAATGTTATTTAAGTACTATTCATATACTATAGATGATTTGATGTACATAGGATTTGATAGATAGATATCACATGCATAAGATAACATATCTATATACATATGTACTTCATATATTTACGCACAATATCCATGGAATAAGTAGTATAATATGCACTCCAAGATTTAGATAGTACATGCATCATATCATTAAGATGTAATATGAAATACGTTAACTAGGAATATTCTATACATATAATTCTTACATGCACACACTTGAATTGACATATGTATAAATACGCACACGTATACAACATAATTATATTTATTATGCATAAAATAGATAAATACAACATGCATATCGGTAATTAGATTAAACATGTATGATATTACTTAAGTAATATATGCCTAGGATTTTAGTATACACAATATACACAAAATCAGCTAATTGCTTATTCTCACCTAAAATACCATGTATATACATGCATGTGTTCATGAGAAGTATAGAATTAGAATATGCACAATTGAATACACATGTTATACACACAAGTAAATATACATGCACAATATAAAATGAATGAAAATTCAAGGTATCACACTTTAATTTCAATTGTTATCTATTTTAATGTGTATTTAAAAAATTAGGTGAATATGTAAGTATAGTTAAGTTTTCTTGAAGAGAGGTTAGTCTGTTCTTGGGCAGGTGGATGGCTGTGTCGACCTGTGTTGCTGATGGCAACATCGATTGTCGTCGATATAGTAGGTTAACGACAACATCTCTTACTGTCAACATTAAGTAAACATCCATATCAATTGACGTCAACTTTGGGTAGACGGCAATCAACTTGTCGTCAACTTCTGGCGGTGCAGACTGTGAAATTTTCGTAGTCCAGCTCTGGTGGAGTTATGGTAAGGGAGAAAACATAGGAAACGTTCGAGGTTACGGCTCCTACCCTCTTTGGACCGAGTATAGGAGGCCAATCCTTTTATAAAAGGGTGGTCTAGCCTTCTTAGTCCCGTTTTGGAGTCTCTCCAAGTCTCAAGAGGATAGAAGAAGGGAGATCCAGCGATTTGAGCTTCGTGGAGATCAAGATCCAGTGCCTTCGAGTTAGGAGGTTGTGCTTTTGAAGGTTGAAGGTGTCTCCAGCATGCTCATGCCATAGGAGACCGTCTAGCTGGGAATCTTTACCGCAGAGGGAGAACCGTCTTGGTTGGCCAAGGTGGGCTTCATCGGCTAAATCCGTAGATCTTTTGGTGTTTAAGAGACAAGTAACTTAAGGATCGGGTTCCCAACTATAGTTTCTACCTTTTATAATTTTTCCATGATTTTAGAAATTAAAACAACAGTCAGATTTGGGGTTTGTATGAGTTTCAGAAGGGTTCTGTTATCTATCAGGTTAATGGCAACTTGACTGATGTCAAGAACGAACTTAACGTCAAGCCCCTTGCCGTCAAATGAACTTAACGGCAACTTTGTTGCCGTCAAGTTCTTCTGTCTACCATTTTTACCATTTTTACTTCTGGAATTATATCTTTATGTTCAGACGTCGAATGGATATTCTATGAGATGTGTAGGGTTAAGTAGGTTAACTTCTTACCATACTACAATTTGGGTTATTTTCTGTAGTCACCATGATTTTAGGGTAATTTCTGAATTCTGTAAATGAGCATAGATTTAAGAAGAGATTTTGTACTTAAAGCATGTTCGTGATCAAAATTATGATTTATGTGTAGAAATACATGCTAGGTTATGTTCATGCTATGATGGATCTATAATCAGAATTTGACTATTATCTGTAATTTCCATTACTGAAATACAAAAATCAGTAGTATCATTTTAATTTTATAAATAGTTTTTGGATTCCTAAAATCGTGTTATTTTGAACAGTGGATTGTATTAGTATGATATACTCTCAGTAAAGATATTGAATCTAGTTGACAGACGATTTCAGTGTAATGAATATTTCTTTATTTATATCAATGCTTAGATTAATACAAAAATTAGTATATAAGTCAAAAAATCATGAAAAACTATTGGTTTACTCCACGATGATAGGGTCACGTTCTGACCAAATTTTGTGAATTTATGATATCTATAACCATTTTAAGTCTGTTATCATCATGAGAAATGTGTTATATTAAATTGATTTTTGGAAAATTCCCAAAAAATACAGCATGCGATCAATCTGAAATATGTCTCTGTCATGATCTGAATATGTGTATATGATTTGGGCAGCATGTTATGTTGCATTTGATCTGGAAAATTCGTATATGATTCTGTATTCGGCCAATAAAACATTGTCATCTTAGAAGTAATCTGGAACAGGACCATAGTAATGCTCCTATGGAAGTGTTCAATATGTTATATATGTTCCCGAGGGCATGGGAAGAAATTCCGGAGGTGGACAAGTACCACTGGTAATGGTGGGGAGGACTTCCCCCGGTTTTGCGCAGTAACCAAGACTCTATCACTGTCTGCCTAGGTGATGATTATATGTTCACATGTCTATGAGACTTCTAATGGGTGGTTTGGGTTGTGTCTTGGCAAATTTGTATATATGTATATGTTATTCAATATGTTTAATTGCAGCCTTAGAATGATTAGAATGTAATACTTGTCATATTTCAGTTCGATTGAATATTTAGTAGTCATGCTCATTTATGCAAATTCTTGAAATTATGTAGGCCATATACATCACGTTGATACTTGAAATTATGTCATAATGATCAGATCTGAAATCACTTTTCAAAGTTAGACATTATGGTGTTAGTACAATGTCTTAAACTCATGCCTTATGCAAGTAGCATTTGTACATACTTTTGACTTAAGATATGTTTAGCAAATGATTACCTTACAAGTAGTATGATTGCTGAAATCTATATGCAATAACATGATTTGAAACTATCTTATATGCTAGATTGGTAGTCTACTTTTGGGTTGCTTGCTGAGTCTTCGTTATATACTCATACTTGCTTAACATTTCATGTGAGATGGCGGATCCCGAGACTTTAGTAGCGGGATCGGATTTGGACCGTGAGGATTAGATTGTGTTTTGACTAACCTTTGTATGTGAGGAATTATTATGTTACGAACCTTGTATTTAAACTACTTTAGTGATTGTGGACTTCTTTTATAGACTATAGACTTGGGTATTAAAGTTGATGAGTTTGTTATTTAATTCCATCACATTGGTATTTATTTGTGAATGAATCAACCTGCATTTGATATATGTTGGGGTGTGTTCCCCATGTAGCTCGTCACTTGGACTCGATGAGAGTTGGTATAACTGGACCGGGTCTAAGTGTGGTGTTACACAAATGACTAATAGATAGGGCCCACATTACAATAATCAAAGGTCAAATATTCCTTTATTCATCATAAAAGAATATTACAATCTTCAATGTTAAAATAAAAGAACAACTCACTACATACTAGTCTATTTACCTCTCAAAGAAGGTAAAAGTTACAATAATGATCATTCCCTCACTAACTAACTAAATGATTACTCTCTATGGTGTACTTCACACTCGGCGCACAAGTCCCATCATTAAACATACTTCTCATCTTTGCTACCTAAAATGTTAGGAAGCAGGTATGAGCAAACTAGTCCAGTAAGATTTACATATTGATGTGCAGGCAATGATATAAGTGATTAATGCTTTAAGAACTAAGAAAGCATGAGTAACAAGCTAAATCATAAGCACGATAAAATCGATGACAAAGCACTAGCAAGATATCATGCAGACAGAAACATATGTCAAGACAATAGAATTTAGACTATCAATGTATAAGGTGCTTTTCACGAGATGAGCAAGTACTTTGTTTTAGTCATGTAATAACATGTAATAGAAATAACAGTAATTGAATAGTAGCAGTGTTGTAGGAGAGCATTAGCAGGACAATAGCAGTTCAGTAACAGTCAAAATAGTGGCAGTACAATAACAGTGTAGTATGTTTGAATTAACAAACTAACAATAATAGAATAACAGTTAGATGTCTAGCAAAATCAAAACAGTCAGAACCAGCGCTAATGCCGACACCAACATTAGCCCCTGTAGGTATTTTCGGGTGGCTCTCTACCCCCAAGACTAGATTAGAGCCCCTTAGACACTCTCCGTGCCCTCAGCAATATGCATTCAAGTCCAGTAGAGTCGCAAGACCCACTTTAGCGCTAGACAGTACAAAATTGTACAAAACAATAGGAGCCACAACAACTCAAAGGATCCTAAGAGGGTACATTCAAGAGTTCAAGAATGTCATGTCAGGATGTCCGAGAACATTAGTATGATCATGCCAAGGTACAATGTTCACTAGCAGTCCGAGTCTATCATATCAAGAGCGAGTTCAAGAGCATGTAACACGAACAAGATTGTCAAGAAGGTTAATGACTATCAAGTCAATAACAATGGTTCGAAGTGTCATAAATAGTGTCATGTCAATAACAATTTCAAGCAAAACAAGTCATGTGAACATGATTTCATGATAACAATGGTCAAGAGAGAATTTTGGCAGAATAACAACGCAATTTACACTTAGTTCAATCATTGCATTAATGGTCTAGTCTTATGTGTAGAGAATCTGTAACGACCCCGAGAACCCAACCCTCGGCCCAAGCCGAGGACCCGATTTTTGCAGTCGCCGCCCACGGATCTGGAGACCCAGAAGGGCTATAACACAAGTCTAATAGAATATGTAATGGAAATAAACATCAACTACTAAACTATAAGCACACGCGCAGAAGCACAAAAAAGAGCGAGACCGTAGCGTATCGCTCTAGGTATAGTCCCAACACACTCACAACTAGTACAAGTAAAAAAGGGAAGGACAGAGCCCTTAGGGGCATACCTTGATGATGATGTACAACTGAAGGTGTAACACCCAGCCCTCTTGGGCCCTTGGCCCTGTCCTTAGGGTCGCGACAGGCACCCTGGTTGCGACATGGTTGCGCCAAGGGAGCCCGTCGCGACATGGTTTGTGTAGCGACATACCTGGCCGCTGCGACATGGTCGCGACGGGGGTGGGCGTCGTGTTCTTGTTGTGGTGTCTGGTGGCGTCGTAATAGCTTTTCTGACCGATGTGACCACTGTCCTTTCCGTCAGAACGGCTTTTTCAGGTGTTAGGTGCGTACAGCATTAATGCGACCTGTCAAGCCGTCGCGTTCTGGTTTCCCGATCTTCTAGGTTTGGCCGCCTTTTGGGGTCGCACAGGGGTTGGCCGTCGTGACATGGTCACGATGCCTAGGGGCATCATGACATGGTTGTTGTCGTGTCGGGCCGACCCGTCACGTCTTGGGGGCCGTCGGTTTAAAATCGAGGCTGCGCTCCATTTCCCCCTCTCACCCCATTCCTTCCACTTCTCCCCCTTCTTCTTCCTCTTCCGAGTTCTCCCCTCTCTGGTGGTTTTCCGGCATGCCCATGGTGCTTGTGGTGGAGGTGACACCCCCTTCATGCAGGTGGGCTGATCATGGAGCTTGGAGCGAGGAGGAGGTGGCCATTCCGATGTGAAGGCCCCAACGGGTCGGCTCTACTTGTGGAGGTAGGGACCCTTGACTCCTCTCACCCTAGCATGCTCCCTTCCCCCTTTGAGGTTGTGTTTTTCCCCGTGGTTTGGGGTGTGGGAGTGTGAGGAATCATGCTCGTGTGAGTGAGGATTCCATCGAGTGTAGATTCGTGGTAAATCCATGTTTTATGGGGTTTAGGGGTGGTTTGCATGATTGAAAAGCTTTCCTACATGTTTGGCATGCCCCCCTCCCCTTGTGATTGTGAATGTATCGGCTTTGGGGTGGTCTCGGGAGGATTGTCCCGGAACCCCCCTCGGCTAAAGACGGGACCGCTATAGAGGTCGCGATGATGTCGCGACCGGCAAGGCCACCGCGACATCATCTCGAAGCTCTTGGGCATCGCGACAAGGTCGCAATGGCTTGGGCCGCCGCAACAGTGTCACGACAAGGTTGGGCGTTGCGATAAGGTCACGTCGATGCATCGCGACTACAGCAGAGACAGGTAGGTCTTGGAAAGTTCTGTGTTTTTGTTGAGTCTTCGCCGTTTCTGCTTCTTACTGTACTCGTGGCACCAGTGCTAGTTCCCTAGTACGGTCCTACACTAGTCGTTCGCCCGGTGCTCAGCACTTGAGGGCTTGTCCCGTGACCGTTGCTTGGGACCCCTGTCCCCGCGCGCCTGTTGAGGGAGTACTCTGGGCGACAGGCATGCTCGAGTCGTGGACTCTGGAGCAGAGGGGAAAATGGTGGTTAGGACAATGACATTGAGTCATTTGCAAAGCTCTCGTGGTTGGTCTGGGATGCCGAGGTCATTTTGAGGAGTTCTTTCCAATGCAGTTCAGCTAGTCCTTTTCTCACTTCCTCGCTCTTTGCGGCCCGGGAACTGCCTTGGGAGGCCAGGCGTGGGACCGTAGTCTGGCCAGACTACGGCGGTTACTGTTGTGTACTTGGTGTCCTGCCTCACTCTGATGAGACGTGGAGGTTTGGACCTGGGTTGAGGATAAGACATCAGTGGACGCACCTGACCAGTTGACTAGTAGTAGTGCTTTCCGTAGCTAGTGTTTCTTGTCTAGCCAGGGTTCTCTCTATCTGTGTTGCTAGCCATGTGGTTTTCATGATGAGCAGTCGTACAGAGTTTCCGACGTGTTGTACTTCCGCACCATTGCTAGTTAGTAGCTTGCTTCTGCATTTCTTTCGCAGGTAGAAGATATAACTGTTGTCATTTAATTAAGTACATAGTTTTGACTACCTGTTAGAGCCATTAGAAGATTGGTAGTCCCTACTGAGCTTCTGTTGTGAAGCTCATCCCTTTCTTTCCCAGGTGAGACTTCTCAGCAGCGACAGGGCAAGCGTCGGACGGAGGAGACGGGGCGGTAGTCATGGTCCCCGTAGCTAGCAGTGGTTCCTCCTCTCAGTTGTACATCACCCTCGGGGTATGCTCCTAAGGAACTTGTTCTTCCCCTGTCTTTACTTGTACTAGTTGTGTGTGTTGGGACTTTAGTTAGAGCGATACGCAGTAGTCTCGCTCTTCTTTCTATTTCCGTGTGTGCACTTCTAGTTCAGAAATTGACGTTTAATTCCGTTACATATTCTGTTAGACTTATATTATAGCCCTTCTAGGTCTCCAGATCCGTGGGCGGCGACCAAGAAAATTGGGTCCTCGGCGTGGGCCGAGGGTTGGGTTCTCGGGCTCGTTATAGTTGGTATCAAAGCGAAAGTCTGATAGGACTTGTAGTGGATTTAAATTGTGACAGGAAGTCCCAATAGTAGTAAAAGTAGACTGCTAGCCACCCGAGTGGTATCGTTAACCTTGTTGGTTGTGTGTCGTGTAGGATATGGCTCCGCGCAAGCGTAGGCAGGCCAGAGAGCTGATAGAGTAGCAGGATGAGTTGGGTATGCCCGCGCAGGGGTAGGTCCAGGAGGAGGTATCAACAGAGGAGTCAGTGGCACAGCCTCAGGGAGCAGCGACAGCAGCAGCAGAAGGAGTACCAGCCTCAGCCGCAGCAGTACGCAGATTGGTTTCCCCTGGCTAAATAGTTCTTCAGGAACCTGTACCAAGGAGCGTGGCAGCCTGGGCAGGCGGCAGCGGGAGGTCAGCCTCCAGTACCTCCCCCAGTGGTACCGGAGCAGCAGGCAGATCTAGAGGTGGAGCAGCCAGCAGTTCAGCAGCCGTCGGGTACTGGGAGTACCCGGGCCGGTCGGAGGAGGACGGCTGTCACTGAGGACAGGACCGCCATCTTGGAGAGGTTCTTACGTCTCCGACCACCGATGTTCTTCGGTGAGTATGATCCAGACAAGGCAGGGAGTTGGACGCATGAGATGGAGCACACGTTCGAGACTATGGAGTGCGCTGAGGAGAACCAGATTAGACTGGCAGTGTATCAGCTCAAGGGGCCATCCCATGAGTGGTGGAGAGTTCAGCGCTAGACCCACTTCCCAAGGCAACATTTGAATCAGATCACATGGCAGCAGTTTTTGGGGGTCTTTCACGGTAAGTACTTCCCCGACTACGCTCGACGTGAGAGACCAGACCAGTTCCATGAGTTGGTTTAAGGAGATCTCACAGTTACTCAATACCATCAGAGGTTCGTCCAATTGTTGAGGCATGTTCCTCATGTTTCCAGCAGTGAGCAGGCTTGTACAGAGAGGTTCATCGCATGTCTGTGGCCAGATTTGAGGTGGGGCGTGACTGCTCACATGTGTGCCACCTTGGGAGAGGTCGTGGTTAAGGCCACCACCTTGGAGAGAGAGACTTGGCAGCCCCAGCAGCAGCAGCAAGGAGGAGCCTCTTCCAGGTCCTCGCCGTACCAACGTCCTGCAGGTAGCCGCGGTAGCGTGACTTCTTCTTCTTCAGGCTCGAGCAGTTTAGGCAGTTCTGGGATGCACTCGAAGTTCAGGCAGTTGTCTACTCGCGGTGGTGGATGGAGCCGGCAACGGAGGTGGCAGTCAAAGTTTGCGGAGCAGTCAGTCCAGTATGGAGCTGAGTAGGGCAGGTAGGAGGCAGTCTGTTACACTTGTGGTTTGCCGGGCCACATCAGGAGGGATTGCCCGATGGGGCAAGTCCAGCAGCCAATACAGTACGCACAGTAGCTACCGTAGTACCAGTTCCCTCCCCAGCAGCAAGCACCCCATCAGCAGCAGCAGGGGTAGTACCAGCAGCAGCCTTAGTAGTTCCAGTAGCCCACGCAGTTCCAGCCATACTAGTAGCAGCAGCAATTTCCACAGCACCAGCAGCCGCCGCAGGAGCAGCAGCCCCAGCGTGGGCGTGGATTTGGTCGTGTGATGGCTCTCACCAAGGAGCAGGCTGAGACGTCGAACCTGGTTATAGGTACCTTGCCTATCCTTGGTAGAGCTGCTCGTGTTTTGGTTGACCCCGGTGCTTCTCTTTGTTTTGCTTCCGAGGAGTTTTACGAGTCTCTGGTTCATCACACCCCTGAGAGGCAGTGTGATGTGATGGTCGATCTCCCGTTCGGTGATTATATGCGTTCTTTCGGTTACCTGGAGGGTGTCATAGTTGAGGTCCAGGGACACCAGTTGCCGTCCAGGTTGTACGCGTTGCAGCTTCGTGAATTTGACGTCATCCTGGGCATGGACTGGTTGGAGGCTCACTCAGCTGTGGTGGATTGTCAGTTGAAGATCGTTCGGTTTGAGATACCTAGATTGCCTGTTCTCTGCTTCCAAGGTATCCGGTCTACCCGTCGACCATTTATTTTCTTCTGTAGAGCTCGTCATTTGATCTGTGATGGTTGTGTAGCATATCTTGCTTATGTTTGTTCCTTGGAGCCTAGCGGGTCTTCTGTTTTTCATGTGCCTATTGTTTGTGAGTTCTCTGATGTTTTTCCGGAGGATCTACCTGGGTTGCCACCTGAGCGGGAGGTAGAGTTCTCCATTGAGATTTTGCCTGGTAAGATGCCTTTGCCTAAGGCACCTTACCAGATGGCTCCGGCCGAGTTGCGCGAGTTGAAGCGCCAGTTGTAGGAGTTGCTTGAGCTGGGATTCATCCATCCGAGTCGTTTGCCGTGGGGAGTGTCAGTGTTGTTTGTAAGGAAGAAGGATGGTAGTCTACATTTGTGCATGGATTATAGACAGCTGAACCAGGTAATAGTGAAGAACAAGTATTCGTTGCCGAGGATCGATGACTTGTTTGACCAGTTGTGGTCAACTAGAGTGTTCTTGAAGATTGACTTGAGGTCCGGTTACTACTAGTTGAGGATCAGAGAGTGAGATGTTGGCCTGACAGCTTTCCGTTCGAGGTACGGTCACTTTGAGTTCATCATGATGCCATTTGGGCTCACGAATGCACCCACAGCTTTTATGGATTTGATGCATAGGGTGTTCAGTGAGTACCTAGATCAGTTCATGGTCATCTTTGTGGATGACATTTTGGTCTACTCGGCTTCTGAGTAGGAGCACGAGGAGCATTTGAGGATCGTGCTAAAGATGTTGCGGAGTCACCAACTTTATGCCAAGTTCGATAAGTGTAAATTTTTGTTGAGGGAGGTGCACTTTCTCGGGCACGTGATCTCAGGTTCTGGTGTGGCAGTGGACCCTGCCAAAGTTGAGGCAGTGTTGTCTTAGAAGCAGCCCACTTTAGTGTCAGAGGTTCGCAGCTTTCTAGGTTTGGCAGGCTATTACTGGAGGTTCATTCAGGATTTTTCCAAGATTGCGGAGCCGTTGACCAGATTGATGAGACTTGACGCCATGTTTGTTTGGTTTGAGGACTGCGAGCGGAGTTTCTAGGAGCTGAAGATGAGGTTGACTTCAGCGCCAGTGTTGGTCTTGCCGTCAGGTAGCAGAGGTTTTGTGGTCTACACCGATGCGTCGAGGTTAGGTTTAGGTACAGTGCTGATGCAGCATGGCGGGGTTGTTGCCTATGCTTCTCGGTAGCTGAAGAATCATGAGGAGAACTACCCTACCCACGACTTAGACTTGGCATCAGTGGTGTTCGCTTTGAAGTTGTGGAGGCACTATTTGTACGGCGAGGCATTCGAGATCTTCACCGACCATCAAAGTTTGCAATACATTTTCACTCAGAGGGATCTGAACTTGAGGCAGCGCAGATGGATTGAGTATTTGAAGGACTACGACCTTACCCTCTCCTATGACCCAAGAAGGGCTAACGTCATGGAAGATGTTTTCAGCAGGCGTGTTCGCTTGAGTTCACTGATGGTCACTGAGTGGAGGCTGTTTGAGGATCTATCCTAGGGAGTTTTCTACCCTTCGAGACGCAGAGACCGTGCAGTGATGACCAGCTTGTCAGTTCGTCCGTCAGTGTACCGTCAGGTGTTGCAAGCACAACAGGTAGACTCAAAGTTGGCAGATATTTTATAGATGCTAGATGTTGAGCTGGACGAGGATAGTGAGGTCAGATTCAGAGGCAGATTATATGTTCCCGGTGATGCGCGCCAGGTGCTGTTGTCAGAGGCACACCGGTCGAGGTATACTGTTCCTCCTGGTTCCACCAAGATGTACCATAACCTGAGGAGGTTCTTCTGGTGGCCAGGGATGAAGAGGGGCATGGCAGAGTTTGTCGCTCGGTGCCTTACCTGTCAGCAGGTGAAGGCTGAGCATCAGCATCCTAGTGGTGAGCTGAAGTCGTTGCCCATTCCTGGGTGGAAGTGGGACGACATCACCATGGACTTTGTGGTTGGTTTGCCCCATACTCCACAGAGGCATGATGGCATTTGGGTGATCGTGGATCGGTTTACCAAGTCAGCGCATTTCCTTCCTGTTAGGATGCCTTGGTCAGTGGACAGGTTAGCCAGGCTGTACATGGACCGAGTTGTTCCGTTGCATGGAACCCCAGTTTCGATCGTCTCCGACAGAGATCCGAGGTTCACTTCTGGGCTTTGGTGTAGTTTGCAGAGAGCTCTTAGTATAGAGTTGGGGCTGAGTTCAGCGTATCACCCACAGTCAGATAGGTAGTCAGAAAGGACCATTCAGACTTTGGAGGATATGCTGAGAGCATGCTGTTTAGACTGGAGTGGCACCTGGGAGTCGTACCTTCCGATGGTAGAGGTTGCATACAACAACAGTTATCACTCGAGCATTAGAATGGTGCCATACGAGGCTTTGTATGGTCGCCCGTGCAGGACACCACTTCACTGGTTTGAGGTTGGTGAGAGGCAGCTTTTGGGGCCAGAGATGGTGTAGCAGTGTGCAGACACAGTTAGTTTGGTCAGGCAGAGGCTTCGGGAAGCACAGAGCAGATAGAAGAGCTATGCAGATATCCACAGGAGGCTGTTCAGCGTGGGTGACCTTGTGTTCTTGAGGGTTTCTTCGACCAAGGGACTTATGAGATTTGGCAGGAAGGGAAAGCTCCATCTCAGGTACATTGGGCCTTTCCCTATCACAGGGAGGATCGGCGAGGTTGCTTATAGGTTGAGTCTTCTGGCAGAGTTGGCAGGCGTGCACAGTGTTTTCCACATTTCGCAGCTCAGGAAGTACATTGCAGATCCATCGCACGTGTTGGACAACTCACAGATTAAGGCAGCGTCGGACTTGTCGGTGCCAGAGTACCCGGTCATAGTTGTCGATCGCAGAGTGCAGTAGTTGTGCCGGAAGCAGATTCCACTCGTCAAGGTCATTTGGGAGAACCGCGTTGGTGGCGAGGCCACCTGGGAGTGCGAGGACGAGATGAGAGAGCAATTCCCATATTTGTTTGATTGATCGGTATGTTATTTCTCCTTGTACTACTTTCCAGTTTGAGACTGAGTTTATTTTAATTTTGAGGACAAAATTTCTTAAGGAGGGTGGGATGTAAGACCCGGCCCTCTTGGGCCCTTGGCTCTGTCCTCAGGGTCGCAACAGGCACCCTGGTTGTGACATGGTCACGCCAGGGGAGCCCGTCGCGACATGGTTTGTGTGGCGACATACCTGGTCGCCGCGACATGGTCGCGATGGGGGTGGGCATCGCGTTCTTGTCATGGCATCTGGTGGCATTGTGACTACTTTTCTGGCCGATGCGACTACTGTCCTTTTTGTCAGAACAGTTTTGTCGTGTGTCAGGTGCATACAGTGTTGACGCGGCCTGTCAGGCCGTCATGTTCTGGTTTCCTGGTCTTCGAGGTTTGACCGCCTTTTAGGGTCATGCCGGAGTTGGCCGTCACGACATGGTCACGACGCCTAGGGGCGTCATGACATGGTCGTTGTCGTGTCGGGCCGACCCGTCACATCTTGGGGGCCGTCGTTTAAAACCAAGGCTGCGCCCCATTTCCACGTCTCACCCCTTTCCTTCATCTTCTCCCCCTTCTTCTTCCTCCTCTGAGTTCTCCCCTCTCCGGTGGTTTTCCGGCGTGCCCGTGGTGCTCGTGGTGGAGGTGACGCCCTGTTCGTGCAGATGGCGTGATTTTGGAGCTTGGACCGAGGAGGAGGTGTCCATTCCGACGTGAAGGCCCAACGGCTCGGCTCTACTTGTGGAGGTAGGGACCCTTGACTCCTCTCACCTTAGCATGCTCCCTTCCCCCTTTGAGGTTATGTTTTTCCCCGTGGTTTGGGGTGTGGGAGTGTGAGAAATCATGCTTGTGTGAGTGAGGATTCCATCGAGCATAGATTCGTGGTAAATCCATGTTTTGTGGGGTTTAAGGGTGGTTTGCATGATTGAAAAGCTTTCCTACATGTTTGGCATGCTCCCATCCCCGTTGTGGTTGTGAATGTATCGGTTTTGGGGTGGTCTCCGGAAGGATTGTCCTGGAAACCCCCTCGGCTAAAGATGCGACCGCTATAGAGGTCCCGATGATGTCGTGATCGGCAAGGCCGCTACGACATCATCGCGACGCTCTTGGGCATCGTGACAAGGTCACGACGGTTTGGGCCGCCGTGACAGTGTCGTGACAGGGTTGAGCGTCGCGATAAGGTCGCGCTGACCCGATGCGTCGCGACTACAGCAGAGACAGGTAGGTCTTTCGAAGTTCCGTGTTTTTGTGGAGTCTTCGCCGTTTCCGCTTCTTACTATACCTGTGGCACCAGTGCTAGTTCCCTAGTACGGTCCTACACTAGTCATTCGCTCGGTGCTCGGCACTTGAGGGCTTGTCCCGTAAGAGAGGTTGTTACCATTGCCTGGGACCCCCGTCTCCACGCGCCTGTTGAGGGAGTACTCCGGGCGGTGGGCGTGCTCGAGTCGCGGACTCTGGAGCAAAGGGGAAAATGGTGGTTAGGACAGCGGCGTTGAATCGTTTGCAGAGCTCTTGTGATTGGTCTGGGACGCCGAGGTCGTTTTGAGGAGTTCTTTCTGGCGCAGTTCAGCTAGTCTTTTTCTCACTGCCTTGCTCTTTGTGGCCCTGGAACCGCCTAGAGAGGCCTGTTAGGATCGAATTTTCTGTAATGGCAAATCTAGAAGGGGGGGTTGAATAGATTTATAGCGGAAACTTAAGCAATTTAAAAATTACTTCGAAATAAAGAATCTACTCAATTAAAACTCCTCTGATCTGATTCAATGTGTGTTATCCAAATGTGAGAAACACTTTATGAAACAGTGTAAGTGTCAAATATGTGATTAACGTGTGTGAACAAATTAATTAGTGTGTAGGCAAAATCCCTATGCATGCATCTAGCGCAATACAATGCAAACCACAAATCAAACCACAGAGCACAAGGGATTTTTAGGTGGTTTAGAGGTCACATCCAGTGACTCCTACATCACCCCTCACACAGTGAGGCACACACTACTCAAAGAACTGAGTACAACGCACTCAGGCTCAGACACACGCACACTAGATCAAGTTCACAGAAGATCAGATCATCTAGCCTCAATCTGATCTACACACCACACACATAGATTTGATCTATACACAAGCTAGCATAGATCATAAAGCACACATGATCACAAACTCCACGTACTGATCTCTAATCAGTACACACACACAGAGATACATGAATTGAGTTGAGAAAAGGTGTGAGTGAGGAAAGACATATCCCTTCAAATATTGATCTGATCACCACGATCACAAATCCACAATGTTTCTTCCTCAATTCTGCTACTGCTCATCTTCTTCTTCTTTTCCTTCTTCTTCTTCTTCTTGATCGGTACTGCTCTACTTTAGTAACTTTTGGATTGCGATTTCTTCTTCTTCTACTACTGCACTTCTTCCAGATCTACTCCTTCTTGAGCACACCACTTCTTTCTCTTGAGCTTGACCTTGATTTCCACATCCTCTATGTTGAAAGGTTGGTCTGCAATTTCTGGAGATTGAGCAAGGCACTGGAGAAACCCTTTTTTTTTGCCGCCAAAAACCATTTCTGGGAGTTGTATGGGCTGGCTTGCCTTTAGAGTACGGGGATCATGGGTATTTATAGTCCCATGTGTCCATGTGGACCCTTGGAGTGCATTGGCACAAATATCTAGGTCAATTCCCTTGATTCCTAAACAACCACGTGTCCAGAAAAATTCAGATCTAGAAAAATATCTGAGGTGTGTCGACACACTTTGCACTTGTGTCGACACACTATCCAATGGTTGCAGAATAAGCTTATGGGAGGGACAGTGTGTGTCGACACACAAGCATCTTGTGTCGACACCACTGGCTACTGGCTTCATAATAGGCTTCTGGGAGGGACAGTGAGTGTCGACACGCAAGCATCCTGTGTCGACACCACTGGCTATTGGCTTTTGACTGTTTCCTAAATTCATACACTATGTCGACACAACATCCACATGTGTCGACACCACTTACTCTTTTATGCTCTGACTGCTTGCTGGATACATGGGATGTGCTGACACCACTGAACTTATGTCGACACAGCAGGCTTGCTTCCATGTTTATTTCTTCTGAAATTGAGTTCTGTGTTAACACACTGTCTGAATAGTGTCGACACCACTATCATCATGAGAATATTTCTGTAAGCTACACATAGAAAATGGTGTTAGATATAATTGAAACATGATTTCCACATTTGTATGAATCATAGTTAAACATCATTAAAACAAGTGATCTAACAATCTCCCCCTTTTTGATGATGGCAACTATGATTCATTAAATAATTTTTGTTTACTCAAACATGAGATTTTAATGTAGTCATTCACATTATTCCATGGCATGCAAAAATGACAATAACATTCCAGATTCACATCACATCAAAAGCAAAACATATCATTCAATTTCCAATTCCCAAAATGAGCAAGCATAAAATTCAATGTGTTACCCAACAACCAAAATTGTTTAAGCAAAAAATAGAGTATCACCCATTACAAATCATTACAACCTTCTCCCCCTTTGACATCATCAAAACACAAATGTCATCATCAAAACACAAATATGTTTAAAGTTGTGTGCTTAACATGATTGACCAGAATTATGTCATCATCAAAAATAGATTAAAGCAATGATCAAGTCAATGAGTATGGTTATTTAAAGAACCATTACTCAACATTCTCCCCCTTTTTTATGATGACAAAATATACATTCATATTTCTCCCCCTTTTTGACAACAACAAAAAGATGAAGAGAACCATATAAATGTCAAGAAAGCACAATGGTTATGTACAGCGTTTGTTGAGTTGAATAATCATGAAATTTGCAATCATGGACAACAAGGATAACATAGATTGTTTTCATTCAAAAAATGCAATCATTACAGAAGCTTGCCGTTGCAATCATATTGTTCCCCTCAAATTCTCCCACTTTTTTGATAACAATAAAAAGACTCTCTCTCCCCCTTAATCAACAACAAGTATATTCACCTCCTTTGGTATAACACTCTCCCCTTATGATGGTGTCAATGAAATAAGTAGGAAAAAGTGATACCAAAGAACATCAATGGATGGAGATCAAAGTATGACTGATATGTAAGCAAGGGGTGGAATTGAGACATGAATGATCAGAAATGATCAGAATCAATAAGATCTTTGATATTAAAATATGAGAGAAGAGTTATTTTGTCTTTGAATTGTGCAACAAAGTTTAATAATAAAGACACATTCAATCACAACATATGTCAAAGTTTTAATAACTTGAATGCATTTAAAAAGATGAAGCAAATGTGATGAAAGTGACCTATATGAGTTAACAAAAGTGTTTATCACATGAGTTAAGTAGCTAAACATTTAACACAATGTAGAAAAATAACTCTAAACCCAATTAACATGAACTTCATTTAGGTCAATGTACATGTTGTTCTTTCTATTTTTTTCATTTTATGAGAGAGAATACAAGAGTAAATTGGTCAAATCACACCTTTCTGTGCAAGATGTCACATTTACCCAATGCAAGACCTCATGATTACTCAGTGGTTTAACCTTCTTTACCTTATACAGAGTTGAAACAACTTGTTTGTCATCTTTTGACGCGAGCCAAAATACTTGATTAGGTGAAATGAACCCGATTACTCAGTGATAAAATGAAGTTTTCATTGCTCTGTTTGTATCTCTCTATTTTTATGAACACTTTCTGTTTGAAATTTTTAAGAACAGAATTACATTAATTAGAGTAGACATGATCATGAGTGTAGAGAGATTATTCTTAATATGTGTTAATGATAAAGCTTCAAAACATACACATGTTAAACACTAAAGCTACTAATGTGCCTACAAGTGTTTTGCAACTTAGTTTAAATGAGTTCTGCTTAAAAACTTGGCATAACCTTGTTCTTAGATTGTATATTTAAGACTAAACTAAGTGTACAATTATTTTAGTCTTTATATATGAAATCTCTCATATATGAATATCATAAAGACTCATTTATCCTGATGCAAGACTTGAATAAAAGGTATGAAATGTCAAGAAGATAGAATCAGGAAATAAATGGAAACTGTTTTTCAAGCATGAGTTTGAGTGGATGTTATCATGATGATTTATGAAAGAATCAGCTCCCCCTGAATATGTGAAGATTTCAAAAAGATAGACGATGATGTATCAACATAAAATCCTTAGTGTGTTGACACAAGAGCAAGAAATCTCAAGAATAGAACAGCAGTGAACAACTAGTGTCAACACATGAGCAACTATGTGTCGACCTGATCATGATAAAAAGCAACTGGTGTCGACACAAGAGAAGATGTGTGTCAACCTGAGCATGATAAAAGTCATTTTTTATGGGTTTTTTTTCAATGATTTAACAAATGTTGACTTTTATTAAGTAACTTTGCAAGAACATTTGTCAACAAACTGAATGAGAGCTGTCAATAAATCAGATATGAAAGAATATTTCTCAAGCATTTCACTCAAAGATTCTTTTGACTCACTCCCCCATAAAATATGCATGATATGAAATGATAATTTAAGCAATTCAGATATGTTCATTCCAAGCAGGTTGCTCAGACAGAATATGAACATGATCAAGCATACATCAACAAATAATTTATTGAAAGAGAGAAGTTTTTCAAAGACTTAAAATAAAGTTTTTAAGATTTTCATTTTGCTTGATGACCTTTATGCAAGAAAAGACTATTGATACTTGATGGAGAATTTTTCTCGCGCATGATGATAGTTTCCAGACAAGCCTAACTTGTCCTTTCACATTTCACCATTTGATATACCACATAGTCACTGCAGAAAGGTCAATTATTCTTTAGTTTTAGCATGAAATTCATTGCATTTTCAAGAACATTTTTGCACTTTTTCAAATTTACTCTCCTTTAATATGTGCATGGAATGAAAAAGCTAGCAAGCAATTCACACATGATTATGTACACAATTAGCTTTAAGCATAACATGACTTTTGGTACTTGGCAGAGTATTTTACTCACGCATAATGATAGTTTCCAAACAAGTATAACTTGTTTTTCCACGTGTCATCATTTGATATACCAAAAAGTCAAAGCAGTTGATATGCACACATAATCATGGACACAGTCAGGCAAGCATGATAATACAAACATGATTCCAATTGTTATGACACAAAGTTATTGTTGGGAGTAACATCAAAACACACTCTTCATTGACTCTAAGAATTTTTTTTAACTTAAGCAGTTCAATCTGGAAATGATATGAGGTTTTACCTGAACAGTCTTCATTTAGATTTTACCTGTGGTTTCTAATTTTTCTTGCCTTGCATAGCCATTGTCTTGATTTCAGATGGAAAAGATATGGCTACAAGGCTCATCAACTTGCTGATCAAGCTGGCCTTAAAACCCATACCTACTTGGGTCCTGCAGTGAAGCAAGAGTTAGATTACAGCAATGAACTTTTTAAAACCAAGATAATTTTCTTTTTGGTATAGATGCACTTTTGTCATTAATAGAACTATGAGTAGTATTAGTTCCATAACACAATTATTCTTTGTTTAATGCACCTATGTTTACATGAAATGTTCAATTTATGTTCACATGGAGTTTCTGAGCTTTTTCAACAGAATCATGATTTTTAGTTACATGTGCATGATGTGAAAATTTTTGCAAGTAACTTAAGCATGATTATGCACACTTTTAATTTTAAGCAAGGAGTGACTCTTGGTACTCGGAGGAGAAGTTTTTTCACGCATAGTGATAGTTTCCAAACAAGCATGACTTGTCCTTCCACATTTCACCATTTTATATACCAAGAGATCTAGATGTGTAACTCATCATGATTTCACTTTAGCATTCAATTTCACTCATCAAATAATTTATTCAAGAGATTTTTTTATTATTATTAACAAGAAGTTTTTATTTAGCAGGGAATCTCTCAGAAGTATTTACCTGGTGAGATTTTCATTTTCCTTTATTCTCTCCACTTACTTTCCTTGTAGCCTTAGTCATGAAGCCTTCATCTTGAAATTGACTACAAGAATCCCTGCATCCAGCATTCAAGCAGCACATTTCAAAACCCAAACTTGTTTGGGTCCTAAGAATCTTCCATGAATCTGCAACAACGATTTTTGAATCCAAAACGATTTTATATTGGGTGCATTTTTCTGAAGACTAGAAACACTAGAATCTTAGTTACTAATCTTATAGTAATTGGTATAGAATGCACCACTGACATACTGAACATTTTGTTTTCTATTTTTCAAATTTTTATCATTGAGATTTTTAACATGGAATTCAGAGAAATTCTTTTGTGCAACAATTCTATTTTCATGTACATGAATTTCTAAGTATTTTCAGCATGAACATGATCTTTATTCTTATGTACATGAACATGAAATATGGGAGCATGCACAAGATTATCAATTCTATGCCAACATTCCTTAGAAATATGCCCAAATTTATGACATATGAAGCACTGGACTGATTTGGCATATTTATGGAAATGTTGATCTCTATTCCAACAAAATTTGGCTAAATGACCAGGTTTATTACAGTTAAAGCAAATGTGATCATTTCTTACCTGGTACTTACCTTGGCATGTAAGCATTTTCTGGAATCTCATTTTCCTATGAGGAGGCTTACCATGAGAAGAAGGAGGTACCTTTTGGCGGCTCTTGACATGATGTGGAGTTTGAGATAGCCTTGGAGCTGTCCTGACTTGTGAAGAAGACAAAGGAATCATGTACAATGGTTTTTGTTTTTTTGTTTTTATTTTCTGGTTTCTCACAGTAACATGATTCTTCTTGATAGTAGCAATTTTCTTTTTCTTTGTTTGTTTCTGAGTATTTATAGTAGCTTTAACAAATATCATTTTGGTTTTCTTTTCATTTTTCTTATCTCTCACAGAAGCAAGACTTGTGTTTGTAGTATTCTTCAATTCATTTTGAAGCTTCTGTTTTTCAGCTTTTAATGCAACAACTTCTTTTTCTAAAATTTAAAGTTTGTTTAAGATGACATCCAAATCATTTTTCATCTTGTTCTTTTCATTTTCAAATTGAGCAATTTGATTTTCCAAATTAGCGATTTTATTACTTAAATTGCCATAGTCATTGTCCAATGGTTTGTCATACAACAAGCATTCAATCTTCCTTTTCAAATGACTATTTTCTTCAACCAATTGATTGTATTTTTCCTTTATTTGATGATCATGAGCCATGTTGGAAATCTGTTTGTTTAATTGATCATTGTCAAATTTGAAGTTCTCATTAAGATAAATCAATTTTTCATTTTCATCTTTTAAATCAAGATTTTCATATTCCAACTGATCATGATATTCTTTTAACTTGGACAACTTGTTTTCATAAATTTTGATTTTATCTTTCAGACTTTCTTTTTCAGAATTTAGTTTATGAACTTCATTTTTCAAATTCTCATTTTCTACTAAAAGATCTTTATCATTATTCTAAAACAATTCAAGTGTATTTTTCAAATTTTCACTTTCTTTATGGCAATGTTTTAAAGTCTTTTTCAAATGTTTATTTTTAGTGTTCAACTTTGCATTATGATTTTGTATCTTCTCACAGAATTCAATCAATTCAACATAAGACATGCCTTCATTTGCATCAGAATTAGAGTTAGAATACATAAATGGGTCTAGAATTGATTTACCTAACCTTGTAGACCCATTTGATCTCTTGTATTCTGAAGAGGATGAAGAATGCTCTGAGCTCATGGAATGTGCTGTGAGAGCCAATGTCTTTTGGATTGTTGATTTTCTGGATTCACTGAAGCTCTTCTTTGCCATTAAGTACTTGTGAATTTCTTTTGCTCCTTTTCTTTGTGAGTCCTCTAAAAAATTCGATGAAAATGAGCTTGGGGATTTCTCTAAAATTATAACAGAAAATTCATGCAGATTAAAGCAATTTGCCATTATACCAAAAGTCAAAAGACTATTAGATCTAATCACAGTGAATCAGTGTAACAAGGAATTAGATCTAACAAATAAAGTGGTTAACCCGCTCTGATACCAATTGTTAGGATCAGAGTGATTAAGCACACAAAAAAAAATAGATCTGCCAAATCACAATCGATGAACAGAAAACCTGCTCTGATACCAATTGTTAGGATTGAATTTTTTGTAATGGCAAATCTAGAAGGGGGGTTGAATAGATTTGCAACGGAAACTTAAGCAATTTAAAAATTACTTCGAAATAAAGAATCTACTCAATTAAAACCCCTCTGATCTGATTCAATGTGTGTTATCAAAATGTGAGAAACACTTTATGAAACAGTGTAAGTGTCAAATATGTGATTAACGTGTGTGAACAAATTAATTAGTGTGTAGGGAAAATCCTTATGCATCCATCTAGCGCAATACAATGCAAACCACAAATCAAACCACAAAGCACAAGGGATTTTTAGGTGGTTCAGAGATCACATCCAGTGACTCCTACATCCACCCCTCACACAGTGAGGCACACACTACTCAAAGAACTGAGTGCAATGCACACATGAGCACTCAGGCTCAGACACACACACACGCTAGATCAAGTTGATCTACACACCACACACACAGATTTGATCTATACACACACTAGCATAGATCATAAAGCACATATGATCACAAACTCCACGTACTGATCTCCAATCAGTACACACACAGAGAGATACATGAATTGAGTTGAGAAAAGGTGTGAGTGAGGAAAGACATATCCCTTCAAATATTGATCTGATCACCACAATCACAGATCCACAATGTTTCTTCCTCAATTCTGCTACTACTCCTCTTCTTCTTCTTTTCCTTCTTCTTCTTCTTCTTCTTCTTCTTCTTCTTCTTCTTCTTCTTCTTCTTCTTGATCGGTACTGCTCTGCTTTAGTAACTTCTGGATTACGATTTCTTCTTCTTCTATTGCTATTGGCTTTTGACTGTTTCCTGAATTCATACACTGTGTCGACACAACATCCACATGTGTCGACACCACTAACTATTTTATGCTCTAACTACTTGTTGGATACATGGGATGTGTCGACACCACTGAACTTGTGTTGACACAGTAGGCTTGCTTTCATGTTTATTTCTTCTAGAATTGAGTTATGTGTTGACACACTTTCTGAATAGTGTCGACACCACTGTCATCATGAGAATATTTCTATGAGCTACATATGGAAAATGGTGTTAGATATAATTGAAACATGATTTCCACATTTGTATGAATCATAGTTAAACATCATCAAAACAAGAGATCCAACAAGGCCAGGCATGGGACCGTAGTTCGGCCAGACTACGGCGGTTACTATTGTGTACATGGTGTCCTGCCTCACTCTGACGAGACATGGAGGTTTGGACCTGGGTCGAGGATAAGATGTCAGTGGACGCACCGGACCGGTTGACTAGTGGTAGTGCTTTCTGTAGCTAGTGTTTCTTGTCCAGGCATGGTTCTCTCTTTCTGTGTTTCTAGCCACGTGGTGGTCACGACGAGCAGTTGTACGAAGTTTCCGACCATGTTGTACTTCCGTACCGTTGCTAGTTAGTAGCTTGCTTCCGCATTTCTTTCGTAGGTAGAAGATATAACTACTGTCATTTAATTAAGTACATAGTTTTGACTACCTGTTAGAGCCAGTAGTAGATTGGTAGTCCCTACTGAACTTCTGTTGTGAAGCTCATCCCTTCCTTTCCCAGGTTAGACTTCTCAACAGCGGCAGGGCGCGCATCGGGCGGAGGAGATAGGGCGGTAGTCATGGTCCCCGTAGCTAGCAGTGGTTCCTCCTCTCAGTTGTACATCACCCTTGGGGTATGCCCCTAAGGGACTTGTTCTTCCCCTGTCTTTACTTGTACTAGTTGTGTGTGTTGGGACTGTACTTAGAGCGATATGCAGCGGTCTCGCTCTTCTTTCTATTTCCAAGTGTGCACTTCTAGTTTAGCAGTTGATGTTTACTTCCATTACATATTCTGTTAGATTTTTATTATAGCCCTTCCGGGTCTCCGGATCCGTGGGCGGCGTCCACGAAAATTGGGTCCTCGGCGTGGGCTGGAGGGTCGGGTTCTCGGGGTCGTTACAGAAGGGGGAAACCACTACTAGCTGCGAGGACAACGACTACTGCCCCGCCTACTCTGCCCGACGCGCGCCCTGCCGCTACTGAGAAGTCTCACCTTGAAAAAGAAGGGATGAGCTTCACAACAGAAGCTCAGTAGGGACTACCAATCTCCTACTGGCTCTAATAGGCGGGAAAGAAATATATGAACAATTAAATAAGAACAGCTATATATATATATATATATATATATTCTACTCTGCCATAGAAAGTGTGGAAGCAAAGCTACTAACTAGCAAGGGAACGAAAGGACACCGTGGTTGGAAACTCCGTAGAACATGAACGTCGTGATTACCACACGACTAGCAACGTAGACAGAGAGAACCCTGCCTGGACAAGAGACACTAGCTACGGAAACCACTACCACTAGTCAACCGGTCAGGTGCGTCTCCTAACTTCTTATCCTTGACCCAGGTCCAAACCACCACGTCTCATCAGAGTGGAGGTAGGAGCACAAAGTATATAACAGAAACCGCCGTAGTCTGGCCGGACTACGGTCCCACGCCTGGCCTCCCTAGGTGGTTCTGGGGCCACAAAGAGCGAGGCAGTGAGAAAAATGATTGGCTGGCCTACACCGGGTAGAACTCCGGCCGTCCTCGGTGTTCCAGACCAACCAAGAGAGCTCTGCAAATGACTCAACGCCGCTGTCCTAACCACCGTTTTCCCCTCAACTCCAGAGTCTGTGACACAACTACGCTCGTCGCCCAGAACGCTCCCTCTAAGGTGCACGAGGATGGGGGTCCCAGGTAAACGGTAACAACCTCTCTCACGGGACAAGCCCTCAAGTGCCGAGCACCGGGCGAATGACTAGTGTAGGACCATACTAGGAACTAGCACCGGTGCCACGGGTACAGAAAGAACCAGAAATGGCAAAGACTATACGAGAAACGGAACTTCGCAAGATCTAACCTGTATCTGACACTGTAGCAACTCTAAATTTTTAAATATCAATAAATGTTATTAAATTAAGTATTTAATTGAATAAATATGATAAATAGATTTAAATTAGAATAAAGAGAGAAATAATTGAATAAAAAGGGAATTAAATCAAAACCCATTAAGCCAAATTAGTAAATGGGTTATATTAATGGTCCACACAAAAGGTAATGGGCCAAAAAGCCAAGAGCCCATCTTTGGATGGGAGGTAATTAAATGAAATTCGCAATAAAAATAGTAATAATTAGTAAAGGGTTAAGATAATGATTAATTCACCTATATATATCCTAAAAAGAGCCCTAGACTTACCCAAACTCCTTACCCACGAAATTAAGCCTCTCCCCAATCCTATTAGGTTGATAAAGGCAAGAAATAGGGTGATAAAGATGGAAATTCGGAGTTTTATGGAAGGGAGGAATTTTTAGAAAGAATGACTCTTTAAGCAACCCAATACACCCCCCAATTCGTCCATACCATCCCATAGTTCATTGCTGGAGCTTTGGAGGATGAAAGAGGAGGCTGAGGATGAAGGAGCAAGGAGAAGGAGTCTTGGAGCAAGGGGATTTCTTCTCTTCTTCGTCAAAACCCCTAGGTTTTCATAACAGTGAGAAAGGTAGGCAATCTCTCAAGTACAAATCACATAACTTCAGCCATAGGTAGCCCATACATCTATCTTTAAAAGCCCCATGATTTCCCCAATTTTCGTTGTTCCATGAGAGAGAGTTAAATGCTCAAATCTCTATCATCATCATGTACCCGACCCTTCATGTTTGCTTTCAATCCATGCAGATACTTGATCCCATGCCACGAAACTTTTATTCTAGATATTGCATGATGTTAGGGTTCTAATGAATCTATTTCCCCCAATTTTCACCATGTATCTGTTGCTAATTAAATCATTTTTCATGACTGTGCATGTTTTAGGTCACCAAAATGTAACCTAATTAAAGCATGTGCAATGCTCGTTTATTTTCTAATTCCTCATGCATGTTGATACATCTATAAGTCTAGTTTTGTTTAAAATTAGTTTCATGATTTTTGGACTTGTGTGCGATTTACTATCGATTTTTGAAGAGACCTGTAGCATGTATGGAAGGAAGGAACCCAACCCAAAGAAGGGCTGATCACCTTTTCTGGGTCGAGCCGCCCTTCTGAAATCGTGACGGCCTGACCCGTCACGATATTAGAAGGGTTGCGATCGGTCGGTCTATCACGTCATAAACGCGACGGCCCATGCCGTCGCAGTTCCCTCTCGACTCACACGACCGGCCCAGTTCAAGCAGGACGCGACCGGCCGCTTTGTCATGACATGAAATGTGACGGGGACCCCCGTCGCGATCTCAGAATGTTTCCAGAAACCTTTATGTGCTCTTAAACCCCTGCTATTTACACCATTTGACCCTTGTTTAAACTTAAATTAAGCACTATTATGCATGGGAATGATCTGAATAATTATATTTTGTAATCATTACTTAAATTCAATTAAATAAAAGTCATGTGCACAATTTTTCATACTCTCATGATTTAATCACACTTGCACACACTAAACATTAAGCCATTTGACCTTAATTGTTTCACTTAAATTCCCTATTATTTATAAATAACACTTGTCATCATTTTATTCGCGTGATTTGTACATCGTTATCGCATCCCTCTGCCTTCGAGTACTCGAGGCAAGACGGACAATGTTTCGTTACACACTTTTTCTTGGCATGGACAACCTCTCCGTTGGGAATAATCCTGACTGGACCAGGGACTCCTTGTCAAGGCCTCCGTAAGTCTCCTTGGTTTTGGCACACGTCCATTGCCGATGAGTTGGTTGTACCCTTAAGACCATTTACACCTTAGGGATCAGTACGATCCAAATGGCCTTAGTGTGTTACCTTCTTACCTTGGGATCACGCCGAACCATCTGGTCAGTGCTCATAGCAAGGCTAGTGGGCGGTTGTGACTTCTACCTGACTGCCGACACCCGACCTAGTGCTGTGCAACTGTTACTATCGACTGTTTAACGTTGTTTTACGAATATGTACCTATTCTCATCTATTATCTTTATACTCTCATCTATTCACTTTTTCTCTACTCTCTCGTCTATTCATCTACTATTCTCATCTATTCTTGGTACTCTATTTTGGCATCTATATGATTGTCTAAGATAAGAAACATGACTATGCCAGTGCAATAGGGCCTGATCTGGTCCTGGGGAGAGCGTCCGAAAAGTGTCATTTGCCCATGGGAGTTAAAAAGATCAGGATGTTGGCATACATCCAGTGTCATTATACTATCAAGATTTAATCTATGACAATCTATCAGTGCAATCAATACAAGTCCTATCGTTACTAGTGCACCGTTGTGTAAAGAGCTCTACATGCTATATCGTTACATGGCCATTCCATTACCATACTTGTTGTGTTATTTTCCATGTGCAAGTGCTATTGTTCCCTTGTTATCGTTGCTTTGCTCTGCATGACTATACTCTCTAGTTATCTTGCCTTATAAGACATTAATCATTTTAAGCATGCTTGTTCAAACGAGATATTAAGTCCTACTGGGCGATTATCGCTCATCCTGTGCTATTATTTCATGTGTTTCAGGTGAGTCTGATGGGGATTACCACACTCACGAGGAAGGGAATGAGGATGATGCTCAAGAGTGATCAGTCTCGACAACCCGTGCTTATTAGTTATTTAGTTAGTCGTCAGTTAGTCAGTTTGTAATAGTTTAGATTTGTATAAAGTACTATGGGCCCTAGTTTTGGCTCTGATTAGTGGATATAATAGTTAGATGATGAATTATTAACGAAATTGGATTTCATTTGGTTTTCTTCCAATTGTGCAATGGTGAATGTTTTATTATCGCTCGATACTATTTAAATAACTATAATTTCGCTCCGATATTCCGCGTCGAGGCGATACAGTTTTGTGGTATTAGAGCCTAGGTTATTCTTAAGTATAGGAGATCTAGGTTTGACCTGCCTTGACTTAGAGTCTAATTCCATACCTATGTGAGAGATGGGTAATAAGATAAAATAAACTCACACACGCACAAACTTAGTGCAACCACATTATCTTATATTAAAATTCTCTTTTGAAGGAACATAAAACATAGCAATGGCAGCGGAGCATGCACAACTCCATGATATGCAACAAACTATTCAGTAGCTCACTCAAGCACTACTTCAGGCTGTTGGAGCCGGTGGAAACCAAGGAGTTGGAGATCTGCCCCGGAATTTCCGCAACTTGAACCCGCCTTGTTTCAGTGGGACTACTAATCCCGATGAGGCAGAAAACTGGTTGAAGGAAATTGAACGTATTTTCTGTGTCATGCAATGCATGGATGGAGACAAGCTACTACTTGCAACATTTCAGTTAGAAAGGGATGCCCGTGCGTGGTGGGAGTCCGTTGAAGCAACCAGGGCTGATGCACAATTCACCTGGAATGAATTCAAGGAGCACTTTAACTCCAAGTATTTTTCTGAAAGAGTTCAAGAGAGGAAGGCCTTCGAGTTTGTGGCACTTAAGCAAAGGAACCTCTCTGTAGCCGAGTACGAAGCCCAATTCTCCCGGTTGGCACGATATGCCAATCATCTTATCGGCACTGAGAGAATGAAGGTGAAGCGCTTTCTCAATGGGCTGAGGCCCGCATACATTACTCAACTTCCACCTTTGGATATACAAACCTATGCTTAAATGGTCAAGAAGGCGCAGCTACTGGAGGATGCGACCGACCTTACCGAACGCATCAAGGGTAGAATGGTCTAGAAGGAACAGACATCAGGAACCACAAGCAAGCCCACTAACAGCAAGAAGATGCCATTAAGTATCACTGACGGGCCAAGCCAAGAGCGAAAGCCCAAGGTCTTCACCCTCACTACCCCTAACAAGCCCAGATGCAAGCACTGTGACAAGCTAGGTCACACTGCTGAGGAGTGCTGGAGAAAAGTAGGTGCATGCCTACGCTGTGGGAGTCGAGAGCATCGTATTCCCGAATGCCCCCTGCTAAAAGAAAATGAGAAGCATCCTGTGGGACAGAAGAAGCTGAGCAGACTGCAAGCTGTCCAAGAAATGGAGACCACCGAGGAAGGTGAAGTCGTGGAAGGTACATTACCAGTCTTTTCGCACTCAACATTTGTTTTGTTTGATACTGGCGCAACACATTCGTTCATATCACAAGCATTTGCTAATACATTAAATGTTAAACCTGCATCCTTGGAATTTGAATTACCTATCACTACACCACTGAGGGAGAAAGCTTAATTAAATAAATATTTTCCATTAGCTGATGTAAAGATTGGTGAACTCAATCTTAGAGCTGATCTGATCTGTACGCCCATGGAGGGCTACGATGTCATATTGGGAGCCGATTGGCTGTCCACTTATGGGGCTATTGTGGATTGTAGAAGAGGGAAGATTACCTTTAGTGAATTCCCTAAACTGACCTTCATGGGACGTAGACACAAGAGGCACTTGTCTCTCGTCTCTGCTATACGGGCACAGAGCATGATCAGGAAAGGGTGTGTGGCATTTCTTGCCGCAATAGTAGTTGAAAAGAAAGCATCTAAGATATCAGACATACTTTAAAAAAAAAAAAACCTCTAGTGGGTCAGCGACTAGGAGAGTGCACCTCCTCCCAAAGGGAGGAAATGGTCTCACTCCACTAGGTGATCCACCAAAGGAAGAAATTTTATTTCAAAAGAAGGGGTAAATATAGAGTACACCCGGCTCCATAAAGCAAACTCCATGAACAAAGAGCATGGCAAGAACACCAACCATAAGAACACCAAAAAAGAAAACTAGCTAAGACTGCCTAAAACTAGGTAACCCAGCTTTATCAACAAGCAACGCACCCCTAGAAATGGCAGGAAGGCTGCCAATGTCAGTAAAAACTGTGTTGGATTCATGAAAACAAGCAAAATTGGCAAGCGAATCAGCAACCTAGTTTCGCTTCCGATAAGTGTGCAAAATCTTCGACTTTAGGAGCTGAATCATATTACAAATCCCGCGCCACCATAGAAAGACGGCCCAGTGAGGAATCTGCCTGCAAGAGATCGATCTGACAAGAAGGGCCTAATCCGAGTATATAACAAAGATGGGCAGATGTCGTTCAATAGCCAAACGCAGCCCATCGTGGATCGCTCTAGCCTCAGACAAAATACTACTCTCGGTGCCATAATAAAAAGCAAAGCCACAGAGAAAATTCCCATGACTATCCCTGATGCAACCACCGCCTCCACATTTACTAGGATTACCTTTGGAGGCACCGTTAACATTAAGACAATAATTCACAACAGGAGGCATCCACTTGACAACAATAGGAGCTTTAATGTTAACCAATACTTTGATATTATAAGAGTTGAGGATATCAACATGGTGGATGGAAATGGATCCAGTGAACTTGAAAGATTCCATAATCTTGTGCACAGTAAACATGATGGACCGCTTGACAGAATCCACAGACCGCAAAATGCCATCCATGTGAGCATGAGGAGACAAAAAACCAGACCGACAAAGTGAATAGCAGAGCTCATATTAGTAGTGGATAGAATACTCCAACATCTAGTAGTAACAAGATCACTCCAATTAATTTTATTATTCAGCAAGGGCGCAATCCATCTCCACAACTCCTTGGCAATAGTGGGAAATGAACAGATGATCCATCATTTCTTGATCATGATTCTTAAGACAAACACACATAGATACCAAAGGAATACCACAGTCCACAATTCTAGAATCCACCTGGACCGCCCTATGAATTAGTTTCCAAGCAAACAAAGCTGCACGAGGCGGAATATAATGGTGCCACAATTTGATCCATGGGCCATGGATAACACCCGGGGTGGATGCTATATCATAGGCGGATTTAACAGTAAAAGTGCCCTTAGCATTACCTGCCCAAATAAACTCATCTGAGCTGTCAGTTAAAAGGGCCCGAACAAGCTGGGGGGTGATACCCATATAACTCCAAATATTGTTGTTATCGTCCATGGCCATATCCTTCACCGAGATATTGGGCCACTGCTGGTCAATACTTGCCATACTCCTGGGATCATGCATAATAGTATTCTCCTCTGTGACGTCCCGAGAATTACGCAGCGGATATTATTAATTAATTCGAGTCGATATTTCGAGACGTAGACAGTCGGCAAATAAGCCTCTAGCTAGCACGCACTAAATGTGTATCAACACAACATCATAATAGGGCCCAAATGTGAACTCAATTATAAATTGTATTCAAATCTCATATTTGTCTCAGATAAACTAATACAGGACTAAGACTCAATAAAAGCAAAAGTACATACTACCTCACTTCCTACTACATTGTTCTAACACTCAAAATAAACTAACTATAGATAGACTCATGTTTGGAACGCTCTTCACTCGGACGCATTTCCATCCTCGACTTGCTCTTCCTCTTGCACTTCATGGTCACCTAGATTGGGTAAAAGTAGGGAATGAGCAAACTAGCCCAGTAGGATTTATATCTCAATGTGCGGGCAATGATATAAGTGATTAACATTTTAGAACTAGGCAAGTACGATGAATGATATGCAAGTACGAATAAAACACGTTAAAACATGATATATAAAACAAGCTAGAGAGAGAGATCATGATAGAACAAGATTGATGAACAAGATGACAAGAGTGAACTAGAAATAGATCACTTTGTACAAGCACGCAAGATATCATGTAAATTGCAATAAATGCAGGATGGCCATATCACGCAAGCAAGCAAGCATGCACGAGCACGATCAAGTAACACTAATCAGGCACGTAGACACTAATGTACACCGAGAAAAGATCCATCAAGAATGTACACTAGGTCACGTGTATGTGGTATTGTATCTATCATTCAACACGCACGCACGATTTTCTCAGCGCAGATGCAACGCCAGTAATCATTATACCCTATGGTTAACAGTATATCTATGACTCGCCGTCATTGGGGCTAGATTGGAGCCCTTGGACACACGCCATGCCCTGTCAGCATCTCACTTAAATTTTTAAATGTAGATATCCACAGTCATTTATAATGGCCAATGAGAGTTTCAATAAGTAAGCATGTGTAATGTCATGTTCATGATGATGAGGAGAACAAGTAATAAGTAATGGAACATGATTTCACGAGTACAATGGTCAAGAGATAAATTCGGCAGCATAACGGTACGATTTATACTTTCGTTCAATCTTTACATTAATGGCTTTAGTCTAGTTTGTAAGTCACACTCACGAGATCAAGAAGAGAAAGGAAGTTCACGCTATCTCCAGGGAACTTCAATGGTACAACCAACTAGTCGGCCATGTGGGAATCCATGGTCAGAGGAGATTTACGGAGGCCTTGGTGAAAAGGTCGCTAGTCTACCGATTCGGAATGACCGGTAGAGAGTTTCCAATTTCCCAAGAAAAGGCTACCTAACAGTGCTAGTGTGTAGTGAGGTACGCGTGTCTCAATTCTCAAACCATCGGTCTCAAACTCGCAGGAAGCACTTGACAATATAACATGGAACAAAACTATGCACTTTAACTCATCATGGTTTGCAAGATTTTATGATAACTCTTATCATTTAAACATGGTAGAACAGTAGGAAGATTAAATCACAAGAACAAGAATAGATCATAACATTTAAGGAGCACTTAGAATAGCATCCATGTAATTAAAGCTTTTTAAATGGGTTAATCGCTTTTAAGCCATTAAACAACAATCATGTAATGATCAGACTCAAGACAGGTAACTTACACAGAAAATATCACATTTATACAGACCTCGGGTATATGCGGAAAACTTTGTAAGAAAACACCTGGTTTCCGATAAAAATCCTGAGATCGCGACATAGCCATATAAGGAAGGCGACAGGGTGTTGTCAGGTCGGGGTTAGATCGGGACAGGCTCATGTAAGGAAGGCGATAGGTCGGGCCCAGAAGGCGACACAGGTGTGTAAGCATCGCGACAGGGAAGTCAGATCAGGCAGGTAGATAGCGACAGAGCGCATGTCGGCTTGAGAAAGCGACAAGGGGTATGTCGCAATCAACCCTCTGAAAGCGACATATCGGGCCGTCGCGTTCACAGGGTCCGTGCCTGGCTCGGACAGAGCAAGGACAGTGCCTTGGATTGCGGACCTATCTTTCTTTCTTTTGACATAGGGTTGTTCTAAAATAGAGAACAAATTGCACGGTGCGTGAAAAAATAACGAAAATAGTTTTAAAATAACCTAGACATACTAGGGTACTTCCAGTAAATCGGAATTGAACAATAAGGATGGTTTCGATAGGTTTTGATCACGGGGAACACAAGGTCAGACAAAGGGTAACTTGAAGACGTAGTTTTATGCAGCAACCCTCTTAACATGATTATAACTCTCTAACTAATGAGATTTAGACAAAACGTTCAACATGAAACCTGACGAGGACAACTAGTAGAATAACTTTCATGTCATGAGTTTTCTCTAAATCGGTCTTGAAACATGTGCAACATATTAAGAACGGGAAAAGCTCTAACAGTGCGCGACTTTGGAAAAACGCTTATAATTCAAAATCTACTAAATGAAATTCGATAAAACCAGTGGGAAATGAAAGTTAACTTGATGCTCTACACATTGGTATAGGATATGTTAATATTTGGCCCGAGAAAACCTACCTTTTGGGTTGAAGAAGTCCCGTTATTCCAGAAAACCTGTGTTCAGACCACTTGGAGGAAAACGCTTACTACTTCGTGTATACTGCATGGAATTTGGGCATTCCACTTGGGTTAGAACGTAGACTTGACCCTCTTTCCAGGGGTATAGGCCTTGTAAGATTTGGTTTAGGTTTGACTTAGCTTTGGTCGACTTCAAGAGAGTGATTTGTGCAGGTCACAGCAGACGAGAAGGGGAAGAAGAACGGCTTCTTGTGGTCGTTCCACAGCTCCTCAGCCACCAAGAGCTCCTCCACACGACCCTAGAGAGTTCTAAATTCGTTCCTAGGGTTTGGGTGAAGAGTATTTAAGTAACCATGGTGTTTAGGAGTCCTATTATAACTAGGAAAAGAGGATTTCGGGATTGGCATGTTTGGTTTCCTATTTTTGATGATTTCCTCCTCCCTTTGAGTGTATGAGGCATTAGGAAACCTCCCCTCATAGTTAGGCACGAATTTGGGTTGCCATGAATGCATGATTGCATCCCAATTCAACTCTAAATGCCTCTTTTTAATTTCAGCTTATTTATGGTTACGAATTCCTATGTATTTTCTAGCTTTATTTGATTTTTGGGCCAAATGTTGCCCATTGGCCCAATTATGATAATGGGTCATCAATATATAATGTTGAAAGTCTCCCCAACACTTTTATTTAATTTTTGATTGCGTCGTATTTCCGTGTTAACGGTTTTCCGACTTGTTTCCTTATTTAGATAATCGGTCACAATAACTCTCAAACCTAGCCCAAATGATTTTTATTGAACCAAATTTATTGATGGGTCATTAGAAGATATTATTTGAAGCCCATATATGATTTTTATTTAATTTTCTGACTCATCCAAGTACGTGTGATAATGATTTTCCGACTTATTCATAAATTACGATAATAAGTCATGAAACACTTTAAACTTGGCTAATACGATTTTTTGTTTCAAAAATTTCTTTGTGAAACATTTAGTAATAATGTTTAGGGCTGATTTATAATTTTTACGGAATTTTTCGATGTGTTTTAGAACATACGATAATGATACGTATGTTTTAAATACTCCGATATTATGGAAATTATTTATTTCCATTTATTTGAATTTTTTTGTAATTAAAATTTCCGGGGTGCTACATCCTCAATCCAAATGTCTTTGAAAAAATCGACTGTGGACCCATCGCCTCCAAGCCACCTGATATTCGCCAGAACAACCTCCTTTGCTTTAACAAAGATTTTCTTAGAAACGCCAAGAGGGAAAGGGATATGAATATCCCTAAGATAAGACTGATTAATGAACCTTTGTTTAGCATACAATGACCATAGGGAATCACCATGAATAATATTCCAGATTTGCTTAGCAGCCATAGCTACCTGAAGAGTGTCCAAATTCCAGAAGTTTAGACCACCCTCCACATACGGTTTTTGCAGGAGAGACCACGCCACCCAGTGGCGTTTGTGAATACTGTCCGCTCCCTGCCAGAAAAAATTGGCACAAATGTGGTTGACGTGATTGCAAATCGATTTAGGAATAGAAATAGAGCTGGCCATATACACAGGGAGACTCAATAGAACCGAAAGGATAAGGACAGCACGGCCCACTTGGGATAAAATTTTTGTTCTCCAACCAGCAAGCTTATGAGTAACATTATCAACCAAGAATTTATAGTCTCAAACCTTCAACCTACCAGCTTTCAAAGGAATACTCAGATATTTCGTACAACCATGTTGATGCCTATAGCCCGTGATATTTGAAATTCGAGACACCAACAAAGCAGGCGCCTTAGAAGAAATTTGGAAGCAACTTTTTCCCGCATTAACTTTTTGACCAGAGCTCCTTTCATATGCATGAAGGAAATGCAACAAATTTTTTACATTTCTAATACCTGCATTCATGAAGACCAGTGTGTCATCAGCATATAGAAGATGAGATACCTGCAAACACCCTCTGGGACCGCTATAATACTTAATGTAACCATTGCTGAACAAATTCGTCAACCCTCTGCTAAGCACTTCAAAAGCTATGATGAAAAGAATAGGAGCCAAAGGGTCACCCTGGCGAATACCCTGGGTGGACTTGAAGTAACCAGCAATGGATCCATTAAAATTAATGGACGACCAGCAATTTGAAAGCAACATACCAATATAAGAGGTGAACCTGCTAGAAAAGCCAAATTTCCGCATAACCCGCAGAATGAAATCTCATTCCATACGATCATATGCTTTATCCATGTGTAGTTTGAACATGATGTTATGCCCTCTAACTTTGCGATCTATATTATGAAGGATATGCCGGGATAAAGAAACATTATCCAAAATGAATCTGCCCTTGACAAAAGCACTTTGTTGTTCAGAAATAATAAGGGGCAAACTTGGAGTTAACCACCCACAGAACACCCAGGATATAATTTTGTAGACAAAATTGCAAAAGTTGATAGGTCTAAAGTCACTAAAAGTTCTTGGATCAGCCACTTTCGAAATAAGAGTAATCAAGGAGGAAGATAAACCTCTAGGCAGACCAAAACCAACAAAAAATCCCTGCACCACCACAGTCACATCAGGTCCAATAATATTCCAACAGTGAGTGAAGAATAAACCAGAGAATCCATCTGGTCTAGGCGCGCTATGAGCTTCCATGGAGAAAATAGTGTTTTTTACTTCCTCTGCTGTAGGGACCATGCAAAGCATGGTATTCTGGTCAATGGTAATAAGAGAATGAATATTGGAAAGAAGGTTAGAATCAACCTCATGCGGCTCAGAAGTAAGCAGGTTTTGGAAAAATTTGACCGCTTCAAATTTGAGAATTTCCTGATCCATACACCACCCATCATTATCACCGAGCTTCAGCCTGTGAATAAACCCTTTCCTCCTATTGCATTTGACAGTTGCATGGTAAAAGGAAGTATTTCTATCTCCATTGACTAGCCAGTCCACTCTAGATTTTTGTTTTCAAAAAATTTCCTCCCTGTTCAAAGCAAGATTAAGATTGGCATTAGCAGCCGACAAAGCAGACATGTTAGCTTTCGAGGCATAGCATCAAAATCATGTTGCAATCTCTCCACTTCCTCAGACGCCAAGCTGACCATTTGAACCACATGACTGAAGACTTCTTTATTCCAAACTTTAAGAGTTTTCTTTACATCCTTAAGCTTCACCTGAAGATGAGTCAAAGGATTCACATGATTAATGTCGTTGTTCTTCCAAGCATTCGAAACGGCCAGCAAGAAGGAGTCATGGGTCATCCACATATTCTGAAATACCAACCGGCTAGGCCCACGTGAATTAGGAACATTGGATATCGCAAGTGGGCATGGTCAGAAGGGCCCCTCCTAAGATGATTAACCATAAGGTCCGGCCAAGAATCCTGCCACTTATAGTTCAAGAGTACCCCGATGTGTTCCCCGATGAGCTGCCAAGCATTCCACCTGAATGAGATGTAAATTTCTCAATCGATCTAACTTCTAGAGCAGCCCCAATGTCACATCAGCCATATAGAATGTCTCCTGCTGAATTGAAGGAATTGAAGGAGCAATTGATGGAACTGCTGGAAAAGGGATTTATCAGACCAAGTACTTCTCCTTGAGGAGCACCGGTGTTGTTTGTCAAGAAGAAGGATGGATCTATGAGATTGTGCATTGATTACAGGCAGTTGAACCACCTGACCATCAAGAACAAATACCCTCTGCCACGTGTCGATGAATTATTTGATTAAATATCAAGAGCCAAATACTTCTCCAAGATTGACCTTAGATCGGGATATCATCAAATGATAATTAAAGATGCAGATATTTACAAGACGGCTTTCAAGGGCAGGTACAATCATTATGAATTTGTAGTCATGCCTTTTGGACTAACCAATGCTTCTGTAGCTTTTATGCAACTGATGAATAGCATCTATCTGCCCTACCTCGACAAATTCGTCATGGTATTTATCGATGATATTCTCATATACTCAAGGACCAAGGAAGAGCATGAGGAGCATCTGAGGATCGCTCTGCAGATCTTGTGCAACAACAAACTCTACGCCAAATTGAGCAAGTGTGAATTCTGGCTCGAGGAGGTGTCATTTCTAGGCCATGTTATATTCAAGGATGGTATCGTTGTCGATCCTTCCAAAGTAGAATCTATACTTAACTGGGAGAGACTGACCAATGTCACTGAGATAAGAAGCTTTCTTGGACTGGATGGCTACTATAGACGGTTCATAAAAGACTTCTCCAAGATAGTTGTACCTCTTACTCGCCTTACACGAAAAGAGAACCCCTATGTCTGGAGCAAGGAATGCGAGAAGAGCTTTCAGACACTGAAGCAATCCTTGACATCTACACCTATCCTCGCGTTACCAGTCGAGGGTGAAGGATTCTCAGTCTACATTGATGCATCTGGAATTAGTCTAGGATGCGTGCTAATGCAGAATGAGAAACTGATAGCCTATTCATCAAGACAGTTGAAGCCACATGAGGTCAATTATCCTATCCATGACTTAGAACTAGCTGCTGTGGTATTTGCCCTCAAGATTTGGAGGCACTATCTCTATAGAGAATAGTTCATTGTCTATTCTGATCATAAGAGCCTGAAGTACTTATTTTCCCAGAAGGAGCTCAATATGCGATAAAGAAGATGGCTGGAATATTTGAAGAATTTTGATTTCAATATACAATATCACCCAGGTAAAGGTAATGTAGTAGCAAATGCACTTAGTAGGAAGCGAGTAGCTTCCTTATCTTGTTTAGTCATGGGTGAGATGCAACTATTAAAGCAATTTGCTAGTCTGGATTTAAATATTGAGCAGAGAACTGATCAAGTGTTAGTGGCCAGCCTTATAGCTCAACCCGACATCTTTGTCGAGATCAGGGAGCAACAAGCTAATGATCCATTCCTAATCCGAGTCAAAGAAACCATAGCTGACAGACCCGATTTCTCCATCACTGAGGATGGGAGACCGTTATTTCAAGCCTGGACCTGTGTACCTGACAATGAAGAGTTGAAGAGAAAGCTGATGGATGAAGCCCATAAGACCAAGTATACATTCACCCAGGCGCAACCAATATGTACCAAGACATGAAAGGTCATTTTGGTGGCCCAACATGAAGCGTGAGGTGGCTGAGCATGCCGCACACTGCCTCACATGTCAACAAGTGAAAGCAGAACACCGACGTCTTGTGGGTGTACTCAGATCCCTGGACATACCTGAATGGAAGTGGGAGAGTATTGGCATGGATTTCATCATGGGTTTACCCCAAACTCGAGGTGGACTTGATGCTATCTGGGTCATAGTGGACTGTTTAACTAATTCCGCACATTTCCTTGCAATCAAAAGTACCTAGAGTGTGGATGTACTTGCAGCCCTGCATGTAAAAGAGATTGTAAGACTACATGGAGTTCCTGTATCCATCATCTCATATTGTGACACTAGAATCACCTCTAGGTTCTGGAAGAGACTTCAGACTACCTTAGGTACTAAACTCAACTTCAGCACTGCTTTCCACTCACAGACAGATGGGCAGACGGAAAGGACAAATCAGATTGTGGAGGATATGTTATGAGCCTGCACTATAGATTTTGAAGGGCACTGGAATGAACAATTGTCACTTATAGAATTCGCCTACAATAACAGCTACCAGGCCTGCATTAAGATGGCTCCATTTGAAGCACTGTATGGTAGAAGCTGTAGATCGCCAGTCTGCTGGAATGAAGTAGGTGAGCAGCAATGGTTGGGACCAGACATGGTATAGAACACCAGCAGGGATATACAAATCATCAGAGATAGAATTAAAGTAGCTCAGTCTAGACAGAAGAGCTATGCAGAAAAGAGAAGAAGGGACTTAGAATTCCAAACTGGAGACCATGTGCTGCTTAAGGTATCCCCGACCAGAGGATTTCAAAGGTTTGGGATGAAAGGCAAGTTAAGACCGAGATTCATATGTCCATTTGAGGTACTGGAAAGAGTTGGCGAAGTGGCGTATCGTCTAGCATTACCACCTCAGTTTTCCACCGTACACAATGTTTTCCATGTCTCAATACTAAGGAAATATGTGTACGACCCATCACATGTGATCAGCTACGATGATATAATTCTAAACAAAGATATGACCTATGAAGAGAAGCCGGTAAGAATCTTAGACAAGAAAATACAACAGCTTCGAATCGACCTATATCGGTGGTCAAGATACTTTGGAGAAATCATGAAGTTGAAGAAGCCACGTGGGAACTCGAGGCAACAATGTGACGAAATAACCCGGAACTATTCAGTAAGTCATTCTTCCTCTTACGATCATATGAATTTGGGGACCAAATTCTTTTAAGAGGGGGAGGATGTAGCAACTCTAAATTTTTAAATATCAATAAATGTTATTAAATTAAGTATTTAATTAAATAAATATGATAAATAGATTTAAATTAGAATAAAGAGAGAAATAATTGAATAAAAAGGGAATTAAATCAAAACCCATTAAGCCAAATTAGTAAATGGGTTATATTAATGGTCCACACAAGAGGTAATGGGCCAAAAAGCCAAGAGCCCATCTTTGGATGGGAGGTAATTAAGTGAAATTCGTAATAAAAATAGTAATAATTAGTAAAGGGTTAAGATAATTATTAATTAACCCATATATATCCTAAAAAGGAGCCCTAGACTTACCCAAACTCCCTACCCATGAAATTAAGCCTCTTCCCAATCTTATTAGGTTGATAAAGGCAAGAAATAGGGTGATAAAGATGGAAATTCAGAGCTTTATGGAAGGGAGGAGTTTTTAGAAAGAAGGACTCTTTAAGCAACCCAATACACCCCCCAGTTCGTCCCTACCATCCCATAGTTTGTTGCTGGAGCTTTGGAGGACGAAAGAGACGGCTGAGGACGAAGGAGCAAGGAAAGGGAGGCTTGGAGCAAGGGGATTTCTTCCCATCTTCGTCAAAACCCCTAGGTTTTCATAACAACGAGAAAAGGTAGGCAATCTCTCAAACACAAATCACATAACTTTGGCCATAGGTAGCCCATACATCTATCTTTGAAAGCCCCATGATTTCCCCAATTTTTGTTGTTCCATGAAAGAGAATTAAATGCTCAAATCTCTATCATCATCATGTACCCGACCCTTCACGTTTGCTTTCAATCCATGAAGATACTTGATCCCATGCCACGAAACGTTTATCCTAGATACTGCATGATGTTAGGGTTCTAATGAATCTATTTCCCCCAATTTTCACTATGTATCCATTGCTAATTAAATCATTTTCCATGACTGTGCATGTTTTAGGTCACCGAAATGTAACCTAACTAAAGCATACCCAATGCTCGTTTTTTTCTAATTCTCATGCCTGTTGATACATCTATAAGTCTAGTTTTGTTTAAAATTGGTTTCATGATTTTTGGACTTGTGTGGAATTTACTATCAATTTTTGAAGAGACATGTAGCATGTATGGAAGGAAGGAACCCAACCCAAAGAAGGGATGATCCCTTTTCTAGGTTGGGCTGCCCTTCTGGTTGGGCTGCCCTTCTGAAATAGCGACGGCCCCCAACCCGTCGCGATATTAGAAGGCCATGACCAGCCAGTCCATCACGTCATAAACGCGACGGCCCACGCCATCGCGGTTCCCTCCCGGCTCACCCGATCGGCCCAGTTCAAGCAGGATGCGACCGGCTGCTTTGTCGCGAGATGAAACGCGATGGGACCCCCGTTGCGATTTCAGAATGTCGCCAAAACCCTTATTTGCTCTTAAACCTCTGCTATTTACACCATTTGACCCTTGTTTAAACTTAAATTAAGCACTATTATGCATGGGAATGATCTGAATAATTATATTTTTAATAATTACATAATTCAATTAAATAATTGTCATGTGCACAATTTTTCATGCTCTCATGATTTAATCACACTTGCCACACACTAAACATTAATATTTGCCATTTGACCTTATTAAGTACTCAATAATCTATCTGGTAATTAAGTGTAATTGTTTCACTTAAATTCCCTATTTTTTTAAAATAACACTTGTCATCATTTTATTTGTGTGATTTGTACATCGTTATCGCGTCTTTCTGCCTTCGAGTACTCGAGGCAAGATGGACAACGTTTCGTTACATACTTTTTCTTGGCATGGAGCACCTCTCGTGGGAATACTCTGACTGGAACAGGACTCCTTGTCAAGGTCTCCATAAGTCCTTGGTGTTTGACGCAAGTCCATTGCTGACGAGCTGGTTATACCTTAAAAACCCTTTACACCTTAGGGATCAGTACGATCCAAATGGCCTTAGTGTGTTACTTCTTACCTTGGGATCACGCCGAACCATCTGGTCAGTGCTCATAGCACGGCTAGTGGGTGGTTGTGACTTCTACCTGACTGCCGGCACCAGACCTAATGCTGTGCAACTATTACTATCGACTGTGTAAAGTGTTTTACGAATATGTCCCAATTCTCATCTATTATATTTATACTCTCATCTGTTCACTTTTTCTCTACTCTCTCGTCTATTCGTCTATATCTCATCTATTCTGGTACTCTATTTGGCCATCTATATGATTTAATATAAGAACATGACTATGCCAGTGCAATAGGGCCCGATCTGGTTTAGGGAGAGCACCCGAAAAGTGCCATTTTCCTATGGGAGTTAAAATGATCAGGATGTTGGCATACATCTAGTGCCATTATACTATCAGATTAATCTATGACAATCAATCAGTGCAATCAATACAAGTGCTATCTATACAAGTGTTGTCGTTACTAGTGCACCGTGTGGCAACTCTACGTGATATATCGTTACTGGCCATTCCATTACCATACTTGTGTTATTTTCCATGTGCAAGTGCTATTGTTCCTTGTTATCGTTGCTTTGATCTGCATGACTATACTCTCTAGTTATCCTACCTAATAAGACATTAATCATTTTAAGCATGCTTGTTCATACGAGATATTAAGTCCTACTGGGCGATTATCGCTCTCCTGCGCTTTATTTCATGGTTTCAGGTGAGTCTAATGGGGATTACCACACTCACGAGGAAGGGAATGAGGATGATGCTCAAGAGTGACCAGTCTCAGCAACCCGTGCTTATTAGTTATTTAGTTAGTCGTCAGTTAGCCAATTTGTAATAGTTTAGATTTGAATAAAGTACTATGGGCCCTAGTTTTTGCTCTAATTAAGGATGTAACAGTTATATGATGAATTATTAATGAAATTGGATTTCATTTTGTTTTATTCCAATTGTGCAATGGTGAATGTTTATTATCGCTCGATACTATTTAAATAACGTAATTCCGCTCTGATATTCCATGTTGAAGCGTTACAGACACTGTCGCGATGCCCAGGGCCGTCGTAACCTGTCGCGATGTCCCTGGTTGTCCGACCATGTCGCGATGCCCCAGGCAGCCCAAACCATGTCATGACGCCTTAGGGTGTCACGACCATGTCGCGGCGGCCATGCCAGTCACAACATGATCGTGACCCCTAAGCTGGTCGCGACCTCAATCGAGAGGGATCCCGAGACAACCCTCCCGAGGACCACCGCAAAATCGGTACAAACCAATCCATAAGGGGGGGGAGGTGAGCATGGGTAACGCATGGGAAAGCTTATGAACATACAAACCACCCTCAAACCCCATAAAACATGGATTACAAGGAAATCTATGCTCGATGGAAAACCTCACTCACCACGAGCATGATCCTCACACCCCACAACCCTAAAACACAGAGAAACAACCATCTCAAAGGGGAAGGGAGCATGCTTAGAATGAGAGGTGAAAAGGGTCCCTAACTCAAGGAGTAGAGCCGACCGTTGGGGCTTCACGTCGAAATGGCCCCTCCTCCACACTCTAGCACCACGAGCATGCCGCCTACACGAATGGACGTCACCTCCCGCCAAGAATGCCCAAGAACAAGCCAAGAATTGCCAGAGAAGAAGAGGGCTCGGAGGGGAAGAAGAAGAAAGAAGAAGAAGAAAGGAAGGGGAAGAAGAAAGGGGGCGCCTGCCTCGGTTTTGAACCGAGGGCCTGATACATGATCATGCGCCACTGCTGAGCTCGGTGTGACACAAAAGGTGGTCAAACCTCAAAGACTGGGAAACTAGAACGTGACGGCTTGCCAGGTCGCATCAACACTGTACACACCTGACACCCGACAAGGCCATTCTGACAGAAAGGATAGCGGCCAGATCGGTCAGAAAAAGTCGTCGCGTCCCTTCAGACGCTGTGACAAGAATGCGATGACCACCCCGTTGCGACCATAGCTGATATAGCCAGGTGTGCCACGACCAAAAGCCTGTCGCGACAGGTCCCCTGGCGTGACCATGTCGCGACTAGGGTGTCCCTCGTGACCATGTCGCGACCAGGGTGTTCGTCGCAACCCTGAGGACAGGGCCAAGGGCCCGAGAGGGCCGGGTCTTACATCCAACCCCCCTTAAGGAAATTTCATCCTCGAAATTAAAGAGAAACTCAGTTCAATAGGAAGCAACATAAAACGGGAAAAAACATAAGGATCAATCAAACAAATACGGAAACTTCTATCTCATCTGGTCCTCGCGCTCCCAAGTGACCTCACCACCAACGCGGTTCTCCAGACAACCTTGACTAGCGAAATCTGCTTCTGCGCAACTGCTGCACTCTGCGGTCCACAACTCTAAATAGGTACTTGGCACTGACAGTCTGGCGCTACCTCTAGCTGCGATTAGTACACACATGTGACGATCTGTGATGTAATTCTGAGCTGCGAAACGTGGAAAACACTGTGCACTCCTGCCAACTTTGCTGGAAGACTCAGCCTATATACGACCTAGCCAATCCTCTCTGTAATAGGGAAAGGTCCAATATACCTCAGATTGAGCTTTCCCTTCTTGCAAACTCATGACACCCTTGGTCGGTGAGACCCGTAAAAACACAAGGTCACCCACGCTGAACTGCAACGGCCTCTGCAGACATCTACATAGCTCTTTTGTCTGCTTTGTGCTGCCTGAAGCCTCTGCCTGACTAAACTGATTGTGTCTGCATGGCCGACCATACAAAGCCTCGTATGGTGCCATTCCAATGCTCAAGTGATAACTGTTTGTATGCAAAAACTCTACCATCGGAAGGTGGGACTCCCAGGTGCTACCCAGTCCAGCAACAAGCTCTCAACATATCCTTAAAGGTGTGAATAGTCCGCTTTGAATGACCATCTGACTGTGGGTGATACGCTTAACTCAGCCTCAACTCTGTACCAAGAGCTCTCTGCAAACTGTGCCAAAACCCTAAAGTGAAACCTCAGTTCTGTGTCGGAAATGATAGAAACTGGGGTCCCGTGCAACGGAACGACTCGGTCCACGTACAGTTTGGCAAGCCTGTCCACTGACCAAGACATCTTAACTGGAAGGAAGTGCGCTGACTTGGTCAAACCTTTCCACGATCACCAAATAGAATCATGCTTCTGCGGAGTACGGGGCAAACCAACCATGAAGTCCATGGTGATGTTGTCCACTTCTACTCAGAAATGGGCAACGACTGCAGCTCACCACCCGGACGTGGTGCTCAGCCTTCACTTTCTGACAGGTAAGCAACGAGCGACAAACTCTACTACTCCCCTCTTCATCCCTGGCCACCAAAAGAACCTCCTCAGGTTATGATACATCTTAGTGGAACTAGGAGAATAGCATACCTCGACTGGTGTGCCTCTGACAACAGTGCCTAGCATGCATCCAGGGAACGTACAATCTGCCTCTAAACCTGACCTCACTATCTCGTCTAGATAACATCTGGTATCTGCAAATATCTACAGTGCCTCCAGCACCTGACAGTACATTGACGGGCAAACTGATAAACTAGTCATCACTGCATGGTCCCTGTACCTCGAATGGCAGAAACCTCCTTGAGACAGGTCCTCAAACAACCTCCACTCTCTGACTAGCAATGAACTCAGGCGAACCCATCTTCTCAAAGCATCTGCTACGATGTTAGCCCTTCTTGGGTGATAGGAGAGGGTAAGGTCGTAGTCCTTCAAGTACTCTATCCATCTGCGCTACCTCAAGTTCAAATCCTTCTGAGTGAAGATATATTGCAAACTCTGATGATCTGTGAAGATCTCAAACATCTCTCCATACAAATAGTGCCTTCACAACATCAGAGTGAATACCACTGCTGCCAACTCTAAGTCGTAGGTAGGGTAGTTCTCCTCATGCTTCTTCAACGGCCGAGAGGCATAGGCGATGACCTACCATGCTGCATCAGCACTGCACTCAAACCTAACCTCAAAGCGTCAGGTAGACCACAAAATCTCTGCTACCTAACGGCAAGACCAACATTGGTGCTGAAGTCAACCTCGTCTTCAGCTACTATAAACTCTGCTCGCAGCCCTCAGTCCAAACAAACCTAGCCTCAAGTCTGGTCAATCTGGTGAACGGCTCTGCAATCCTGGAAAAGTCCTGGATGAACCTCCTATAATAGCCTGCCAAACCCAGAAAGCTGCGAACCTCTGACACTGAAGTGGGCTGCTCCCAAGAAAACACTGCCTCAACCTTGGCAGGGTTCACTGCCACACCAGAACCTGAGATCATGTGCTCGAGAAAGTGCACCTCCCTCAGCCAAAATTCGCACTTGTCAAACTTGGCATAAAGTTGGTGACTCCGCAACGTCTCTAGCATGATCCTCAGATGCTCCTCGTGCTCCTTCTCAGAAGCCGAGTAGACCAAAATGTCATCTACAAAGATGACCACAAACCTATCTAGGTACTCACTAAACACTCTGTGCATCAAATCCATAAAAGCTGCTGGCGCATTCGTGAGCCCAAACATCATCACGACGAACTCAAAGTGATCATACTATCAACAGAAAGCCGTCATGCCAATATCTGATTCTCTGATCCTCAACTGGTAGTAGTTGGATCTCAACTCAATCTTCAAGAACACATTGGCTGACTGCAACTGATCAAACAAGTCATCAATCCTAGGCAACGGATACTTGTTCTTCACTGTTACCTAGTTCAGCTGCCTATAATCAATGCACAATCTTAAGCTGCCATCCTTCTTCATCACGAATAGCACTGTGCTCCCCACGGCGAACGGCTCGGATGAATAAAACCCAACTCAAGCAACTCCTGCAACTGGCGCTTCAGCTCGCGCAACTTGGGTGGAGCCATCCGGTAAGGTGCCTTAGACAAGGCATCAATACCAGGCAAAAGCTCAATAGAGAACTCTACCTCCGCTTAGGCGGCAACCCAGGTAGATCCTCCGGGAAAACATCAGGAAACTCACAAATAATAGGCACGTCAAAAACTGACGACCCACTAGGCTCCAAGGAACAAACAGAAGCAAGATATGCTATGCAACCATCGTGGATCAAACGACGAGCTCTACAGAAAAAAATAAAAGGTCGACGGGTAGACCAGATACCTCGGAAGCTAAGAACAAGCACTCCAAGTATCTCAAACTGGACAGTCTTCCGCTGACAATCCACCACAGCTGAGTGAGCCTCCAACTAGTCTATGCCAAGGATGACATCAAAGTCACAAAGCTACAATGCGTACAACACCTGGCCGGCAACTGGTGTCCCTGGACCTCAACTGTGACACCCTCAAGGTAACCAAAGAACGCATGTAATCACCGGATGGAAGATCAACCATCACGTCACATTCTCTCAAGTGTTAGACGAACCAGTGGTAAAACTCCTCAGAAAAAAAAACAAAGAGAAGCACTAGGGTCAACCAGAACATGAGCAGCTCTACCAAAGATAGGCAAAGTACCTATAACCAGGTTCGACACCTCAGCATCCTCCCTGGGGAGATCCATCACACGGCCACGACCACGCCCATGCTACGGCGCCTGCTGGGGCTACTGGTGCTGCAGAAACTACTGTTCCTGCTGCTAATACGGCTAGAACTGCTGAGGCTGTTGATGTTGCTGAAACTGCTGAGGCTGCAAATGGTACTGCCCCTGCTGCTACTAATAGGGTGCCTGCTGCAGCTGAGGGTACTAATACTATGACGGACCAGGGTATTTATGCCCAATAAGGCTCCATATCCAGAACCGCCTCCCGCGAACGGACCAAAGTCTCGCAAGGGATAGCTCACACAAGTGTCCAGTAAGAATACAAAAGACAACTACATAATATAAAACACAATAAAGTACATGTGCTCATACCTGCACATAACAATTTACAACTGTCCCAATTACATAATTACATGTCCAATTAAAAAGTACAACTACCTGGGACATATCCCGAGGGAGCACAAGCTCACACAGAAACTAACTACAACTCAACTGCTGGTGGTACAAGTTTGCCACAACGCCGCTACAAGTCAAACACACAGCAAGCCCTGAAAAGAACTGTAGGGAAGTGAGGCTCAACAAGTCACAGGCTCAGTAGGGGCTACCCAAAACAACACCGTAACCACGGACACCTCAACCCCAAAGGGTCTCACTGGCATCACCAATAGCCAAACCATTTCATACTCACAACAATTGAATTTAAATTGCAATTAAATATAAACCATCAACTATTCACAACCTCAGAAAGTAAGAGAGAACAACAGGACTAGCTCCACACCACTAGTTCGCTCAACAATAGTAACGCCTAGGCCTCAAGCCTCAAAGGCAAACCACAGTCACAACCAATCATTTAAGCTATAAGCTGCACAAGCAAACCACTGCCTAGGCTATAAGCTTCACAGGCGAGTCTCAAGTACGTGGGTAACAGGACTGCTAACCAAAAGCTGGCCCTTTATACCCAAGCCACAATATGTCAGAAGCCACACACAGAATGGCAGGGCTGGCTACAACGACTAATCCATCACACACGAAAACCATATACGGAAGCTTACTCGAGGAAGGTAAAGCACATTGAGTGGAAGGTCACACCACACGACCTCCACGAAACACAGTTCCACGTCAACACCATAAAAGACTAGTATACAACGTACCACCACAAACCATTACCCACACGGTGTACAGGTACCTATTACCACAAGGTACCAGCACGGAAACTGCAAGTAAACCAATGCCGTAACAGGGCACACCATAGCGAGCTAAACCACATTTGGTGAGTCAACACTCACCAACCATAACCAAAACCGTGCCACCACTCGGGCACACCACAAGCTACAACCGCAGTCACAACTGTGCCAACATCAGGGCACACCTCAAATGGGTCAAACCTCGACTACGAGTCACAAACTCACGAGCCACAGCCAGTGGCAAAGCACGAGTCAGAAGGGAACGACGCCATCACAAGGGAATAGACTACTGGCTGATCAGGCCAATATCCAATCCGGACAACACAACACAAGAACAACCTCTCAGTCTCGTAGCCACGAACCCTCAGTCCAGCTACGGCTCCACAAACTCACAAGTCAAGCAACTAACTGTGGAGACTAACAAACACCACCACTACCTGCAGTCTCACACACCTCAGGCCCATGCCTGGCACCTTTAGGGACTCAGGCCTGAGCTCCCTAAAGTGAGGCACTGGAACAGGACTAGCTGGGGCCCAGTACGTCTACTGGTGTCCGTACCCCCAACCACAAGCGCGCTACAAGCGACTGCACACCCACAAACACAAGCCGCTGCCCTACTGTCATCTTTCCCTCAGCCGGACGTACAACTCAAACACAGGAGTGAGGGTGTCCAAGACAGATGACACAGACCTCGACGGTACAACACAAGTACCGGGACAAACCCTGAGCACAATAAACATACGTGCCTGGCTCACACAGAACCTGGGTACTCGACTAGAGAGGCATCCCAGAATAGGCGCCGGACCACCACACTCGGCAATACACAAACCACGACACTTACATGTTCCATCTTTATTACAAACCACGGTACATATGTGAGGAATAGCTTGTCCTGGTCACTCGTGACTCACAAGCTAACCTACACCATAACACACATAAACCATATTAATAATAACACCACGACCTGTCATCGGTCACCTTGTGACCTCCACTGCCACACTAAACACAGTACACAATAATTTTGTAATAATCATACTTATACTTTACTAATTATCCATCTAGGATAATCTATAAAAGATCTTAAAGGATCGAGGCTAGGTTCAAACGTGAACCTCACCGCCACAATACCACGGACTAACCACAATAATTAAAACACAATAAAAACAATAATGTACGATGTGCCATGCACACACAAACCACATGCACGACATTCAAACCACGTAGACACCACGTGTACAATAGCTAGGTCACAGGTCCACTCCGGAGCAAACTCGGTCAAAGTGGCAAAGAACTCCTCTGAAGCAAAACAGTGTGTGGCACCCAGATCAATCAAAATACGAGTAGCTCTACCAAGGATAGGAACCATACCGATGACTAGATTAGAGGCCTCCGCCTCCTCTCTGGTGATGTTCATCACCCGACTGTGACCTCGTCCTCGCTGAGGCTGCTGCTGGCGCTATTGAGGCTGCTGGAACTGACCCTGGTGCTGCTGCTGACGCTGCGCCTGCTGGGGTGGAGGGTACTGCACTTGAGGTGCCTGCTGCGTGAACTGCGTCGGTCCCAACTGCTGCTGCCCTTGCATCAAAGGACAGTCACGCCTAAAGTGACCCTGCTGCCCACAGTTAAAGCAACTCATGCCCTGCTGGCTCTGCTCTGCTCCCTACTGCACAGACTGCTCCACTGGCTACTTCTGCTGACGTCGCGGCTACTGTGACTGCTGGTAACGACGCCTGCCTCCTCAAGTGAACAACTTCTTCAACTTCGAGGCCAAGTCAGCACCACCTGTCCCTGAAGAAGAAGAAGTAGACACACTCCCTTGACCGCCCAAAGGGCGCTGGTACATAGTAGATCTCACGAGCCTCCTCCCTGCTGCCGCTGGAATCGACACTCCATCTCTAAGGTGGTAGCCCTCGCCACTGCCATCCCAAGGTGTCGTAGAGGTGGCCAGCCATGGCCCACCTCAACTCCGAGCATAGCCCACTAATGAACTGCTCACTCAGTGTGAGCTGCTCACTGCACAGTCTCTCATCAGCACTAGCAGGCAAGCATAGTCGGGGAAGTACTCGCCGTGAAAGGTCTCCAAAAACTGCTCCAGGAAATCTGGTCCAGCCTCCTACCCTGAAAATTGGTCTGCCTCATGGTCCTCCACCACTCATGGGCTGACCCCTTCAGCTGATAAACTGCAAGTCTGACTTGATCCTGATCTGCACAATCCATGGTCTCGAAGGTGCGCTCGAGCCCATGGACCCAACTCTCTGCCTTGTCCGGATCATAGTCACTATAGAACATCGGAGGCCGAAGATGAAGAAACCTCTCCAGAAGCGTTGTGCGATCCTTACGTGTTGCCGCTGCTACTAGAGTCTGCTGCCGTACCATGGTGGTACCTCTGGCTGAACCGGTGCTGCCTGTGAGGTTGGTGGTGGCTGCTCCTTTACTGCCATCTTTTTGAACTGCTGACCTCCTGTCGGCATCTGCTGGTACTGCAGATACTGCTGGTACTACCAAGGGGCTGGAACATAGCTCCACCACTGCTCCATAATGGCTGGCGGAGGCAGGGGTGGAAACCACTGCTGCTGCCTGCTGCAACAGAATGCCCTGTGGCAACGGAACTCCAGGCTACTCGAACTGCTGAGGCTGAGCATCAACCGGCATGTGCTGGATGCAACCAACTCGTCTGGCTCGGTGTCCTGATGCTCCATCAGCTCTTGAACATGCTGCGTCTACGTGGAGGCATGTTCTGCAACACAGACTAACATTCAAGTTAACAGATAATAATCTAGCGGCTAGCAGTGTTACTTGTACTTCCTAGGGGACTTTATGTTATTACTTATTTCCATTACAAGTCTTGATAGACCCCTTGCTCTGATACCACTGTAACGGCCCCGATGCCCGGACCCACAGCTCCCACCAAGGATCCGACCATCGGCACCGCCGCCCATGGGCCCGAAGACCCGGAAGGGCTAACAGACCAGTCTAACAAGATATGTAATAGAGATAAATAACAACTAAAGCACTAAAAGGTACCCACAAGTGAAGGAAAGAATCCAACATAGCGTACAAGTCTAGACTTCAAACCATTGCACATTGAATGATACTAAATCAAATCTTTCTCATTAATAACTTTTCAAATGTCTAGTTACAACCACTAATATCAGAGCCAATCTATAGGGCCCAATTACATTTCAATAAAAGGAAATGACTAACTATAACTCTAAGATAACATAATGACTCGAGGGTACTCCTGGCTTCACTCTTAGTCATTCCCTTCCTCGTGAGTGTATGTGTCATCCTCGGTCTCACCTGAGAACACAACATCAATAACGTAGGGTGAGCGATAACGCCCAGTAGGACTTAAATCTCAGGCTCAAGCAGGCTTTAATTAATTAATGCATTTAATGGCAGAGTATCTAAAGATAGCAGGTACAAGAGAGTCAAATATAGCAAGAGATAACACAATAGCACGAGAGCGAGTATAGTTTTCCAAAGTAGCACAAGTATCGAGTATACACGAATAGCAGAATGGCCATAGCACGACTAGCACAAGTATAGTAATAGCACGACGAGTATAGCACTTTTGTCATTCTAGACATCGAGAGAGTGTAGCACGTTTTGTGTTTTTGATTGTCATAGATAGTCGAGATAGATAGCACTTGAGTGTAATGCCAAACACTCTGATCATTTAACTCCCATGGGCACTAGCACTTTCGGGCGCACATCCCAGGACCAGATCGGGCCCTTTATATATTGCCAAGCATTGGTTATATTGTTTATCTTTAGACAATCAGTCAATGGCCAATATAGAATACCAAGAAGTAGATAAGAGCACTAGATGAATAGATGAGCTAGTAGAGTGAACGTGAATAGGTGAGCGAGTAGAGTATAGATGAGAGCTAGTGGACATTGCACGTAACACGTCGAGTAAACAGGCGATAGTAACAGTTGCACAACACGTGCACGTCGTATTGGCAGTCAGGTGGAACTCACGACCCTACCACTGGCCTTGTTATGCACAGATCCAGAGGTCCGGCGTGATTTAAGACAAGAGTGAATCTCTAATAGCCGTTTGGATCATATAGATCCCTAAGGTAATGGGTGTTAGGGTACAACCGGCTCGTCGAACATGTGGGAATCCATGATCAGAGGAGACTTACGGAGGCCTTGTGCAAGAGTTCACTAGTCCGGCGAAAGGAATATCCGACGGAGAGTTCACCACAAGCCAAGAAAAGTGTGTATATAAAACAGGTGCTCGACGTTCTAGAGGAATTCTAGGACAGTGGAGCGTCAATATCGGTATATAAACAACGCAAGAAAACGAATGCAAGTCCTTTAAAATAGGGCAATTAGTATGCTTTATTGCAATACATTATGAGATATTTTCTGTAAGATTTCAGCCATAAATGGATGGTTCAAGTGTGTGCAAGTGCAAGAGGAATCATAGATAGAAGTAAGTCGTGAACATGTATTTAAATCATTCAATATAGCACCATTTTAAGTAGGGTTTTACTGGGGGTATAACGGTAAGAAGGCGTAAGAATTATTTAGAAAGTGACAAAATATTTTATTTTATTTTTTATGGGTTTTCATCAAAAACCTGTGAAGGCGACATAGGGCTGTAAGGATGGCGACATGGGCCAGGCAGAACGCGACAACATCTTGCACAGATCACGACAGGGCATGCAAATCGGGAACTGAGAAAGCGACGGCTCACCTGTCGCCTTCTTGGTTGCGACAGGGAGGGTGTCGCAATCAGGCCCCAGAAAGCGACATGTCGAGGTGTCGCCTTTGGTTGTCTGCGCCTGACTCTGACAGGAGTCAGACCAGACATTGGATTGCGGACCAGGGATTTCAACCTTTGATACAGGGTTGTTCAGAAATTCATAACTAATTATATACACGATGAAAAATCATGAAATCAGTGGCAAATGAAACTAGACATATGAGGGTACTTCCAGTAAATAGGGATTAGAGAGAGAGCATGGTTTGAACATGGTTTGAGCATGAACAACAACGAGTAACACAGAACAAGACATAGAGAGCAAGACTATTTAATTCGAGCAACATGCTCAATGAAATTTAGGCTTTTTAGGGGAAAATGATCCCTAACAACGTGAAGTATCTACAGTAAAACTTTCGTAGCATGGGATCAAGTATACATAGAGATTGAATTAAACATGACACCTCGGGGTTATCATGTTTGTAGTTCTTTAGAAATTAAGAACAAAATATAGGATGGATGGAAAAATATGAAACTTGGGGGTTTCGTTCAAGGGGGTAGATAGAACCTACAGAAAAAGTTTCATGGTTTATGCTTGTGGGAATGCCTACCTTTGACTCGAATTGTCTTCTAGGGCTAGAACTTGAAGAACAAGGGAAGAAGCTTCAAGCTCTTCTTCTCTCCACGAAATCCTCTCCTCCTTAGCCTCCTCTCCACGTCCAGCAACTCTTGGCAACGAGCTAGGGTTGCCCAATAGAGTTTAAGAGGTGTATTTATGCAAGTATGTATTTCTATTCCTACTTTACTGTAATTCCTTTTTAATTCCGAAATTTCCTTACTCCCACCTTCCTTCCTTGCCTTCCAATCTCTATTTAGACTAGGAAGAGATCTAAATTCATGCTAACCCATATGGGGTAGGTTTAGGAATCCAATTCCAACTCTAACTTCCCATTTAATGCATAAATACCCCTTTTCTATTTAGGTAATAATTTAGTTACGAATTTAGGGTATTTCCTACTATTCTCCCTTTGTAAATTCATATTTTGACCCAATAAATTCTAGAAGATCCATTAAGCAAAGCCCATTACTCTTTTCCATTTAATGGGTTTTATTTAATGCTCTATTTAAATATCCATTTAACTAAGTTTTAAATTCTTTATTTAAATTTTTATTTTTCGTAAAAATTCAGGTTGCTACAAAGAACAGAATAAATCTGTGACTACTCCTCCTTCCTATATGAGTTGGATGAAGAGCTGACAGTACCAATGCCTTGAGCATCTTTTGTTTCTGATGCTCCAATGCTATTCTGCAAACAACTTATTCATAAGTAAGTACCCAAATCTTTTTCGGTCCTTGATGGTTAGATGCATAAAAATATCATTTCAGAATCCACATTAGGTGCCTAGTAGTGCAAAAATTTACTGTGTGGCCTAAGTTATTGCAATGAGAACAATATAGATTATTTTTGTAATATCATGTACATTCAGATCGTAGTTTACTAGGTTTAGGGGCCAGTGTGTGGCCCATTGTATGAGCGTGTGTGTGTGAATGTGTGTTTACAGGTTTGTGTGGTAGGATGGGAGGCTGGAGGTTTGGAAATTCTAGCCCAAACAAACCTCTGTCAAGTTCATTAAGAACGCGACCAATACAGTCGTCGCGATTCTTATATGAACGTGACCACCTTTACCGTCACGATTTGGAACCGCCTCTACGTGAGCGCCACTGCATGTGCACCGCGTGGCGCATGCAAGGTCGTCTGGGTTAATCGCGACAGAGGGGTACGTCACATTTCTAAACGTGACGGCCCGATACATCGCGATTTATACTCAGTACATTTTTGGGCTTCTGCCCTTGGCCGAACAGTGCAGTTGCACTGTTTAGCTGAAGGAGGTTTTACTGCAGGTTTTGGAGGTGATTTTGGGCTTTTGGCTATCCAATCGGCGTGGTTCTAGCGCGAGAAGGAGTTTTGGAGCGCGGGGAACCTCCGGACGGCGTTGGTTTTGCGTTTCACCCATTGGTAGGGGAACTCTTCACTGTTTTCTCTTGTGTGGGCTGTGAGTGATTAGGGTTTATGGATTTGGTTTGGGAAATCACTTGCACATGTTAGAAAACATGCTTAGGGTTTTATATGAGCATTTATTTCCTGCTTTCCCAGCATGTATAGCCTTTGGGGGTGATTTTTGGAATGAAAGTGTAGGTTTGGTTTCTGCTATCTGAAAGGCGACGGAACCAATCATCGCGTTTTGAGAACGCGATGACATGGCCTGTCGCGATTCAGACTTTAAGGTGACGGGATGGTCCGTCGTGATTCAAGCCAATTGGCGACCACTGTGTTGGTCACGGTTTATATTGTGGCCACCCGAGCACTGGGGTTCTATGGCCAGTCTGTTGGGTTTCTGTGGTGCATTGCTCGGGCAATGTTGCTTAAGCATTGAAAGGTTGGTATAGAGTGTGTTGACGTATATCCTGATTGGAAAAGATGAGGATTGCTTGGTTTTGTGTGCCTAGCTAGTTGGATTGTCCACGCCTTCTGTGGTTACCTCTCTAGTCGGTTACCCTAGCACCGGACGCTTAGGATTTGTCCCGGTATAGCGAGTACCATCAAGGTTTGTGTCATCTTCCTGGACACCCTCACTCTTGAGTTTGAGTTGTATGTCTGGCTGAGGGAAAGATGGCAATGGGGTAGCGACTCGTGTTTGTGGGTGTGCGGTCGCTTGTAGCGCACTCGTGGTTGGGGGACGAACACTAGTAGAGGTACTGGTCCCCAGCTAGTCCTGTTTCCAATGCCTCACTTTAGGGAGCTCGGGCCGGAGTCCCTAAAGGTGTCAGGCTTGGGTTTGCAGTTGTGTGGTCTGCAAGAGTGGTGTTGGTTTGTCTCCAAAGTTCTTGACCCTATTGGGATGGAGCGGCAGCTGGACCTTTCGTCCGTGGCTACGAGGCTAAGAGGTAGACTTGTGTTGGTTGTCCGGGTCTATGGCTAGTGTCGCGAACCACTTCTCATGACTCGTGTGCGGCGTGCCCTTCTTTAGCTTGTACACGTGTATGTGGTTTGCCATTTATTTATTTACAACTGTAGTATTATGCATAGGCGGTGATATATTTAATTGTTTACAGCTTTGCTTACTTCTCTTGTTGTAGATTGCTCTTTTGGCTTTTGGGGACTTGCCCTACTGAGCCAGTGACTTGTGAGGCTCACCCCTTCTTCTTCCAGGTGAAGGAGAGCAGGAGAGTTCCCCTCCCTCTTCTAGTTCCGGTCAACACCATAGTGGAGTCGGGCCTTCGACACCAGCAGAGTAATATTTCTACTTGTTGTGCCTTGGGGTTTGTCCCAGACTGTTGTATTTTGTACCATGACTTTGGTATGGAAATGAATATGTACAGTTCATATGGATATGTGTGAGAAATGGAAACTTATATGTGTTCAGCGTGTTCTTTTATATTTCCACGGACATGTGTATATGATATCCTTTGCGAGGCTATGACTCATTTACGGGAAACGGAGTCGTGTCGGGCACGTTATTGGGTTAACGGGCCTGAACGGCGAGGACCGTCATAGTTGGTATCAGAGCAAGGTCAGTGGAAATATGAAGGAACATGAAATGTACATAGTTGTTCCCTATCATGGTCTAACTAGTAGTTGCCTGTTTTCGTAAGATATGTTGTGTGCTATGTGGATTGGAATGTTGTATGTGCAGGTTTATAAATGGCTGATAGGAGAGATTGGGGATGTAGCATATTGATCGTTCGGATCATCGTATAATAGTTGTGGACGCCAGTGTGTGGCCGATGATGTGTGTAGCAGGTATTTCCGCAGGTTGTGAGGCCTTGTGGGCCGGTGGTTTAGGCCCAAAGCACTCACTGGTTCACTATCTGTGAATGCGACAGTGAAGGGCGTCGCGTTCTGAATGCGATGGCCCTGGGTGTCGCATTCATGGAACCGCCATTTTGGGTCGATGTCTGCATGCGGGCCGCGTGTCACGCGCAGGGCAGGGCTTGCTGACGTCAGGGGTCGAAAGGCGACGGCCACAACCGTCGCATTCAGGTCGTGACAGTGTGCTACGTTGCATTCCTAACCAAACTGTGTTTTAAGCAGGTTTCTGCCGAACAGAGCTTCTGCAAGCTCTGCTCGACTAGGGAAGGGGATTTCATCGTGCTGAGGGGTGATCTGACGTTTTGGTGGTGTTTTAGGCGTGTTCTAACCACGGGGACGCCGCGTGGGGCGGGGGAAATGTCGTGTGAATCTCGTACTTCGCGCTCCTCGTGGAGGTAGGGAGATTCCACCTGTTTTCATCGTGTAGATTGTGCTTGTGGCATGTTTAACGTGTTATTGGCTTTCCAAATAGTAGATATCATGCTAGGCTGCACATTAAAGCATGTAAAATGGATGGAAACAGTGTTTTGAGGGTCTATGAGGGTAATTCGGCGAGGGGTCCCCGGATTAGGGTTTCCACCTGTGAACGCAACAGACCCTCCCGTCGCGATCAGATCGCGACAGACTGACCCGTCGCTTTCAGACTCTTGAACGCGACATATCGGGGTGTCGCATTCTGAAGGCGACTTAAGACCCTATCGTGTTCACAGCCGAGGGTTTGTTTGTGTATACATATGAGAGCAGGTTTATCTGATTATCGTGAACTGTGTTACATGGTAAGGGTAAGTGGTGCATGGGCACCTGTAACGCTCGGGGAGCATGTTGTGTGTGCAGTTTGCATGGTGTTCACATGGTTGACGTGAGATTTCATGTGGTTTGTGTGGTGTACACATGGTTTATGTGTGCGTGGTGAGTAGTACGACGCCTACCGTGAATACCTCTTCAGTTTGGAGCCCTAGGTTTTGTGTAAGCCAGGCACGTGTGTGATCAGGGCTTGTCCCAGTACTGGGTACCGACGAGGTCTTGTCGTCTTCCTGGACACCCTCACTCTTGTATAGAGTTGTACGTCCGGCTGAGGGAAAGACGGTAGTGGACAGCGGCTTGTGAGAGTTTGTGTTTTATCGCTTGTGGCACGCTCGTGGTTGGGGGTTACGGACACCAGTAAACGTACAGGTCCCCAACTAGTCCTGTTTTCCAGTGCCTCACTTTAGGGAGTTCGGGCCAGAGTCCCTAAAGGTGCCAGGCATGGGCCTGCGGCAGTGTGGTCCGTTGGAGTGGTGTTGGTTGGACTCCACAGTTTCTTCTCTTGTTTTAGTGGAGCGGCAGCTGGACCTTTCGTTCGTGGCTGCGAGACTGAGAGGCAGTCATGTGTGGTTTGTCCAGGTTAGTTGCTGGTGTTGCGAGCCAGTCTACGTGGCCCGAGTGTGGCGTTTTCCTACTTTAGCACGTACACCTGGTTGTGGTTTGCCATTTATTTAATATTGTTGTTTTCTGTTAAGCGGCAAGCGGTAAGTTATATTTACAGCTTTATATCCTGTTAGCTAGTTCTATAAATTGTTAGCGTAGCCATCTCCTTTACTACTTGTGTTGGTTTGTTCAATTTCTAGGGGAATTTCCCTACTGAGCCAGTGACTCGTGAGGCTCACCCCTACCCTTTTCAGGTGAGGGAGAGCAGGAGACTTCGCACCCGCCGTCTAGTTCTGAGCCGCACCGTAGCGGGGTAGGGTCTACACCTCCAGCAGTGTAATTTCCTTTCTTTGTACACCTCGGGGTATGCCCCAGGTTGCTGTTGTAGTTGTGTCTGGTTTAGTTGAGAAATGGCTATGTAAATTCCTTGTAAATATTTGTGAGATGGCAATCTTATAATATATTTCAGCAGTTTCCTTTATACTTCTACGGACTTGTGTGAATGACATCCCTTGCGAGGCTTCAGCTCATTCGTGGAAGGCGGAGTCAGATCAGGCACGTTATTAGGTTAACGGGTCTGGACGACGAGGGCCGCTACAGCTGGTATCAGAGCAAGGTCTATGTGGTTATAAAGGAATTGGAAATTTGCATAGCCTATTCTCTACTTTAGCCCACTGCTGGTAGTTGACCCTAGTTTTTGTATTGATAATTGCATGCATGTGGTTGGAATATTGATTGTGCAGGATCAGAAATGGCAGATAGAAGGGATTAGGGAGGTGGTGAAGATGAGTCGGGAGAGGATGCTATGCAGCGGATGATAAAGAGGATATGGGAAAGTTTTACAGATATTCAGATGAGGTTGGATCAGCAAGCACCGGTACAGCTAGCAGTCGCAGTACCACCAGTTGTAGAGGAGGCAGTGCCAGTAGCACCAGTTCCACCACCAGGAGTTGGGGTACCACCTTTTGTACCCATACCCCCAGCAGCACCAGCATGGCTAGTTAGTGCAGAGGAGCCTACGGCACTAGTGGAGAGGTTTTTGAGGTTGCAGCCCCCTACGTTCTCAGGAGGCCCCAACCCCGACACAGCGGAGCACTGGGTGCATGAGATAGAGAGCGTGTTTGTGACGATGAGATGTTCGCAGAAAGATAGGGTGATTCTTGCCACCTACCAGTTGCGAGATTTTACACGAGTGGTGGAGATTGAAGATGCAGATGGTGTTTGCAGGAAGACCAGAGGATACAATCACTTGGCATGAATTTTTTATGGTCTTTAATGATACTTTCTTCCCAGTTCAAATACAGCAGGCGAAGAGAGAGTAGTTCCGGACTTTACAGTAAGGGAATTTATCGGTATTAGAATATCAAATGAGATTTATGGCATTGAGCAGATACGCTCCATATGTGGTGACTGATAATACTATGATGGTGGAGTACTTCATTAGAGGCTTGCGAGCTGAGTTGCAGGATGCAGTGATTCCCCTTATGTGCAGGACGGTGGAGGAGGCGGCGTAGAGAGCAGCAATATTAGAAAGGACTGTTCGGGCCAGACAGGGACAGTCACAGACAGGTGGATCAAGCAGTTTCGGCTTCCCCAGCAGTCTACTAGCATCAGCAAGGGTAAGGCACCCCTCAAGAGCTTCATCATCGTCAGGATTTGCAAAATGGGGCAAACAAATAAAGAAGTTCTTCCGAGGAGGAGGTCGAGGTGGAGGCAGACAGCAGGGCTTCAGCAGGGTGGGTTTAGCAGGGTCGTGGTTACAGACCACCAGTTCCAGAGGAGTCACAGCAGAGTGCAGCAGGGCAGCCCATAGCTTTTCCAGGTTTTAGGTGTTACACCTGTGGTCAGCCAGGGCACTTAGCTAGAAATTGTCCGCAGTCCCGGGGTTATGGTTTCGGTAGAGGGACTCAGCAGCAACAACAACCATACCAACCACCAGCATACAAGGTAGAGGTGCACTGTACCAGAGAGGAGGACGGGACCGAGTGATGGAAATCACTAGAACACAGGCGGAGGCATCCAATCTCATTGAAGGTATATTACCGCTCTTTGACTTTTCTGCTAGAGTGTTGATTGATCCGGGTGCTTCCCATTCATTTATTTCCGAAAATTTTTTGGATAGCATAGTACATCCTCTAGAAGAGAGGCAGTGTGAATTGGTAGTAGAAGTTCCTTCCGGTGGCTACATGCTTACTTCTTGCTTTCTAGATGAGGTTTCGATAGTGGTTCAGGGCAATCAATTACCAGCTAGATTGTATGCTCTATCATTGAAGGATTATGATGTGATACTGGGGATGGATTGGTTGGAAGTTATGGGGCACTGGTAGATTGTAGAAAGAAGAGGGCCAGATTTTGCAGGCCCGGTGGAGCAGTATTTGAATTCAAGGTATGCCTTTTTATACTCATAAGCTTATTATTTCTACACTTAGGGCTAGGAGATTGATTAATGTGGGGTGTGTAGCGTACCTTGCCTCAGTCAGTTTAGTTGAGTCTGGAAAAACTGTAGATTCAGTACCGATGGTTAGTGAGTTTGCAGATGTATTTCAGAAGATCTTCCAGGGTTAGCTCCACACAGAGAGGTGGATTTTGCCGTTGAATTGCAGCCAGGCAGTATGCCGATATCAAAAGCACCATACAGAATGGCACCGGTAGAATTGAAAGAATTGAAGAAGCAATTACAGGAGTTGTTAGAAAAGGGTTTCATTAGACCCAGTCATTCGCCATGGGGAGCGCCAGTATTAGTTGTCAGAAAGAAAGATGGCAGTTTGAGAATGTGCATTGACTATAGGCAATTGAACAAGGTCACAATTAAGAATAAGTATCCACTCCCTAGAATAGATGATTTGTTCGATCAACTTCAATCAGCCAAGGTGTTCTCCAAGATATATTTGAGATCAAGATATCATCAGTTGCGGATAAAGGAAGAAGACATTGATAAGACAGCTTTCAGGACCAGGTATGGGCATTATGAATTTATGGTGATGCCATTTGGCTTGACAAATGCACCAGGAGTCTTCATGAATTTAATGAACAAGATATTCCACTTTTATCTGGATCAGTTTATTGTAGTCTTCATCGATGATATTTTGGTTTATTCAGCATCAGAGGAGGAGCATGTAGCACACTTAAGGATCACATTGCAGACTTTAAGAGATCATCAGTTGTTTGGTAAGTTAAGTAAATGTGAGTTTTGGTTAAGAGACATTCAGTTTTTGGGTCATGTCATTTCAGCAGAAGGAGTTGCAGTCGATCCAGCTAAGGTTGAAGCAGTAATGAAATGGGAAGAACCGAAGACAGTGTCAGAAATTAGAAGCTTTTTGGGCCTTGCAGGATACTACAGACGATTCATCCAAAATTTTTCGAAAATAGCAGCTCCCATGACAAGGTTGACAAGAAAAGGAATACCTTTTGTATGGTCTTCAGAATGCAGACGCGGCTATGCAGAATTAAAGATGAGATTGACTTCAGCACCAATATTGGAGATTCTGTCAGGTAGTGGTGGATTTGTTTTATACACAGATGCATCAAGGAGAGGTTTGGGAGCAGTGTTGATGCAGTGTGGCAATGTGGTAGCTTATGCATCTAGACAGCTAAAGAAGCATGAAGAGAATTATCCAACGCATGATTTAGAGTTAGCAGTAGTTATTTTGCATTAAGATATGGCGGCACTACTTATACGGTGAGAGGTTTGAGATATTCACTGACCATAAGAGTTTAAAGTACATCTTTTCTTAGAAAGATCTGAATTTAAGACAGCGCAGGTGGATGGAGTATCTGAAAGATTATGACTTTAGTTTAGCATATCATCCCGGTAAAGCTAATGTGGTGGCGGATGCACTGAGCAGAAAGGCAGTTATGAATCAACTTATGATCAGAGAATGGAAATTATATGAAGATATAGTAGAAAATTCATTGTATGTGCCAAATAGTCAACGGAGAGCAATATTAGCAAGGAGTGCAGTGGAGCCTTCTTTATATTGGCAGATAGTGGAAGCATAGAGAATAGATGATAGTTTGGCTGATATTGTGAGAATGGAAGAAGTGACTCTTGGAGACGATAGTGTGGTCAAACTAAAAGGTTGATTATATGTCCCAACAGATGCTGAGGGCAGACAAAAAGTATTGGAGGAGGCTCACAGATCGAGATACACTATTCATCTAGGCAGTACCAAAATGTATCAAGATATGAAGAACATTTCTGGTGGCCCAATATGAAGAAAGAAATTGCAGAATTTATAGCAAGATGTGTAGTATGTCAGCATATAAAGGCAGAGTACCAGAGGCCAGGAGGATTGTTTCAGCCGTTACCCATTCCACAGTGGAAATGGGATGATATAGCTATGGATTCGTTGTTGGTTTGCCCAGGTCATCAACAGGTCATAATGGTATTTGGGTTTTTGTGGACAGATTGACCAAAGTTTATAGGTTATTACCAGTAAGTATGTCTTGGTCAGTGGATAGATTAGCCAAATTATATGTAGAAAAAATAGTACCTTTGCATGGGATTCCAGTTACTATTGTTTCAGATCGAGATCCAGGTTTACGTCAGGCTTCTAGAGGAGTTTGCAAAGAGTGGTTGGTGTTGGCCCTTTTGGTACGGAAGCAAGCTAACCTAGATGGGGGTGAATAGGTTTTCTGAAATCTGAAATAGAAACTTAAACACAGAAAATTAACACTTGAAGTTTGGTTAGTTTAGTGTAATAAAGAGTAGCAGTGCGGAAGCAATAAACAATCACACAAATGACACAAGGAATTTATCCTGGTTCGGCCCTTCCCACATGGAAGTCCTATGTCCAGTCCCCAAGTAACCTCTTGGGTATTTTACTAACCAAGGGTACAGTCCCCCTCAAGGACAATACAACACCCAGTACCCCAGCTGGTCTTCTTCTCTTTCCCGGGCAAGAAGGCAGCCCACTTCTCTTACAGGTAGAAGCCAACCTCCTGGTACTAACCCCAGTGCGGTTCTACTAGACACAAACCCTAGCTAGGTTTCTACACTGTATACAGTCCTACAGTTGGACAAAGATCTTCTTAGAAGAAAGAACACGGCTAAGAGTTGGAGCAGATGAAAACCAACTAAAGAAACTCTCAGCTAAAAGACTCTCTCCCCCAGATTACAAGATACACACAGAGAGAGTGAAGAGAGGAGAAGGAGCTTGAATGCTTGAGTGCTTCAGTTGCTTGAACGCTTCTTTTGGCTCAGGCTCTTTCTCTCTTTTCCTTTGAGTGTATGTGGCGTGAGGTTCCTCACTGGTTGTACACTTCTTCAAAGATCTTCAGAAAAGCTTTTCTTTGTTCTTCAGCCTTGCTTCATCTTTTATATGAACAGCTTTGAACAAATCCGTTGAGGAGATCCGTTGGAGTTCTAGCCGTTGCTCATCTTCTCTTTCTTCTGATATTTTGTGGTCTATGAGGTCTGCAAGCATAGAAGAAAGTGTTTAGTTAAAAGAGTGTTTATGTCAAAAAGGTTCATACCTCTATGTTTCCTGTTGCCACCCAGAACTGTAAGTGACCACCTTTTTGTGGCAGGAAAAAAGATCTAGAGAGATAAGCAAAAAGATCTCCTGTCAGAAATATATTGACTTTTTCACTAGATGTCAAACAACATTTTGAAATATAAGGAAATCGATGTTTAAGTGAAATCCATGTTGAAATCTATGTTTTACAAGCGAACCCATGTTTTACAAGCGAATCCATATTTCACTTATGAAATTCATGTGAGAAGCAAATCCATGTTTGAAGCAAATCCATGTGAGAGCAAATCTATGTTTCACTTATCAAATCCTTACGAGAGCAAATGCATATGAGAGCAAATCCATATGAGAGTCACTTATCAAATCCTTATGAGAGTGAATCGATATGAGAGCGGATCGATGTGAGAGTCACTTATCGAATCCTTATGAGAGCGAATCCTTATGAGAGCGAATCGATATGAGAGTCACTTATCAAATCCTTATGAGAGTGAATCGATATGAGAGCAAATCGATGTGAGAGTCACTTATCAAATCCTTATGAGAGTGAATCGATATGAGAGCGAATCGATGTGAGAGTCACTTATCAAATCCTTATGAGAGTGAATCGATGTGAGAGCAAATCCTTATGAGAGTGAATCCTTATGAGAGCGAATCGATATGACAGTCACTTATCAAATCCTTATGAGAGTGAATCCTTATGAGAGCAAATCGTTATGGCACTTTGTGAACTGAAATCGATGTATATTGAATAGACATCGATTAAATTTTTAGCGCAAATCATACGGCAATAATGCCATAAATTTATATTTATTAGAAAAACATGATATTTAATTTATTATTAGAAAAACATAATATTGAATATATTTAATAATATTTAATTAATCATAAATTTTTTATCACCAAAATATAAGGGTTAAATATAGAGTGGTTCAACAATACCAGGTATATAGGATCTCAGGCATTGCCGTTACACCAAAACTCGAGTTGTTGTGTAAGGATACCATCCTTCCTTATAACCCACCACAGGGTACAGTCCCCCTACTGGACAACTCAGCAACACCCGCAGGCTGGTCCACACCCAGACCTAGGCATGACTTGGCCAACTCGGCCACCGCCACACCCTCATTCTCAGGTTGCCCCAGGGTGAGACGCTGGCACGTGCACCTGCCTCACAGCATGCCGCCCAACAATCTCCCCCCCAGCGGCACCCCTGGGAATCGAACCCGTGACCTGCTCTGATACTAGGTATATAGGATCTCAGGCATTGCCGTTACGCAAAACTCGAGTTGTTGTGTAAGGATACCATCCTTCCTTATAATCCACCACAGAGTACATGTAACGTCGCGTGCTTTTCGGATCCATGCGGATCGTGTGTGTTGTGGTTGTAGCGGCCGTTGTGAGGCCAATGTGAGTTGTTGTGTGGTATGTGTAATGTGCATGCGTGGCTTGAGCAGGTGCAGCGCAGGGTTGGTCCGGAAATAGAATAGGACCTGCTGCTGTTCTGTCTGAGTTGGCGGCCAGGTGTGGCCGTTTACTGGTAGGCGTCCATATTGGTGGACGTTTACATAATGAGCTTAGCGGCAGTAGATGTGGACGTTTAGGCTGGCGGTTGATGTTGGCGACAAGGGGGTTGACGCCAACCTGTCAGTTCAACAGGTTATAGGCTCACCCGAGGGCTGTTTCTCAGCTCACTCTCATTCCCTCTTGCCCCAGCTTCGCGCCCCAGAGTTTCTGAAGCTTCCAACAGGTGCCGAGGAGTAGTTGGACGATCGTAGAACGCGCGGCATCGCTAATTGCGCGAGGAAACGTCGCGGCGTGGTGCAATTCGCGTGGGAGCTCGCGGAGGGCTCGGCGTGAACCGGGGGATTGCAGGAGATTCTAACGCGTTCTGAGGTAGGGGACGAACCCTGGTAGCTCCGTAGAAACATTAAAACACATCATAATCACTTGAACCAGCATGATAATCCATGTTTGGATAGAGTTGCACCAAGCGGGATAATGGGTGGTTTGAGTAGTTTACTGTACGAATCATGTTATAACGGGTTGTATTGGGTTCTAGCATGCTAAAGGAATTGCATTTGCATGTTTTTCAGTAGTTAGAACAGTTAGAAAACCCGCAGGGCCGGATTAGGGTTTCTGCAGGGTTTATGGCCGGAGAACTTGGCGTCAACATCGCTTGCCGCCAAGATCCTCAGCCAGGAGGTTAACGGCCAGGAACCTTGCCGTTGACTCCCAGTAAGCGGCAATCGATGTGGCCGCCTACTTCTATTTGAGCAGAAATGACTAAGTACAATAATTATCGATAATGCATGTGTGTTGACGCATGAGGTGCACTGAGTGCACTTGGTTTACGTGTTTAGCATACAAGGTATGCTGTTAGTTGTTTACTTCGGTGACTGCGCGTTGTGTACGCGAGGCAGTTAGGTTCACGTGTAGTGGACCAGTGGTTACTTGTGGTTTACGTGAGGTTTCACGTGGTTTGTGTGTGACGTGCACGTGGTTCTGTGTACGTGGCGAGTAGTACGACGCCTACCGTGGTTACCTCTCCAGTTGGGTGCCCCAGGTTCTTTGTGAGCCAGGCTGTTAGCTCGGGGCTTTGTCCCGGTACTTGTGCTGTACCGTCGAGGTCTGTGTCGTCTGACCTGGACACCCTCACTCTTGTGTTAGAGTTGTACGTCCGGCTGAGGGAAAGACGACAGTGGGACAGTGACACTTGTGTTTGTTTTAGTCACTTGTAGCGCGCTCGTAGTTGGGGGTACGGACACCAGTAGACGTACTGGACCCCAGCTAGTCCTTTTCCAGTGCCTCACTCTAGCGAGCCCAGGCCAGGGTCTCTGGAGGTGCCAGGCATGGGCCTGTGACCGTGTGGTCTGCAGGTGGTGGTGTTTAGTTGGTCTCCACAGTTGCTTGACCTTTTTACGTGGAGCGGCAGCTGGACCTTTCGTCCGTGGCTGCGAGACTGAGAGGTAGACCTGTGTTAGTTGTCCGAGTCAGTTTCTGGTGTCGCGAACCAGTTCACGTGGCTCGTGTTGGCTGTCTCTACTTTAGCTTGTACACCTGTACTGGTTTGCCGTTTAATTATTACTGTTGTTTCTCGTAGTCGGCAGACGGTGAGTACTTTTACAGCTTTACTTACCTGCTTAGCTGTTATATTAATTGTTGGTGTTGTTTACTATTCGTACTCGTGGTGTTTGTTTCGCTCGGTTTTGGGGGAGTTCCCTACTGAGCCAGTGACTAGAGAGGCTCACCCCTACCCCCACAGGTGAGAGCGAGGAGGACGTCTCTCGTCCGACGTCCAGTTCCGGGCCGCGTCGTAGCGGTGCAGGGTCAGCACCTCCAGCAGAGTAGCTTCAGCAGTGTAGTTTTGTAGTTGTTTACTTTCTTCAGTTGTACCTCGGGGTATGCCCCAGGCTCTTGTACTTCTTTTTAGTTTTTGTGGAAATTTGGCTATGTAAACTTGTGAAATATATATAAATGTGGTGTGTTCCTTTATGTTTACACGGACTGTGGTTTGGTATCCCTTGCGAGGCTTCGGCCCGTTCGCGGGAGGCGGACTCGGATCAAGTACGTTATCGGTTTAACGGGCTTGACCGAGGCGATCCGTCACAGTTGGTATCAGAGCAAGGTCCGTGTTAATATAAGGGAATTAGAAAGATACATAGCCTTATTTCGGTCTTTATACACTGCTGGTAGGGACCCTGGTTTTTGATCATTTGTGGTTTTGATTTTTGTCTGGTGTTTTGTGTGTAGAAATTTCTGAAATGGCTGATAGGAGAGATTGGGGTGGTGGAGGAGATGATCCGGAGGAAAGCACCCAGCGTATGATAGAAAGGATTTGGGAGAGCCTCACGGATATTCGAGCAAGAATGGATCAGCAGGCGCCAGTACCACCGGTTGCAGTGCCACCTGGGGATGGAGAGGCTGTACCTGTTGCTCCAGTTCCGCCGAGAGTGGAGGTGCCTTTTGTAGCTCATGTGCCACCACCAGTGTTGTTAGCAGAAGAACCAGTGATGCAGGTGGAAAATTTCTGAGATTGCAGCCACCTACTTATTCAGGAGGGCCGAATCCAGATACAGCTGAGCATTGGGTTCATGAAATTGAGAGAGTTTTTGCGACTATGAGGTGTCCGGCAGCGGATAGAGTGGTATTAGCTGCTTACAGTTGAGAGGTTTTGCCTTGGAATGGTGGCGATTGAAGATGCAAACCACTTTTGCAGGCAGGACGGAAGAAGCTATCACTTGGCCGGAGTTTCTTGATGTATTTAACGATACATTCTTTCCGATCCAAGTGCAGCAAGTAAAAAGAGAGCAATTCCGAACTCTTCAGCAAGGTAACTCTTCAGTCTTAGAGTACCAGATGAGATTTATGGCACTTAGCCGTTATGCGCCATATGTGGTTTCAGATAATAATATGATGGTTGAGTATTTTATCAGAGGTTTGAGAGTGGAATTGCAGGATGCGATAGTACCTCTCATGTGCAAGACAGTGGAAGAAGCAGCGCAGAGGGCAGCTACTTTGGAGAGGTCTATCCGGACTCGTCAGGCAGGTGAATCAGGTTCAGGTAGTTTCCGGCTACCGCAGCAGACAGTAGGTGCAAGCAAGGGCAAGGCACCAGCAGGACCTTCTTCATCTGGTTTCGGGAAATGGGGCCAGAAGTTAAAGCAAGCATTTAAAGGCAAAGGAAGAGGATGGGGAGGTCGTCAGCAGTTGCAGCAGGGCCGTGGTAGGCCTGAGGTGGAGGAGTCGCAGCAGAGTACTGCCAGGCAGCCTATTGTTCCTCCAGGGTATAGATGTTATAATTGCAATCAGCCGGGACATTTGATCCGCAATTGTCCGTATGCAAGAGAGTATGGGTATGGCAGAGGTGTGCAGCAGCAGCAGCCTCAGCAGTTCCAGCAGCCACAGGCAGGTCGTGGCAGAGGAGCACCGCAGCAGCGAGGGAGAGGCCGGGTTATGGCTATCACCCGAGCCCAGGCAGAGGCGTCAAATATGATAGAAGGTACTTTACCTCTTTATGAATATTCAGCAAGAGTCTTATTTGATTCGGGTGCCTCTCATTCTTTTATTTCCGAAGAATTTCTGGATTGCATAGCTCATCCTTTAGAAGAGAAGTCTTGTGAGTTAGTGGTGGAGGTTCCTTCAGGTGAGTTCTTACTCACTTCGAGCTATATAGATGAAGCTCCTGTTATGATTGAAGGGAACCAGATGCCGGGTCGGTTGTATGCCCTGCAGTTGTCAGATTATGATATCATTCTGGGTATGGATTGGCTTGAATGTATGGAGCAATGTTAGATTGCAGAAAGAAAAGGATCAGATTTTGTCATCCTAATGGTGCAGTGTTTGAATATCAAGGTATGCCTTTTTATACCTCCAAGTTTCTAATTTCTGCAATTAAAGCTAGAAAGTTGATAAATGATGGGTGTGTGGCCTATTTAGCCTCAGTAAGTTTGGTAGAAGCCAGTCAGCCAATGGAAGCAGTTCCCGTGGTTAGGGAATTTGCTGATGTTTTTCCGGAAGATTTGCCTGGTTTAGCTCCACACAGAGAGGTGGACTTTTCTATTGAGTTGCTGCCAGGTACCATGCCGATTTCTAAAGCTCCATATCGGATGGCACCAGCAGAACTTAAAGAATTGAAAAAGCAGTTAGAAGAGTTGTTGCAAAAGGGTTTTATTAGACCGAGTCATTCCCCGTGGGGAGCGCCGGTTTTATTTGTGAAAAAGAAAGATGGAAGTTTTCGGATGTGCATTGATTATAGAAAATTGAATGATGTGACCATTAAGAATAAGTACCCGTTGCCGAGGATAGATGATTTATTTGATCAGTTGCAATCAGCAAAAGTGTTTTCTAAGATTGATTTGAGGTCCGGGTACCATCAGTTGAGAATCAAAGAGGAGGATATAGATAAGACAGCGTTCAGAACCAGATATGGTCACTATGAGTTTGTGGTAATGCCTTTTGGGTTGACTAATGCTCCTGCAGGTTTTATGGATCTGATGAATAGAATTTTTCATCCATATTTAGATCAATTTATTGTGGTCTTTATTGATGATATTCTAATTTATTCAGCATCTGAAGAGGAGCATGCAGCTCATTTGAGGTTTACCTTGCAGTTGTTAAGAGATAACCAGTTGTTTGCTAAATTCAGTAAGTGTGAATTCTGGTTAAAGGAAATTCAGTTTTTGGGTCATGTTATTTCAGCCAAAGGAGTAGCAGTAGACCCGAGTAAAGTGGAAGCTGTGTCTAGGTGGGAAGTGCCTAAGACAATAACCGAGATTAGAAGTTTTCTGGGGTTGGCAGGTTATTATAGGCGCTTTATTCAAGATTTTTCTAAGATTGCAGCACCTATGACTAGATTGACCAGAAAGGAGTGCCTTTTGTGTGGTCCGGTGAATGTCAGAGAAGTTTCATGGAATTGAAGAAAAGACTCACATCAGCACCTATATTGACATTGCCGGCAGGGAGTGGTGGTTTTGTGCTGTATACTGATGCTTCAAGGAGAGGTCTTGGTGCAGTGCTTATGCAGCATGGTAAAGTGATAGCCTATGCATCCAGGCAATTGAAGCCAGCAGAGGAGAATTACCCCACTCATGATTTAGAATTGGCAGCAGTTGTATTTGCTTTGAAAATGTGGAGGCATTATCTGTATGGCGAGAGATTTGAATTTTTACAGATCATAAAAGCTTGAAGTATATCTTCTCGCAGAAAGATTTGAATCTTCGCCAGCGCAGATGGGTTGAATATTTGAAGGATTATGATTTCAGTTTGGCTTACCATCCGGGTAAGGCCAATGTTGTAGCTGATGCCTTGAGCAGAAAGGCATATATGAATTTGATGATGATTAAAGAATGGAAGTTGTATGAAGAAGTAGCGGAGAATTCCTTGTATGTGCCCAGCAGTCAGCGACGGGCAATTTTAGCTGCTAGTGCAGTAGAGCCATCTTTATATTGGCAGATCATTGAAGCTCAGAGAGCAGATGCAGGTTTACCTGAAATTGTGAAAATGGAAGGAGTTTCTATTGATGATAATTGTGTGGTCAGGCTTCGGGGCAGGTTGTTTGTTCCTGCAGAGAGAGAGGTGAAGCAGCGAGTTCTGGAAGAGGCTCATAAATCTAGGTACACTATTCATCCGGGTAGTACTAAAATGTACCATGATTTAAGGAAGCATTTTTGGTGGCCTCATATGAAGAAAGAAATAGCAGAATTTGTGGCAAGATGTGCTATCTGTCAACAGATTAAAGCAGAGCATCAGAAGCCTGGAGGTCTATTGCAACCGTTGCCTATTCCACAGTGGAAATGGGATGATATCGCAATGGACTTTGTGGCAGGTTTACCAAGGTCGAGTTCAGGGCATAATGGAATATGGGTGTTTGTTGACAGATTGACTAAGGTGTGCAGATTAGTGGCAGTGAGTATGTCTTGGACAGTGGACAGGTTGGCAAATATTTATGTTGAAAGAATTGTTCCACTGCATGGTATTCCAAAGACTATTGTATCTGATAGAGATCCAAGATTTACTTCTGGTTTTTGGAGAAGTCTGCAGAAAGTAATTGGTTCTGAGTTGAGGTATAGCTCCGCTTATCATCCCCAGACAGATGGTCAGACAGAGAGGACTATTCAGACAATTGAAGATATGTTGCGGGCTTGTTGTTTAGTTTGGGGAGGTAGTTGGGAGCATCATTTGGGAATGGTTGAGTTTGCCTACAATAATAGTTATCATACCAGTCTTGGGATGGCACCGTATGAAGCTTTATATGGAAGGCCATGTAGAACCCCATTGAATTGGCATGAAGTGGGAGAAAGGCAATTAGTGGGTCCTGAATTGATTCAGCAAACCACTGAAGTAGTGAAGCTTATTAAAGAAAAATTGCAGGCAGCTCAAAGTAGGCAGAAAAGTTATGCAGATGTGCGGAGGAGACCACTTCAGTTTGAGGTGGGAGATTTTGTTTTTCTGAGAGTTTCCCCGAGTAAAGGTATTATGAGATTTGGCAAGTCTGGAAAGTTGAGTCCAAGGTATGTGGGACCTTTCCAGGTAATTGAAAGAATTGGGGAAGCAGCTTATAGGCTGGATTTGCCAGCTGATTTTGCAGATGTGCATGATATTTTCCATGTCTCCATGTTGAGAAAATGTATTGAAGATCCAGCTCAAATAATTAGATATCAAGGTGGTGACCTGAGGCCGGACATGACTATGCCAGAGTATCCGGTGCAGATCACAGATCGAAAGATAAAGAAGCTGAGGAATAAAGAAATTGAGCTAGTTAAAGTGAGATGGGAAAATAGGTTGGGTGGTGAGGATACCTGGGAGTTAGCCGCAGAAATGGCTAAAGGGTATCCCTATCTGTTTGAATAAGCTTGTGTATTTTCTTTTTAGATGATAGTACTTGTAAAGGTGTGTATGTATGAGTTGTTTAACTTTGAATTGTGTTATGAATTTCGAGGTCGAAATTTTCTTTTTAGATGATAGTAATGTAACGTCGCGTGCTTTTCGGATCCATGCGGATCGTGTGTGTTGTGGTTGTGGCGGCCGTTGTGAGGCCAATGTGAGTCAGTTGTGTGGTAATGTGTAATGTGCATGCGTGGCTTGAGCAGGTGCAGCGCAGGGTTGGTCCGGAAATAGAATAGGACCTGCTGCTGTTCTGTCTGAGTTGGCGGCCAGGTGTGGCCGTTTACTGGTAGGCGTCCATATTGGTGGACGTTTACATAATGAGCTTAGCGGCAGTAGATGTGGACGTTTAGGCTGGCGGTTGATGTTGGCGACAAGGGGGTTGACGCCAACCTGTCAGTTCAACAGGTTATAAGCTCACCCGAGGGCTGTTTTCTCAGCTCACTCTCATTCCCTCTTGCCCCAGCTTTGCGCCCCAGAGTTTCTGAAGCTTCTAACAGGTGCCGAGGAGTAGTTGGACGATCGTAGAATGCGCGGCATCGCTGAATTACGCGAGGAAACGTCGCGGCGTGGTGCAATTCGCGTGGGAGCTCGCGGAGGGCTCGGCGTGAACCGGGGATTGCAGGAGATTCTAACGCGTTCTGAGGTAGGGGACGAACCCTGGTAGCTCCGTAGAAACATTAAAACACATCATAATCACTTGAACCAGCATGATAATCCATGTTTGGATAGAGTTGCACCAAGCGGGATAATGGGTGGTTTGAGTAGTTTACTGTACGAATCATGTTATAACGGGTTGTATTGGGTTCTAGCATGCTAAAGGAATTGCATTTGCATGTTTTTCAGTAGTTAGAACAGTTAGAAAACCCGCAGGGCCGGATTAGGGTTTCTGCAGGGTTTATGGCCGGAGAACTTGGCGTCAACATCGCTTGCCGCCAAGATCCTCAGCCAGGAGGTTAACGGCCAGGAACCTTGCCGTTGACTCCCAGTAAGCGGCAATCGATGTGGCCGCCTACTTCTATTGAGCAGAAATGACTAAGTACAATAATTATCGATAATGCATGTGTGTTGACGCATGAGGTGCACTGAGTGCACTTGGTTTACGTGTTTAGCATACAAGGTATGCTGTTAGTTGTTTACTTCGGTGACTGCGCGTTGTGTACGCGAGTCAGTTGGGTTCACGTGTAGTGGACCAGTGGTTACTTGTGGTTTACGTGAGGTTTCACGTGGTTTGTGTGTGACGTGCACGTGGTTCTGTGTACGTGGCGAGTAGTACGACGCCTACCGTGGTTACCTCTCCAGTTGGGTGCCCCAGGTTCTTTGTGAGCCAGGCTGTTAGCTCGGGGCTTTGTCCCGGTACTTGTGCTGTACCGTCGAGGTCTGTGTCGTCTGACCTGGACACCCTCACTCTTGTGTTAGAGTTGTACGTCCGGCTGAGGGAAAGACGACAGTGGGACAGTGACACTTGTGTTTGTTTTTAGTCACTTGTAGCGCGCTCGTAGTTGGGGGTACGGACACCAGTAGACGTACTGGACCCCAGCTAGTCCTTTTCCAGTGCCTCACTCTAGCGAGCCCAGGCCAGGGTCTCTGGAGGTGCCAGGCATGGGCCTGTGACCGTGTGGTCTGCAGGTGGTGGTGTTTAGTTGGTCTCCACAGTTGCTTGACCTTTTTACGTGGAGCGGCAGCTGGACCTTTCGTCCGTGGCTGCGAGACTGAGAGGTAGACCTGTGTTAGTTGTCCGAGTCAGTTTCTGGTGTCGCGAACCAGTTCACGTGGCTCGTGTTGGCTGTCTCTACTTTAGCTTGTACACCTGTACTGGTTTGCCGTTTAATTATTACTGTTGTTTCTCGTAGTCGGCAGACGGTGAGTACTTTTACAGCTTTACTTACCTGCTTAGCTGTTATATTAATTGTTGGTGCTGTTTACTATTCGTACTCGTGGTGTTTGTTTCGCTCGGTTTTGGGGGAGTTCCCTACTGAGCCAGTGACTAGAGAGGCTCACCCCTACCCCCACAGGTGAGAGCGAGGAGGACGTCTCTCGTCCGACGTCCAGTTCTGGGCCGCGTCGTACAAGCCAGTGACAGTGTCAGAAATTAGAAGCTTTTGGGCCTTGCAGGATACAGACGATTCATCCAAAATTTTTCGAAAATAGCAGCTCCCATGACAAGGTTGACAAGAAAAGGAATACCTTTTGTTGGTCTTCAGAATGCAGACGCGGCTATGTAGAATTAAAGATGAGATTGACTTCAGCACCAATATTGGAGATTCTGTCAGGTAGTGGTGGATTTGTTTTATACACAGATGCATCAAGGAGAGGTTTGGGAGCAGTGTTGATGCAGTGTGGCAATGTGGTAGCTTATGCATCTAGACAGCTAAAGAAGCATGAAGAGAATTATCCAACGCATGATTTAGAGTTAGCAGTAGTTATTTTGCATTAAAGATATGGCGGCACTACTTATACGGTGAGAGGTTTGAGATATTCACTGACCATAAGAGTTTAAAGTACATCTTTTCTTAGAAAGATCTGAATTTAAGACAGCGCAGGTGGATGGAGTATCTGAAAGATTATGACTTTAGTTTAGCATATCATCCCGGTAAAGCTAATGTGGTGGCGGATGCACTGAGCAGAAAGGCAGTTATGAATCAACATATGATCAGAGAATGGAAATTATATGAAGATATAGTAGAAAATTCATTGTATGTGCCAAATAGTCAACGGAGAGCAATATTAGCAAGGAGTGCAGTGGAGCCTTCTTTATATTGGCAGATAGTGGAAGCATAGAGAATAGATGATAGTTTGGCTGATATTGTGAGAATGGAAGAAGTGACTCTTGGAGACGATAGTGTGGTCAAACTAAAAGGTTGATTATATGTCCCAACAGATGCTGAGGGCAGACAAAAAGTATTGGAGGAGGCTCACAGATCGAGATACACTATTCATCTAGGCAGTACCAAAATGTATCAAGATATGAAGAAACATTTCTGGTGGCCCAATATGAAGAAAGAAATTGCAGAATTTATAGCAAGATGTGTAGTATGTTAGCATATAAAGGCAGAGTACCAGAGGCCAGGAGGATTGTTTCAGCCGTTACCCATTCCACAGTGGAAATGGGATGATATAGCTATGGATTTCGTTGTTGGTTTGCCCAGGTCATCAACAGGTCATAATGGTATTTGGGTTTTTGTGGACAGATTGACCAAAGTTTATAGGTTATTACCAGTAAGTATGTCTTGGTCAGTGGATAGATTAGCCAAATTATATGTAGAAAAAATAGTACCTTTGCATGGGATTCCAGTTACTATTGTTTCAGATCGAGATCCCAGGTTTACGTCAGGCTTCTAGAGGAGTTTGCAAAGAGTGGTTGGTGTTGGCCCTTTTGGTACGGAAGCAAGCTAACCTAGATGGGGGTGAATAGGTTTTTCTGAAATCTGAAATAGAAACTTAAACACAGAAAATTAACACTTGAAAGTTTGGTTAGTTTAGTGTGATAAAGAGTAGCAGTGCGGAAGCAAATAAACAATCACACAAATGACACAAGGAATTTATCCTGGTTCGGCCCTTCCCACATGGAAGTCCTATGTCCAGTCCCCAAGTAACCTCTTGGGTATTTTACTAACCAAGGGTACAGTCCCCCTCAAGGACAATACAACACCCAGTACCCCAGCTGGTCTTCTTCTCTTTCCCGGGCAAGAAGGCAGCCCACTTCTCTTACAGGTAAAGAAGCCAACCTCCTGGTACTAACCCCAGTGCGGTTCTACTAGACACAAACCCCTAGCTAGGTTCTACACTGTATACAGTCCTACAGTTGGACAAAGATCTTTCTTAGAAAAGAAAGAACACGGCTAAGAGTTGGAGTAGATGAAAACCAACTAAAAGAAACTCTCAGCTAAAAGACTCTCTCCCCCAGATTACAAGATACACACAGAGAGAGTGAAGAGAGGAGAAGGAGCTTGAATGCTTGAGTGCTTCAGTTGCTTGAACGCTTCTTTTTGGCTCAGGCTCTTTCTCTCTTTTCCTTTGAGTGTATGCGGCGTTGAGGTTCCTCACTGGTTGTACACTTCTTCAAAGATCTTCAGAAAAGCTTTTCTTTGTTCTTCAGCCTTGCTTCATCTTTTATATGAACAGCTTTGAACAAATCCGTTGAGGAGATCCGTTGGAGTTCTAGCCGTTGCTCATCTTCTCTTTCTTCTGATATTTTGTGGTCTATGAGGTCTGCAAGCATAGAAGAAAGTGTTTAGTTAAAAGAGTGTTTATGTCAAAAAGGTTCATACCTCTATGTTTCCTGTTGCCACCCAGAACTAGTAAGTGACCACCTTTTTGTTGGCAGGAAAAAAGATCTAGAGAGATAAGCAAAATCTCCTGTCAGAAATATATTTGACTTTTTCACTAGATGTCAAACAACATTTTGAAATATAAGGAAATCGATGTTTAAGTGAAATCCATGTTGAAATCTATGTTTTACAAGCGAACCCATGTTTTACAAGCGAATCCATGTTTCACTTATGAAATTCATGTGAGAAGCAAATCCATGTTTGAAGCAAATCCATGTGAGAGCAAATCTATGTTTCACTTATCAAATCCTTACGAGAGCAAATGCATATGAGAGCAAATCCATATGAGAGTCACTTATCAAATCCTTATGAGAGTGAATCGATATGAGAGCGGATCGATGTGAGAGTCACTTATCGAATCCTTATGAGAGCGAATCCTTATGAGAGCGAATCGATATGAGAGTCACTTATCAAATCCTTATGAGAGTGAATCGATATGAGAGCAAATCGATGTGAGAGTCACTTATCAAATCCTTATGAGAGTGAATCGATATGAGAGCGAATCGATGTGAGAGTCACTTATCAAATCCTTATGAGAGTGAATCGATGTGAGAGCAAATCCTTATGAGAGTGAATCCTTATGAGAGCGAATCGATATGACAGTCACTTATCAAATCCTTATGAGAGTGAATCCTTATGAGAGTGAATCCTTATGAGAGCAAATCGTTATGGCACTTTGTGAACTGAAATCGATGTATATTGAATAGACATCGATTAACTTTTTAGCGCAAATCATACGGCAATAATGCCATAAATTTATATTTATTAGAAAAACATGATATTTAATTTATTATTAGAAAAACATAATATTGAATATATTTAATAATATTTAATTAATCATAAATTTTTTATCACCAAAATATAAGGGTTAAATATAGAGTGGTTCAACAATACCAGGTATATAGGATCTCAGGCATTGCCGTTACACCAAAACTCGAGTTGTTGTGTAAGGATACCATCCTTCCTTATAACCCACCACAGGGTACAGTCCCCTACTGGACAACTCAGCAACACCCGCAGGCTGGTCCACACCCAGACCTAGGCATGACTTGGCCAACTCGGCCACCGCCACACCCTCATTCTCAGGTTGCCCCAGGGTGAGACGCTGGCACGTGCACCTGCCTCACAGCATGCCGCCCAACAATCTCCCCCCCAGCGGCACCCCTGGGAATCGAACCCGTGACCTGCTCTGATACTAGGTATATAGGATCTCAGGCATTGCCGTTACGCAAAACTCGAGTTGTTGTGTAAGGATACCATCCTTCCTTATAATCCACCACAGAGTACATGTAACGTCGCGTGCTTTTCGGATCCATGCGGATCGTGTGTGTTGTGGTTGTAGCGGCCATTGTGAGGCCAATTTGAGTTAGTTGTGTGGTATGTGTAATGTGCATGCGTGGCTTGAGCAGGTGCAGCGCAGGGTTGGTCCGGAAATAGAATAGGACCTGCTGATGTTCTGTCTGAGTTGGCGGCCATGTGTGGCCGTTTACTGGTAGGCGTCCATATTGGTGGACGTTTACATAATGAGCTTAGCGGTAGTAGATGTGGACGTTTAGGCTGGCGGTTGATGTTGGCGACAAGGGGGTTGACGCCAACCTGTCAGTTCAACAGGTTATAGGCTCACCCGAGGGCTGTTTTCTCAGCTCACTCTCATTCCCTCTTGCCCCAGCTTCGCGCCCCAGAGTTTCTGAAGCTTCCAATAGGTGCCGAGGAGTAGTTGGACGATCGTGGAACGCGCGGCATCGCTTAATTGCGCGAGGAAACGTCGCGGCGTGGTGCAATTCGCGTGGGAGCTCGCGGAGGGCTCGGCGTGAACCGAGGGATTGCAGGAGATTCTAACGCGTTCTGAGGTAGGGGACGAACCCTAGTAGCTCCGTAGAAACATTAAAACACATCATAATCACTTGAACCAGCATGTTAATCCATGTTTGGATAGAGTTGCACCAAGTGGGATAATGGGTGGTTTGAGTAGTTTACTGTACGAATCATGTTATAACGGGTTGTATTGGGTTCTAGCATGCTAGAGGAATTGCATTTGCATGTTTTTCAGTAATTAGAATAGTTAGAAAACCCGCAGGGCCAGATTAGGGTTTCTACAGGGTTTATGGCCGGAGAACTTGGCGTCAACATCGTTTGCCGCCAAGATCCTCAGCCAGGAGGTTAACGGCCAGGAACCTTGCCGTTGACTCCCAGTAAGCGGCAATCGATGTGGCCGCCTACTTCTATTTGAGCAGAAATGACTAAGTACAATAATTATCGATAATGCATGTGTGTTAACGCATGAGGTGCACTGAGTGCACTTGGTTTACGTGTTTAGCATACAAGGTATGCTGTTAGTTGTTTACTTCGGTGACTGCGCGTTGTGTACGCGAGTCAGTTAGGTTCACGTGTAGTGGACCAGTGGTTACTTGTGGTTTACGTGAGGTTTCACGTGGTTTGTGTGTGACGTGCACGTGGTTCTGTGTACGTGGCGAGTAGTACGACGCCTACCGTGGTTACCTCTCCAGTTGGGTGCCCCAAGTTCTTTGTGAGCCAGGTTGTTAGCTCGGGGCTTTGTCCCGGTACTTGTGCTGTACCGTCGAGGTCTGTGTCGTCTGACCTGGACACCCTCACTCTTGTGTTAGAGTTGTACGTCCGGCTGAGGGAAAGACGACAGTGGGACAGTGACACTTGTGTTTATTTTTAGTCACTTGTAGCGCGCTCGTAGTTGGGGGTACGGACACCAGTAGACGTACTGGACCCCAGCTAGTCCTTTTCCAGTGCCTCACTCTAGCGAGCCCAGGCCAGGGTCTCTGGAGGTGCCAGGCATGGGCCTGTGACCGTGTGGTCTGCAGGTGGTGGTGTTTAGTTGGTCTCCATAGTTGCTTGACCTTTTTACGTGGAGCGGCAGCTGGACCTTTCGTCCGTGGCTGCGAGACTGAGAGGTAACCTGTGTTAGTTGTCCGAGTCAGTTTCTGGTGTCGCGAACCAGTTCACGTGGCTCGTGTTGGCTGTCTCTACTTTAGCTTGTACACCTGTACTGGTTTGCCGTTTAATTATTACTGTTGTTTCTCGTAGTCGGCAGACGGTGAGTACTTTTACAGCTTTACTTACCTGCTTAGCTGTTATATTAATTGTTGGTGTTGTTTACTATTCGTACTCGTGGTGTTTGTTTCGCTCGGTTTTGGGGGAGTTCCCTACTGAGCCAGTGACTAGAGAGGCTCACCCCTACCCCCACAGGTGAGAGCGAGGAGGACGTCTCTCGTTCGACGTCCAGTTCTGGGCCGCGTCGTAGCGGTGCAAGGTCAGCACCTCCAGCAGAGTAGCTTCAGCAGTGCAGTTTTGTAGTTGTTTACTTTCTTCAGTTGTACCTCGGGGTATGCCCCAGGCTCTTGTACTTCTTTTTAGTTTTTGTGGAAATTTGGCTATGTAAACTTGTGAAATATATATAAAATGTGGTGTGTTCCTTTATGTTTACACGGACTGTGGTTTGGTATCCCTTGCGAGGCTTCGGCCCGTTCGCGGGAGGCGGACTCGGATCAAGTACGTTATCGGTTTAACGGGCTTGACCGAGGCGATCCGTCACAGTTGGTATCAGAGCAAGGTCCGTGTTAATATGAGGGAATTAGAAAGATACATAGCCTTATTTCGGTCTTTATACACTGCTGGTAGGGACCCTGGTTTTTGATCATTTGTGATTTTGATTTTTTTGTTCTGATGTTTTGTGTGTAGAAATTTCTGAAATGGCTGATAGGAGAGATTGGGGTGGTGGAGGAGATGATCCGGAGGAAAGCACCCAGCGTATGATAGAAAGGATTTGGGAGAGCCTCACGGATATTCGAACAAGAATGGATCAGCAGGCGCCAGTACCACCGGTTGCAGTGCCACCTGGGGATGGAGAGGTTGTACCTGTTGCTCCAGTTCCGCCGAGAGTGGAGGTGCCTTTTGTAGCTCATGTGCCACCACCAGGGTTAATAGCAGAAGAACCAGTGATGCAGGTGGAGAAATTTCTGAGATTGCAGCCACCTACTTATTCAGGAGGGCCGAATCCAGATACAGCTGAGCATTGGGTTCATGAAATTGAGAGAGTTTTTGCGACTATGAGGTGTCCGGCAGCGGATAGAGTGGTATTAGCTGCTTACTAGTTGAGAGGTTTTGCCTTGGAATGGTGGCGATTGAAGATGCAAACCACTTTTGCAGGCAGGACGGAAGAAGCTATCACTTGGCCGAAGTTTCTTGATGTATTTAACGATACATTCTTTCCGATCCAAGTGCAACAAGTAAAAAGAGAGCAATTCCGAACTCTTCAGCAAGGTAACTCTTCAGTCTTAGAGTACCAGATGAGATTTATGGCACTTAGCCGTTATGCGCCATATGTGGTTTCAGATAATAATATGATGGTTGAGTATTTTATCAGAGGTTTGAGAGTGGAATTGCAGGATGCGATAGTACCTCTCATGTGTAAGACAGTGGAAGAAGCAGCGCAGAGGGCAGCTACCTTGGAGAGGTCTATCCGGACTCGCCAGGCAGGTGAGTCAGGTTCAGGTAGTTTCCGGCTACCGCAGCAGACAGTAGGTGCAAGTAAGGGCAAGGCACCAGCAGGACCTTCTTCATCTGGTTTCGGGAAATGGGGCCAGAAGTTAAAGCAAGCATTTAAAGGCAAAGGAAGAGGATGGGGAGGTCGTCAGCAGTTGCAGCAGGGCCGTGGTAGGCCTGAGGTGGAGGAGTCACAGCAGAGTACTGCCAGGCAACCTATTGTTCCTCCAGGGTATAGATGTTATAATTGCAATCAGCCGGGACATCTATCCGCAATTGTCCATATGCAAGAGAGTATGGATATGGCAGAGGTGTGCAGCAGCAGCAGCCTCAGCAGTTCCAACAGCCACAGGCAGGTCGTGGCAGAGGAGTACCGCAGCAGCGAGGGAGAGGCCGGGTTATGGCTATCACCCGAGCCCAGGCAGAGGCGTCAAATATGATAGAAGGTACTTTACCTCTTTATGAATATTCAGCAAGAGTCTTATTTGATTCGGGTGCCTCTCATTCTTTTATTTCCGAAGAATTTCTGGATTGCATAGCTCATCCTTTAGAAGAAAAGTCTTGTGAGTTAGTGGTGGAGGTTCCTTCAGGTGAGTTCTTACTCACTTCGAGCTATATAGATGAAGCTCCTGTTATGATTGAAGGGAACCAGATGTCGGGTCGGTTGTATGCCCTGCAGTTGTCAGATTATGATATCATTCTGGGTATGGATTGGCTTGAAATGTATGGAGCAATGTTAGATTGCAGAAAGAAAAGGATCAGATTTTGTCATCCTAATGGTGCAGTGTTTGAATATCAAGGTATGCCTTTTTATACCTCCAAGTTTCTAATTTCTGCAATTAAAGCTAGAAAGTTGATAAATGATGGGTGTGTGGCCTATTTAGCCTCAGTAAGTTTGGTAGAAGCCAGTCAGCCAATGGAAGCAGTTCCCGTGATTAGGGAATTTGCTGATGTTTTTCCGGAAGACTTGCCTGGTTTAGCTCCACGTAGAGAGGTGGACTTTTCTATTGAGTTGCTGCCAGGTACCATGCCGATTTCCAAAGCTCCATATAGGATGGCACCAGCAGAACTTAAGGAATTGAAAAAGCAGTTAGAAGAGTTGTTGCAAAAGGGTTTTATTAGACCAAGTTATTCCTCGTGGGGAGCACCGGTTTTATTTGTGAAAAAGAAAGATGGAAGTTTTCGGATGTGCATTGATTACAGAAAATTGAATGATGTGACCATTAAGAATAAGTACCCGTTGCCGAGGATAGATGATTTATTTGATCAGTTGCAATCAGCAAAAGTGTTTTCTAAGATAGATTTGAGGTCCGGGTACCATCAGTTGAGAATCAAAGAGGAGGATATAGATAAGACAGCGTTCAGAACCAGATATGGTCACTATGAGTTTGTGGTAATGCCTTTTGGGTTGACAAATGCTCCTGCAGGTTTTATGGATCTGATGAATAGAATTTTTCATCCATATTTAGATCAATTTATTGTGGTCTTTATTGATGATATCCTAATTTATTCAGCATCTGAAGAGGAGCATGCAGCTCATTTGAGGTTTACCTTGCAGTTGTTAAGAGATAACCAGTTGTTTGCTAAATTCAGTAAGTGTGAATTCTGGTTAAAGGAAATTCAATTTTTGGGTCATGTTATTTTAGCCAAAGGAGTAGCAGTAGACCCGAGTAAAGTGGAAGCTGTGTCTAGGTGGGAAGTGCCTAAGACAATAACCGAGATTAGAAGTTTTCTGGGGTTGGCAGGTTATTATAGGCGCTTTATTCAAGATTTTTCTAAGATTGCAGCACCTATGACTAGATTGACCAGAAAAGGAGTGCCTTTTGTGTGGTCCAGTGAATGTCAGAGAAGTTTCATGGAATTGAAGAAAGACTCACATCAGCACCTATATTGACATTGGCAGGGAGTGGTGGTTTTGTGCTGTATACTGATGCTTCGAGGAGAGGTCTTGGAGCAGTACTTATGCAGCATGGTAAAGTGATAGCCTATGCATCCAGGCAATTGAAGCCAGTAGAGGAGAATTACCCCACTCATGATTTAGAATTGGCAGCAGTTGTATTTGCTTTGAAAATGTGGAGGCATTATCTGTATGGCGAGAGATTTGAGATTTTTACAGATCATAAAAGCTTGAAGTATATCTTCTCGCAGAAAGATTTGAATCTTCGCCAGCGCAGATGGGTTGAATATTTGAAGGATTATGATTTCAGTTTGGCTTACCATCCGGGTAAGTCCAATGTTGTAGCTGATGCCTTGAGTAGAAAGGCATATATGAATTTGATGATGATTAAAGAATGGAAGTTATATGAAGAAGTAGCGGAGAATTCCTTGTATGTTCCCAGCAGTCAGCGTCGGGCAATTTTAGCTGCCAGTGCAGTAGAGCCATCTTTATATTGGCAGATCATTGAAGCTCAGAGAGCAGATGCAGGTTTACCTGAAATTGTGAAAATGGAAGGAGTTTCTATTGATGATAATTGTGTGGTCAGGCTTCGGGGCAGGTTGTTTGTTCCTACAGAGAGAGAGGTGAAGCAGCGAGTTCTGGAAGAGGCTCATAAATCTAGGTACACTATTCATCAGGTAGTACTAAAATGGTTGAGTTTGCCTACAATAATAGTTATCATACCAGTCTTGGGATGGCACCGTATGAAGCTTTATATGGAAGGCCATGTAGAAACCCATTGAATTGGCATGAAGTGGGAGAAAGGCAATTAGTGGGTCCTAAATTGATTCAGCAAACCACTGAAGTAGTGAAGCTTATTAAAGAAAAATTGCAAGCAGCTCAAAGTAGGCAGAAAAGTTATGCAGATGTGCGGAGGAGACCACTTCAGTTTGAGGTGGGAGATTTTGTTTTTCTGAGAGTTTCCCCGAGTAAAGGTATTATGAGATTTGGTAAATCTGGAAAGTTGAGTCCAAGGTATGTGGGACCTTTCCAGGTAATTGAAAGAATTGGGGAAGCAGCTTATAGGCTGGATTTGCCAGCTGATTTTGCAGATGTGCATGATATTTTCCATGTCTCCATGTTGAGAAAATGTATTGAAGATCCAGCTCAAATAATTAGATATCAAGGTGGTGACCTGAGGCCGGACATGACTATGCCAGAGTATCCGGTGCAGATCACAGATCGAAAGATAAAGAAGCTGAGGAATAAAGAAATTGAGCTAGTTAAAGTGAGATGGGAAAATAGGTTGGGTGGTGAGGATACCTGGGAGTTAGCCGCTGAAATGGCCAAAGGGTATCCCTATCTATTTGAATAAGCTTGTGTATTTTCTTTTTAGATGATAGTACTTGTAAAGGTGTGTATGTATGAGTTGTTTAACTTTGAATTGTGTTATGAATTTCGAGGTCAAAATTATCTTTTTAGATGATAGTAATGTACCGTCGCGTGCTTTTCGGATCCATGCGGATCGTGTGTGTTGTGGTTGTAGCGGCCATTGTGAGGCCAATGTGAGTCAGTTGTGTGGTATGTGTAATGTGCATGCGTGGCTTGAGCAGGTGCAGCGCAGGGTTGGTCCGGAAATAGAATAGGACTTGCTGCTGTTCTGTCTGAGTTGGCGACCAGGTGTGGCCGTTTACTGGTAGGCGTCCATATTGGTGGACGTTTACATAATGAGCTTAGCGGCAGTAGATGTGGACGTTTAGGCTGGCGGTTGATGTTGGCGACAAGGGGGTTGACGCCAACCTGTCAGTTCAACAGGTTATAGGCTCACCTGAGGGCTGTTTTCTCAGCTCACTCTCATTCCCTCTTGCCCCAGCTTTGCGCCCCAGAGTTTCTGAAGCTTCCAATAGGTGCCGAGGAGTAGTTGGACGATCGTGGAACGCGCGGCATCGCTTAATTGCGCGAGAAAACGTCGCGGCGTGGTGCAATTCGCGTGGGAGCTCGCGGAGGGCTCGGCGTGAACCGAGGGATTGCAGGAGATTCTAACACGTTCTGAGGTAGGGGACGAACCCTAGTAGCTCCGTAGAAACATTAAAACACATCATAATCACTTGAACCAGCATGTTAATCCATGTTTGGATAGAGTTGCACCAAGCGGGATAATGGGTGGTTTGAGTAGTTTACTGTACGAATCATGTTATAACGGGTTGTATTGGGTTCTAGCATGCTAAAGGAATTGCATTTGCATGTTTTTCAGTAATTAGAACAGTTAGAAAACCCGCAGGGCCGGATTAGGGTTTCTACAGGGCTTATGGCCGGAGAACTTAGCGTCCACATCGTTTGCCGCCAAGATCCTCAGCCAAGAGGTTAACGGCCAGGAACCTTGCCGTTGACTCCCAGTAAGCGGCAATCGATGTGGCCGCCTACTTCTATTTGAGCAGAAATGACTAAGTACAATAATTATCGATAATGCATGTGTGTTAACGCATGAGGTGCACTGAGTGCACTTGGTTTACGTGTTTAGCATACAAGGTATGCTGTTAGTTGTTTACTTCGGTGACTGCGCGTTGTGTACGCGAGTCAGTTAGGTTCACGTGTAGTGGACCAGTGGTTACTTGTGGTTTACGTGAGGTTTCACGTGGTTTGTGTGTGACGTGCACGTGGTTCTGTGTACGTGGCGAGTAGTACGACGCCTACCGTGGTTACCTCTCCAGTTGGGTGCCCCAGGTTCTTTGTGAGCCAGGCTGTTAGCTCGGGGCTTTGTCCCGGTACTTGTGCTGTACCGTCGAGGTCTGTGTCGTCTGACCTGGACACCCTCACTCTTGTGTTAGAGTTATACGTCCGGCTGAGGGAAAGACGACAGTGGGACAGTGACACTTGTGTTTATTTTTAGTCACTTGTAGCGCGCTCGTAGTTGGGGGTACGGACACCAGTAGACGTACTGGACCCCAGCTAGTCCTTTTCCAGTGCCTCACTCTAGCGAGCCCAGGCCAGGGTCTCTGGAGGTGCCAGGCATGGGCCTGTGACCGTGTGGTCTGCAGGTGGTGGTGTTTAGTTGGTCTCCACAGTTGCTTGACCTTTTTACGTGGAGCGGAAGCTGGACCTTTCGTCCGTGGCTGCGAGACTGAGAGGTAGACCTGTGTTAGTTGTCCGAGTCAGTTTCTGGTGTCGCGAACCAGTTCACGTGGCTCGTGTTGGCTGTCTCTATTTTAGCTTGTACACCTGTACTGGTTTGCCGTTTAATTATTACTGTTGTTTCTCGTAGTCGGCAGACGGTGAGTACTTTTACAGCTTTACTTACCTGCTTAACTGTTATATTAATTGTTGGTGTGTTTACTATTCGTACTCGTGGTGTTTGTTTCGCTCGGTTTTGGGGGAGTTCCCTACTGAGCCAGTGACTAGAGAGGCTCACCCCTACCCCCACAGGTGAGAGCGAGGAGGACGTCTCTCGTCCGACGTCTAGTTCTGGGCCGCGTCGTAGCGGTGCAGGGTCAGCACCTCTAGCAGAGTAGCTTCAGCAGTGCAGTTTTGTAGTTGTTTACTTTCTTCAGTTGTACCTCGGGGTATGCCCCAGGCTCTTGTACTTCTTTTTAGTTTTTGTGGAAATTTGGCTATGTAAACTTGTGAAATATATATAAAATGTGGTGTGTTCCTTTATGTTTACACAGACTGTGGTTTGGTATCCCTTGCGAGGCTTCGGCCCGTTCGCGGGAGGCGGACTCGGATCAAGTACGTTATCGGTTTAACGGGCTTGACCGAGGTGATCCGTCACAGTACAGTCCCCCTGCTGGACAACTCAGCAACACCCGCAGGCAGGTCCACACCCAAACCTACGTATGACTTGGCCAACCCGGCCTCCGCCACACCCTCATTCTTAGGTCGCCCCAGGGTGAGACACTGGCACACGCACCTGCCTCGCAGCATGCCGCCTAACAGTTGGCACAGAATTGAGATATAGTTCGGCTTATCATCCCCAAACATATGGGCAAACATAAGGAACAATTCAGACAATAGAAGATATGTTGAGGGCTTGCTGCTTAGTTTGGGGAAGTGTATGGGAGCATCACTTGGTCATGGTAGAGTTTGCCTATAATAACAGCCATCATGGAAGTATTGGAATGGCACCATATGAAGCATTATATGGTAGACCATGCAGGACACTATTAAATTGGCATGAAGTGGGTGAGAGATAGGTTATGGGACCAGAGTTGATCCAGCAATGTGCAGAGACAGTAAAGTTTATCAAAGAAAAGCTTCAAATAGTGCAGAGTCATCAAAAAAGTTATGCAGATACCAGACGCAGGCCTTTGCAATTTGAGGTTAGAAATTATGTCTTTTTGAAAGTTTCTCCTACCAAAGGTGTGCTTAGGTTCAGCAAAAGAGGCAAATTGAGTCCAAGGTATGTTGGTCCACTTCAGATAAAAGAAAGAGTTGGTGAAACAGCTTATAGATTAGATTTACCAGCAGATTTTACTGATGCACATGACGTGTTTCATGTCTCAATGCTCCGAAGGTACATCAGAGACCCTACCCAGGTAGTTAGTTATCAAAGTGATGATCTGAGACCAGATATGACAATGCCAGAATATCCAGTGCAAATTACAGGTCACAAAACCCAGAAACTCAGAAATAAAGAAATTGAACTAGTGAAAGTCAGATGGGAAAATAGACAGGGTGGAGAAGATACATGGGAACTAGCAGATGAAATGATGAAAGTGTATCCATACTTGTTTGAGTAAGTCTTTAATTCTTTTAGGTGATAGTACTATGTTTGTGTAAGTGAAAGTTTATTTGATATCAAATTTTCGTTTTAAATTTCAAGGATGAAATTTATTTTTGGTGATAGTAATGTAGCATATTGATCGTTCAGATCGCCGTATAATAGTTGTGGAGGCCAGTGTGTGGCCGATGACGTGTGTAGCAGGTGTTTTTGCAGGTTGTGAGGCCTTGTGGGCCTGTGGTTTAGGCCCAAAGCACTCACTAGTTCACTGTCTGTGAATGCGACAGTGAAGGGCATTGCATTTTGAATGCGACGGCCCTGGGTGTCACGTTCATGGAACTGCCATTTTGGGTCAACGTCTGCATGCGCACCACGTGTCATGCGCGGGGCAGAGCTTGCTGATGTTAGGGGTCGGAAGGCGACGGCCACAACCGACACGTTCAGGTCACGACAGTGTGCTACGTAACGTTCCTAACCGAACTATGTTTTAAGCAGGTTTCTGTCGAACAGAGCTTCTGCAAGCTCTGCTCGGCTAGGGAAGGGGTTTTCGTCGTGCTGAGGGGAGATCCAACATCTTGGTGGTGTTTTGGGCATGTTCTCACTGCGGGGACGCTGCGTGGGGCGGGGGAAACACCGTGTGAATCTCATACTTCACGTTCCTCATGGAGGTAGGAAGATTCCACCTGTTTTCGTCATGTAGATTGTGCTTGTGGCGTGTTTAACGTGTTATTGGCTTTCCAAACAATAGATATCATGCTAGGGTGCACATTAAAGCATGTAAAATGGATGGAAATAGTGTTTTGCAGGTCTGTGAGGGTAATCCGGCGAGGGGTCCCCAGATTAGGGTTTCCTCCTGTGAAGGTGACGGACCCTCCCGTCACGATCAGATCGCGACAGGCCGACCCATCACTTTCAAACTCTTGAACGCGACATATCGAGGTGTCACATTCTAAAGGCGACTTAAGACCCTATCACGTTCACAACCGAGGGTTTGTTTGTGTATACATATGAGAGCAGGTTTATCCGATTATCGTGAACTGTGTTACATGGTAAGGGTAAGCGGTGCATGGGCACCTGTAACGCTCGGGGAATGTGTTGTGTGTGCGGTTTGTGTGGTGTTCTTGCAGTTGATGTGGGGTTTCACGTGGTTTGTGTGGTGTACACGTGGTTTATGTGTGCGTGGCGAGTAGTACGACGCCTACCGTGGATACCTCTTCAGTTGGGAGCCCCAGGTTTTGTGTGAGCCAGGAATGTGTGTGTGCTCGGGGCTTGTCCTGGTACTGGGTACCAACGAGGTCTTGTCGTATTCCTGGACACCCTCACTCTTATGTAGAGTTGTACGTCCGGCTGAGGGAAAGACGGCAGTGGGACAGCGGCTTGTGAGAGTTTGTGTTTTATCGCTTGTAGCACGCTCGTGGTTGGGGGTTACGGACACCAGTAGACATACTGGCCCCAGCTAGTCCTATTTTCTAGTGCCTCACTTTAGGGAGCTCGGGCCAGAGTCCCTAAAGGTGCCAGGCATAGGCCTGCGGTAGTGTGGTCTGTAGGAGTGGTGTTAGTTGGACTCCACAGTTTCTTGTCTTGTTTTAGTGGAGCGGCAGCTGGACCTTTCATCTGTGGCTGCGAGACTGAGAGGTAGTCCTATGTGGTTTGTCCGGGTTAGTTGCTGGTGTCGCGAGCCAGTCTACGTGGCCCAAGTGTGACATTTGTACACCTGGTTGTTTTGCTGTTAAGCGGCAAGTGGTAAGTGATATTTACAGCTTTATATCTTGTTAGCTAGTTCTATAAATTGTTAGCATAGCCTCCTGCTTTACTACTTGTGTTGGTTTGCTCGGTTTCTAGGGGAGTTTCCCTACTGAGCCAGTGACTTGTGAGGCTCACCCCTACCCCTTTTAGGTGAGGGAGAGCAGGAGACTTCGCACCCGTCGTCTAGTTCTGAGCCGCACTGTAGCGGGGCAGAGTCTACACCTCCAGCAGTGTAATTTCCTTTCTTTGTACACCTCGGGGTATGCCCCAAGTTGTTGTTGTAGTTGTGTTCGATTTAGTTGAGAAATGGCTATGTAAATTCTTTGTAAATATTTGTGAGATGGCAATATTATAATATATTTCAGCAGTTTCCTTTATATTTCTACGGACTTGAGTGAATGATATCCCTTGCGAGGCTTCGGCTCGTTCGCGGGAGGCGGAGTCGGATTAGGCACATTATTAGGTTAACGGGTCTGGACGACGAGGGCCGCTGCAGGGGAGGTGGTGGTGATGAGCTTGAAGAGTCTACACATCAGATGATAGAGAGATTATGGGACAGTATCACACAGATTCGGACACGGTTGGACCAGCAGCCACCGATTCAGCCAGTGGTTACAGCACCACCAGTGGAGGAGGAGATAGTACCGGTACCGCTAGTACCACCCTTTGGAGTTGAGGTACCACCTGTAGTACCTTTACCTCCAGTTGTACCATTGCGGCCAGCTAGTGTGGAGGAGTCCACGGTGCTAGTGGAGAGGTTCCTACGTTTGCAGCCACCTACATACTCGGGAGGTCCGAATCCGGATACAGCTGAACATTGGGTGCATGAGATAGAAAGGGTTTTTGTGACAATGAGGTGTCCACAAGCTGATAGAGTTATCTTAGCTACTGATCAACTGAGGGGATTTGCACAAGAGTGGTGGAGACTTAAGATGCAAACCGTGTTTGCAGGAAGAGCAGAAGATACAATCACATGGCTGAAATTTCTCGAAGCATTCAACAATATGTTCTTTCCAGTACAAATTCAACAATCCAAGAGGGAGCAATTCATGCCACTACAGCAAGGAAATTTGTCGGTGTTGGAATACCAAATGAGGTTCATGGCTTTGAGCAGGTATGCACCTTATGTGGTAACTAACAGTGCTATGATGGTTGAGTACTTTATCCGAGGGTTGAGGCTAGAGTTGCAAGATGCAGTGAATCCACTTATGTGTAGTACGGTGGAGGAGGCAGCCCAAAGAGCAGCAATACTTGAAAGAACTGTGCAAGCCAGGCAGTCCAGCGGATCGGGATCATGTAGTGGTAGCTTCTAACTTCCACAGCAGTCCTTGGGTGTTAGTAAAGGCAAGTCACCTTCAGGAGGAGCATCTACATCAGGTTTTAGCAAGTGGGGAAACAAGTTAAAGAAGATATTTAGAGGCCGAGGAGGTGTCAAACAGCAAGGATTTCAGTAGGGCCGAGGCTATAAGCTGGAGGTGGAGGAATCTCAGCAAAGCACAGCTAGGCAGCCCGCAGAGTTCAGATGCTACAATTGTGACCAGCTGGGGCATCTGGCAAGAAATTATCCATATCCCAGAAGAGGTAACTATGGTAGAGGGGCACCACAGCAGCAGGAGAAGCAGCAGCAGCCACAAGCTAAACGAGGTAGAAGCATGCCTTACTAGAGAGGAGGAGGATGAGGACGAGTGATGGCAATCACATTGGCTCAAGCAGAGGCGTCAAACTTGATTGAAGGTATAATACCACTTCTTGAATTTTCTGCGAGAACATTAATTGATCCAACTGCATAACATTCCTTTATTTCTGAGGACTTCATTGATAGTATGGTACATCCCTTTGAGGAGAGGCAGTGTGAGCTTGTGGTAGAGGTTCCTTCCGGTGACTTCATGCTTACTACATGTTATTTGGATGAGGTTCCCATCATGATACAAGGTAATAAGTTGCCAACCAGATTGTATGCACTATAGTTAAAAGAATATGATGTGATATTGGGCATGGATTGGTTAGAAGTATATGGGGCAGTGGTTGATTGTAGAAAGAAGAGAGTAAGGTTCAACCATCCAGGAGGGGATGTGTTTGAGTTCCAAGGTATGCCATTCTATACCCCTAAATTTATCATTTCTGCTCTTAAGGCTAGGAAGTTGATTAATGGAGGGTGTGTAGCCTATTTGGTATCTGTTAGCTTGGTTGAGGCAGGTAAGACAGTAGATATGGTACCAGTGGTAAAAGAGTTTGTGGATGTATTTCCGAATGAGTTACCAGGTTTAACACTGCATAGAGAGGTGGACTTCACAGTGGAGTTACAAACGGGTAGTATGCCCATTTCCAAAGCACCATACAGAATGGCACCTACAAAGTTGAAGGAGTTGAAGAAACAATTGCAAGAATTGCTAGAGAAAGGTTTCATCCAACCCAGTCATTCACCATGGGGTGCATCGTTTTTGTTTGTTAGAAAGAAAGATGACAGTTTGAGAATGTGTATTGATTACCGCCAGTTGAATTAGGTTACAATAAAGAACAGGTATCCATTTCCACGAATTGATGATTTATTTGATCAATTGCAATCGACAAGGGTGTTTTCCAAGATAGATTTGAGATCGGGATACCATCAACTGAGAATTCGGGAAGAAGATATTGATAAAACAGTATTTAGAACAAGGTATGGGCATTATGAGTTTGTGGTTATGCCATTTGGGCTAACCAATGCACTTGCACATTTATGAATTTGATGAACAGGATCTTCCATCCATATCTAGATTGGTTTATTGTGGTGTTCATTGATGATATCTTAGTATATTCAGCCTCAGAAGAAGAACATGTAGCTCACTTGAGGATTACATTGCAGACATTGTGAGAACACCAATTATATGCGAAACTCAGTAAGTGTGAATTTTGGCTGAGAGAGATACAGTTTTTGGGGCATGTCATTTTAGGTGAAGGTGTTGCAGTTGATCCAGTAAAGGTGGAAGCCATTATGAAATGGGAAGAACCAAAGACAGTGCCAGAAATTAGAAGTTTCCTTGGATTGGCAGGTTACTACAGGCGGTTTATCCAAGACTTCTCAAAGATTGCAGCACCAATGACCAGGCTTACCAGGAAAGGAGTACCATTTGTACGGTCATCCGATTGTAGGCGTAGTTTTATGGAATTGAAGAAGCGGCTCACTTCAGCACCAATATTGGAAATCCTGTCAGGTCGAGGTGGTTTTGTATTGTACACTAATGCATCCAAAAGAGGACTTGGGGCAGTGCTTATGCAGCATGGAAAAGTGGTCACCTATGCATCTAGGCAATTGAAGCAGCATGAAAAGAATTATCCCACACATGACTTAGAGTTGGCAGCAGTTGTGTTTGCATTGAAGATATGGTGGCATTATCTGTATGGTGAAAGATTTGAGATCTTCATAAACCACAAGAGTTTGAAATACATCTTTTCACAAAAGGATTTGAATTTGAGACAGCGCAGATGGATAGAGTATTTAAAAGACTATTTCAGCTTAGCGTATCATCTAGACAAGGCAAATGTGGTTGCAGATGCTTTGAGCAGGAAAGCAGTTATGAGCCATATGATGATGAGAGAATGGAAGCTGTATGAAGATGTGGCAGAAAATTCCTTGATTGTTCCAAGTAGTCAACGAAGAGCAGTGTTAGCCAGTAGCACAATGGAGCCATCTTTATATTGGCAGATAGTAGAAACACAAAAGGTAGACGAGAACTTGGCAGATATTGTAAAGATGGAAAATGTCACCATAGATGATGATTGTGTGGTTCGGTTCAAGCACAGGTTATATGTTCTAAGTGAAGCTAGTGTGAAGCAGAAAGTGTTAGAAGAAGCACATCGGTCCAAGTACACCATACACCCAAGAAGCACAAAGATGTATCAAAACTTGAAGAAATATTTTTGGTGGAAGAAGGAGATAGCGGAATTCATAGCAAGATGTTTAGTATATCAGTAAGTTAAAGCAGAGCACCAAAGGCCAAGTGGTTTATTACAGCCATTAATTAGAAGTTTCCTTGGATTGGCAGGTTACTATAGGCGGTTTATCCAAGACTTCTTAAAGATTGCAGCACCAATGACCAGGCTTACCAGGAAAGGAGTACCATTTGTACGGTCATCCGATTGTAGGCGTAGTTTTATGGAATTGAAGAAGCAGCTCACTTCAGCACCAATATTGGAAATCCTGTCAGGTCGAGGTGGTTTTGTATTGTACACTAATGCATCCAAAAGAGGACTTGGGCAGTGCTTATGCAGCATGGAAAAGTGGTCACCTATGCATCTAGGCAATTGAAGCGGCATGAGGAGAATTATCCCACACATGACTTAGAGTTGGCAGCAGTTGTGTTTGCATTGAAGATATGGTGGCATTACCTGTATGGTGAAAGATTTGAGATCTTCATAAACCACAAGAGTTTGAAATACATCTTTTCACAAAAGGATTTGAATTTGAGATAGCGTAGATGGATAGAGTATTTAAAAGACTATTTCAGCTTAGCGTATCATCCAGACAAGGCAAATGTGGTTGCAGATGCTTTGAGCAGGAAAGCAGTTATGAGCCATATGATGATGAGAGAATGGAAGCTGTATGAAGATGTGGCAGAAAATTCCTTGATTGTTCCAAGTAGTCAACGAAGAGCAGTGTTAGCCAGTAGCACAATGGAGCCATCTTTATATTGGCAGATAGTAGAAACACAAAAGGTAGACGAGAACTTGGCAGATATTGTAAAGATGGAAAATGTCACCATAGATGATGATTGTGTGGTCCGGTTCAGGCACAGTTATATGTTCCAAGTGAAGCTAGTGTGAAGCAGAAAGTGTTAGAAGAAGCACATCGGTCCAAGTACACCATACACCCAAGAAGCACAAAGATGTATCAAAACTTGAAGAAATATTTTTGGTGGAAGAAGGAGATAGCGGAATTCATAGCAAGATGTTTAGTATATCAGCAAGTTAAAGCAGAGCACCAAAGGCCAAGTGGTTTATTACAGCCATTACCAATACCGTAGTGGAAATGGGATGACATAGCAATGGACTTTGTTGTAGGTTTACCCAGGATGGCTTCAGGTCACAATGGTATTTGGATCTTTGTTAACATGTTGACAAAAGTATGCAGGTTGCTAGCAGTAAGCATGTCATGGACAGTGGATAGATTGGCAAGGTTGTATGTGGATAGAATTGTGTCGTTGCATGGAATTCCAGTCACTATTGTTTCAGACAAGGATCCCAGATTTACTTCCGATTTTTGGAGGAGCTTGTAGAGGGTTGTTGGTACATAGTTGAGGTATAGTTCAGCACACCATCCCCAAACCGATGGACAGACGGAAAGGACAATCTAGACCATTGAAGATATGTTGCGAGCATGTTGTTTAGTTTGGGGAGGCGGATGGGAGCAACATTTGGGTATGGTTGAATTTGCCTACAACAACAGCTACCACGCAAGTATCGGCATGGCACCATATGAAGCACTTTATGGAAGACCTTGTAGAACACTGTTAAATTGGCATGAAGTGGGTGAAAGGTAGGTAATGGGACCGGAATTGGTGCAGCAGTGCACAGAGATGGTCAAGTTCATTAAGAAGAAGCTTCAAATAGCTCAAAGTAGGAAAAAGAATTATGCGGATACTCGGCACAGGCCCCTACAGTTTGAAGTTAGTGACTATGTGTTCTTAAGGGTTTCTCCAACCAAGGGTGTTTTGAGGTTCAGCAAGAAGGGTAAGTTGAGTCCCAGGTATGTGGGTCCATTCCAGATTTTAGAAAGAATTGGTGAGACAACGTACAGATTGGAGCTTCCAGCAGACTTCATCGATGCTCATGATGTGTTTCATGTCTCAATGCTAAGAAGATACATTCGAGATCCTTCTCATATTGTTAGCTACACTCGTGATGATTTGAAACCAGATATATCCATGCCAGGGTATCCAGTGATGATTACAGGTCCCCGGACACAAAGGTTAATGAATAAGGACATTGAGCTGGTAAAGATCAGAAGGGAGAACAGACAGGGTGGTGAAGACAGTTGGGAAATGGCTGATGAAATGTACAAGACATATCCATACTTGTTTGAGTAAGCGTTAAATTCTTTTTAGGTGATAGTTATATATGTGTTGAACTGTTGATTACGTTTGTTCCTTAAATTTCAAGGACAAAATTCCTTTTAGGTGATAGTAATGTAATATCTTGTACGTTTGGATCATAGTTTACCAGGTTTAGGGGCCAGTGTATGGCCCATTGTATGAGTGTGTGTGTGTGTGTGTGTGTGAATATGTGTTTACAAGTTGGTGTGGACAGGTTGGGAGGCTAGAGGGTTGGAAATTCCAGCCCAAACAGACCTCTGCCAGGTTCATTAAGAACGTGACCAACACAGTCGTCGTGATTCTTATATGAACGCAACCACCTTTACCGTCGCGATTTGGAACTGCTTCTACGTGAGCATCGCTGCATGCGCGCCGCGTGGCGCATGCAGGGTCATCTGGGTTAATCGCGATGGAGGGGTACATCGCATTTCTAAACGCGGCGGCCCGATACATCACGATTTAAACTCAGTACATTTTTGGGCTTCTGCCCTTGGCCGAAGAGTGCAGTTGCACTGTTCAGCTAAAGGAGGTTTTGCTACGGGTTTTGGAGGTGATTTTGGGCTTTTGGCTGTCCAATCGGCGTGGTTCCAGCACGAGGAGGAGTTTTGGAGTGCGGGGAACCTCCGGACGGCATTGGTTTTGTGTTTCACCCGTTGGTAGGGGAACTCTTCACTGTTTTCTCTTGTGTGGGCTGTGAGTGATTAGGGTTTATGGATTTGGTTTGGGAAATCACTTGCACATGTTAGAAATCATGCTTAGGTTTTTATATGAGCATTTATTTTCTGCTTTCCCAGCATGTATAGCCTTTGGGGGTGATTTTCGAAATGAAAGTGTAGGTTTGGTTTCTACTGACTGAAAGGCCACGGAACCAGTCATCGCGTTTTGAGAACGTGATGACATGGCCTATCGCGATTCAGACTTTAAGGTGACGGGATGGTCCATTGCGATTCAAGCCAATTAGTGACCACTGTGTTGGTCGCGGTTTATATTGTGGCCACTCGAACACTAGGATTCTATGGCTAGTCTGTCGGGTTTCTGTGGTGCATTGCTTGGGCAGTGTTGCTTAAGCATTGTAAGGCTGGTATAGAGTGTGTTGACATACATCGTGATTGGAAAAGATGAGGTTTGCTTGGTTTTGTGTGCCTAGCTAGTTGGGTTGTTCACGCCTTTCGTGGTTACCTCTCCAATCGGTTACCCTAGCACCGGGTGCTTAGGGTTTGTCCCGTACAGCGAGTACCATCAAGATTTGTGTCGTCTTCTTAGACACCCTCACTCCTGAGTTTGAGTAGTACGTCCGGCTAAGGGAAAGACGGCAATGGGGCAGCGACTCGTGTTTGTGGGTGTGCGGTTGCTTGTAGCACGCTCGTGGTTGGGGGACAGACACTAGTAGACGTACTGGTCCCCAGCTAGTCCTGTTTCCAGTGCATCACTTTAGGGAGCTCGGGCCGGAATCCCTAAAGGTGTCAGGCTTAGGCCTGCAGCTGTGTGGTCTGTAGGAGTGGTGTTGGTTTGTCTCCACAGTTCTTGACCCTGTTGAGGTGGAGCGGCAGCTGGACCTTTCATCCGTGGCTGCGAGGCTGAGAGGTAGACTTGTGTTGTTTGTCTGAGTCTGTGGCTGGTGTCGTGAACCAATTTTCGTGACTAGTGTGTGGCATGCCCTTCTTTAACTTGTACACTTGTATGTGGTTTGTCATTTATTTATTTACAGTTGTAGTATCATGTATAGGTGGTGATATATTTAATTGTTTACAGCTTTGCTTACTTCTCTTGTTGTACATTGCTCTTTTGGCTTTTGGGGAGTTGCCCTACTGAGCTAGTGACTTGTGAGGCTCACCCATTCTTCTTCCAAGTGAAGGAGAGCAGGAGGGTTCTCATCCCTCTTCTAGTTCCGGTCAGCACTGTAGTGGAGTCGGGCCTTCGACACCAGCAGAGTAACATTTCTACTTGTTGTGCCTTGGGGTTTGTCCTAGGCTGTTGTATTTTGTACTATGACTTTGGTATGGAACTGAATATGTACATTTCATATGGATATGTGTGAGAAATGGAAACTTATATGTGTTCAGCATGTTCTTTTATATTACCACAAACATGTGTATATGATATCCCTTGCAAGGCTACGGCTCGTTCGTGGGAGACAAAGTGGTGTCGGGCACGTTATTGGGTTAACGGGCCTGAACGGCGAGGACCGTCACAGTTTTATAGGCTTGTGCATTCTTATTTTTCTTTTGATAGTGTTTGCTTACTATAGTGGCCTTCTTCTGAGGCATCTTAGTTTCTTTCACAAGTATTGGCAATGGATATTTTTCTAGATATTTGGTGTGTTTTTCAAGAGGTTTGTATCCAAGACCTTGTTTATTGTTGTCAGTATTAGAGCCTTTTAAACATAGTGCTAGAGATGTCTTACCTTTAGTTAATTTTCTAATTGATTCTTTTATATAAACATTTTCTTTAGTTAGAGTTTTCAATTTTTCTTCTAACCTTAATTTTTCATTATTCTTGCTTTTTAAATCTTCACATAAAAGATCATTGTTGAGTTTAGTTTATTTTAATTGTTTTTCAAATTGTTCCATTTCAAATTTAAGATCATAATTTGTATTTTCTAAACAAGTAAGTTACTTTTAATATTTTTTAATTATTTCACAATAACCTTGTATTTTTCATAAAGTTCATTAAAAACATCTTCTAAATCTTCAGACTCTGACCCTGAATTAGTGCAATAATTAAAAGATGGGTCAGAATGTACCTCATCTAGTCCTGCCATGAGGGCTAGACTTACCTGATCTTCTTCAGAATCTGAGCTTGATGTATCTGAAGTGGAGACTTCTTCATTGTCCCAAGCAACTATCATGGCTTTCCTTTTGGATCTCTTGTGCTTTTCATCATTTCTTTGCTGCTTCTTGGATTTGTCTTGTTGACCAGTTTTCTTGAGCCTTGGACAATCTGGCCTAAGATGTCTAGGCTTCCTACATTCATAACAGACTGGTTCCTTTTTCTTTTTGTCTTTCTTATGGATCCTTCTTGATTCATTCTTCTTAAGAATTTTATGAAGCTTTGACAGAACATCATCAACATCACTATCTTCAGAACCTGCATTTTTTGAACTAGAAGAAGAAGAGGAGGAAGGAGCAACTATGACTTTAAAAGCATTAGTGACATTTTTCTTGGATGTGCTTGCAGATAGCCGCTCCATGTTGATTTCATGTGCCATTAATGTAACACCCCGAAAATTCAGTAATTGAAAAAATAGAAATAAATTGAAAACGATAAAATTGAAATAGAAAAAACGTACGTGCCATTAACGTACATACAAAAACCCATTAGAAAATTCCTTAGAAATCATAGATCAACTCTAAATAATACTCCCTAATGACCCACGAAGAAATTCGTGCAAAGGAAAATATGATGGTCCAAGTTTAAGGCATTTTGCAACTAAGTATCGTAATCAAAGAATAAGTCGGGAAATCATTATCACATATACTTAGATGATTCAGAAAATTAAATAAAAATCATAGATGGACTTCAAATAATATCCTCTAATAATCCATCAAGAAATTTGGGTCAATAAAAAATCATTTGGGGTAGGTTTAAGAGTTATTGTGACTTACTATTGTAATTAAGAAATAAGTTGGAAAATCCATTATCATGTATAAAATATGATCATGAACCAAATTAAAAATGATGGGTGGACTTTAAACAACATGGATTGATAGCCCATTATCAGAATGGTGTAGCACCCCAAAAAAGTCAGTGGTTTAAAAATTGTAAATAAATGGAAAGAAATAATTTCCGTATTATCGGAATGGTAGAATGTACGTACCACTATCGTATATACAAGAACACATCAGAAAATTCCGTAAAAATTATAAATCAACCCCAAACATTATTCCTAAGTGTTCCATAAAGAAACTCATGCAATGAAAAATCCGATTGGCCAAGTGTACGTCACAATGTGACTAATTATCCAAATTAGGAAACTAAGTCGGAAAACCGTTAACACGGAAATATAACATGATCCCAAATAATAAACATGTTGGAGAGACTTCCAACATCATGTATTGATGACCCATTATCGGAATTGGGTCAATGGAACACCTTTGGCCCAAGAATAAAAGGAAGCAAGAAAATATATGGAAATTCGTAACTCTAATTGAGCTGAAATTAGGAAGAGGTAATTAGAGCAAATTCTAAGGCAATTAGGCTCTCTTGGCAACCCAAATTCGTGCTTAACCATGGTGGGAGACTTTTTAAAACCTCACATAGTCTATTGGGGTGTGAACTCATCAAATTATGCAAGGTGGGAGGCCAAAACTGCACCCTTCCTTTCCTACACCTAATGGGACTTCTAAAACATCCTAAATGTATATATACATGACATGGAACCCTAGGGGTCGAATTTACACATTGTTGGGGTCGTGGTTAGCTGTTCTTGAGCACTAGAAGTGGAGGAAATTGCCCCAACTCGGAGCTTTCTTCCCTACTGCATTCTGCATCGACCTGTGTAGAGTGCTCTCCTTGGAGTAGACCAAAGGTAACCCAAATCTAAACCAAACCGTGCAAGAGTTATACCCCTGAAAAGAGAGTCGAGTCTAGCTTCTAATGGCACTAGTTTGACTATTTTTCATTCAATAAATCGAGTGTATTAAGCGTTCTCCTCCAAGTGGTGTGAACGAGGGCATTTTTGGAGGATGAAACATCTTCAACCCAAACAGTAGGTGATCTCAGGCCAAATCTAAAGAAATCCTATATCAATGTGTAGATCATTGAGTCTACTTTCATGTTCAAGTGATTTCATCAATTTTCATTGAGTATATCTTGAGTACTAAGCGTTTTGCTATCATCGCGTAGTTTTAGAGCATTTCTTGTTAATCTCATGATTTCTGCATCCCTAGGTCAAATTAGGTGAAACCAAAGTGACAGGTTCTTCCTCTCCAAGTTTCCAACAAGTTTCATGTTGATCATTTCATCTAAAAACCCCTAGAACCTTGAGTTTCGAGCCAAAACACGAGATCGCGCAACCCAATCCCCAATCTCTCTACGGGTTTGAATCGCATCCAGTCCAGTGGTCACGATTCAGTGACTAAAATCATGACGACTGTGTCTGACATGAATTTGACATGTTTTTTATGATTTCCAGTTGACCAATCATGACTTATAGGTTTACCCTAACCCCCATATGCTTCATTTTGCATGGTATTTCGGTTTTCAGCCATTTGTGAACCGTGAGGACGCGGCTGGTCGTATCGTCGTGATTAGACCCGTTTTCCCGCCCAAAGGATTTTCTGTATTTTTATATTCAATTTTTAAAACTATCTTAAGAACATGACGGGTTTACCCGTCGTGATTCTATTTGAAAGGCGACCACATGACCCGTCACGATTTGAACGTGACGGGTATGTACGTCGCGATTTAGACACTAGTTATCGAACTGTGTTTTGTCTGTGTACGGCTTATTTAAGCACGTTGACTGGTTCCAACGTGATTTAAGGTCCAACCAAAGACTGCTCTTTTCGGCTAGTCATCAGCATGTTTAGTCTCTTAGTCTGTAAGCATGTTACTTAATGTGCATTGGCCTAAAAGTGATCAACCTATTTGAATGCTATAATGACATGAATATGATTCTAATGTATATTATGAAGTGAATGATCTTATGTCATGTGATTATCATCTTGTGATCTAGCTTGATACAAATTTGTCATATTAAGAATGTGTTATGAAATTGTGGAGAATATATGTTAGAATAGACTTGCTTAGTTAAGCTTTCTGATTATGTTATTTGCTTGTTGCATGTTAGCGTTCTTTCTTTATATGCTTTCCGATGTTTCCATAATTTGTTCATTCATTGCATACATGACTAGGAAAGTTTCGTGACACGTCACTACACGTTGCACGATTAGGCACACCCCTCTTGGGGAATTGGGAGCTCTCTGCCGGTCATTCTGTATTGGCAGACTAGCGATCTTTTCTCTAAGACCTTCGTAAGTCTCCGTACTCCATGGATTCCCTCATAGAGACTGAGCTGGTTGTACCATGAAATACCCTGGAGATGGAGAGCACTTGTACCATGTACGATCTGTCATTAGTCATCCTCTTGTCAAGATATTAAAGAATTATGAAACATAAGATGTGCCGTTATACTGTCCTAATAATCTATTAAGCTATTGTCATACCTTGACTCTGTGAATGATCATGTCCTTATTACAATGAGCTTGTTATTAGAAATCTGTGGCCATATGTTTGATCGGCACAACGTGGGACTTCGGTCCATTTGACTAATATATGTGCAATAGGAGCCCTGTCTGGTCCTGGGGAGGAGCGCCCCAACGTACTTATTAACCGCGGGAGTATGGACTTGTGGTGCATGGCATGGCACTGGAATGTATGCAAGATTTGTGTGAATGTGCCTTCGTTTGATATGATATGATAAGTTTGATATGATACGTCTGATCACGTGAATACGTGATATCTGTGTGAATATGGCCAATTCTTATTATGTGACACGAACTCATTCTTGAAATCCTTGTGAGACGATTCTATTCTTGAATTACCTGTCCAATACATATGAAAGTCAGTATTTGTTTTGTTATGATATTCGTTCTACTCAGCCATTTGACTTGTTAGAAATGCATGCATGTATAGCCATCATGTACTTGTTAAGATCCTACTTATTTAAAATGATAATCATGTATATTAGTGCCTTCACATTGAGATGTAAATCCTAATGGGCTAGTTTGCTCACCCTTATCTTCCTAAACATTTCAGGTTGTGAAGATGAGGTGCACATTTTAATGGGGGACTTGTGCACCGAGCGTGGAGTACGCCTTAGAGAGTCTTTCTTTATTCTAGATTAGAGATAGATTAGTAATCATTGTAATTTTATCTTTCTTTGAGAGTTAGATGAGACTAGTAGTGGTGAGTTGTTCTTATTTTGACCTTTAGAGATTGTAACATTCACTTATAATGAATAAAAGAGTTTCATTATTGAATTATGGGCCCTATTGATATTAGTCATTTGTCTTGGCTTCTGAATGCTTACTTGTTCGTCACATTCCTGATTTAATTCCACTACTAAAAATCGGGGCGTGACAGAGTGGTATCTGAGCCTGGGCTTTCCCTAAGTCCTAGGCAATCAGTAATGATAGGATGAGTGTCATTAGAACCCTCAACTCGTGTTAAGAACTTTGTACCTACCTGGTGAGATTGGGTAGAATCATGGGCTAAGTCCAATATTTTATAGATAAATACCATAAATTACAAGGCATTAACAAGGGGTAAGGAAGATTGACCATGTGATAATTTATCTTGAAGGAACTTAAATCAGCAGCAATGGAGGATATACCTGCATCATTGATGGATGGACAGAGATCGATCTATAGACTAACCGAAGCATTACGACAAGCTACCCAACTACTAGAGGATGCCTTAGGAACTACTGAAGAAGATACAAATGGAAATAAAAGGTCTATGGATGACAAAGGAGTTGGCGAGGCTAATAAGAAAGAACAAATTACAACCTCAAGAGACTCCAAACCCTCAACCGGAGAGAAACGGCCCAACAATAGTAACAGATCTCACAAGAGAAAGAAGTTCAAGAAGAGCAATAAGAAATAGTTTCCGCTCCTGAAGGAAGATGCCAGCACTGCAACAAAATAAATCATCGGTCTGAGGAGTGTTGGAAGTTTCAAGATAAATGTTTCCGTTGTGGTAGCCAAGACCACAAGGTTAAGGATTGCCCTAATGAGAAATCAAGCTCAAGGAATAAATGGCAGAATAAACCAAGGAAGGAGGTATGAGAGAGGTATTCTTTCTAACTCGTTTTTATTTGACCTTGAAGTTACACACCAACCAATCATTATATTATGAGCAATTCACAATTAAACTCTCTATAAGTCCAGCTCATAAACACATGTGAATTTGGGGACCAAATTCCTAGTGGGGGAGGATGTAACACCTCGAAAATTCAGTAATTGGAAAAATAAAAATAAATTGAAAAAAATAAAATTGAAATAGTAAAAACGTACGTGCCATTAACGTACATACAAAAACCCATTAGAAAATTCCGTAGAAATCATAGATCAACTCTAAATAATACTCCCTAATGACCTACGAAGAAATTCGTGCAAAGAAAAATCGGATGGTCCAAGTTTAAGACGTTTTGCGACTGAGTATCGTAATCAGGGAATAACTCAGGAAATCATTATCACACATACTTAGATGAGTCAGAAAATTAAATAAAAAACATAGATGGACTTCAAATAATATCATATAATGATCCACCAAGAAATTTGGGTCAATAAAAAAATCATTTAGGGTAGGTTTAAGAGTTCTTGTGACTTATTATTGTAATTAAGAAATAAGTTGGAAAATCCATTATCATGTGTATAAAATATGATCATGAACCAAATTAGAAATGATGGGTGGACATTAAACAACATGGATTGATAGCCCATTATCGGAATGGTGTAGCACCCCGGAAAAAGTCAGTGATTTAAAAATTGTAAATAAATGGAAAGAAATAATTTTTGTATTATCGAAATGGTAGAATGTACGTACAAGAACACATCGGAAAATTCCGTAAAAATTATAAATCAACCCCAAACATTATTCCTAAGTGTTCCACGAAGAAACTCGTTCAACAAAAAATCCGATTGGCCAAGTGTACGTCACAATGTGACTAATTATCCAAATTAGAAAACTAAGTCGAAAAACTGTTAACACGGAAATATAACATGATCCCAAATTAAATAAACATGTTGGAGAGAATTTCAACATCATGTATTGATGACCCATTATTGGAATTGGGCCAATGGAACACCTTTGGCCCAAGAATAAAAGGAAGCAAGAAAAATACATGGAAATTCGTAACTCTAATTGAGCTGAAATTAGAAATAGGTAATTAGGGCAAATTCTAAGGCAATTAGGCTCTTTTGGCAACTCAAATTTGTGCTTAACCATGGTGAGAGACTTCTTAAAATCTCACACACTCTATTGGGGTGTGAAATCATCAAATTTTGGAAGGTGGGAGGCCAAAACTGCACCCTTCCTTTCCTACACCCAATGGGACTTCTAAAACACCCTAGATGTATGTATCCATGCCATGGAACCCTAGGGGATGAATTTGCACATTGTTGGGGTCGTGGTTAGCTGTTCTTGAGCACTAGAAGTGGAGGAAATCTCCCCAACTCGGAGCTTTCTTCCCAGCTGCATTCTACATCGACCTGTGCAGAGTGCTCTCCTTGGAGTCGACCAAAGGTAAGCCACCTAAACCAAATTGTGCAAGACTTATGCCCATGGAAAGAGGGTCGATTCTAGCTTCTAATGGCACTAGTTTGACTATTTTTCATTGAGTAGATCGGGTGTATTAAGCGTTCTCCTCCAAGTGGTCTGAACGAGGGTGTTTCTAGAGGACAAGACTTTTTCAACCCAAATGGTAGGCGATCTCGAGCCAAATCTAAATAAATCCAATATCAATGTGTAGAGCATCGAGTATAATTTCATGTGCAAGTGATTTCATCAATTTTCATTGAGTATATCTTGAGAACTAAGCGTTTTGCCATCATCACGCAGTTTTAGGGTGTTTCTTTCTAATCTTATGATTCTTGCATCCCTAGGTCAAATTAGGTGAAACCAAAGAGACAAGGTTCTTCCTCTCCAAGTTTCCAACAAGTTTCATGTTGAGCATTTCATCTACAAACCCCTAGAACCTTGAGTTTCGAGCCAAAACACGAGATCGCGCAACCTAGTCCGCGATCTGTCTGCCGGTTTGAATCGCGTCCAGTCCAATGGTCGCGATTCAGTGACTTAAATCATGACGACTATGTCCGACGTGAATTTGACATGTTTTTGATGATTTCCAGTTGACAAACCATGACTTATAGGTTTACCCTAACCCCCATATGCTTTGCTTTGCATGGTATTTCGGTTTTCGGTCATTTGTGAACTGTGAGGATGCGACCGGTCGTACCGTCGCGATTAGACCCATTTTCCAGCCCAAAGGATTTTCTGTATTTTTATATTCAATTTTTAAAACTGTCTTAAGAACGCGACGGGTTTACCCATCGTGATTCTATTTGAAAGGCAACCACAAGACCCATCGCGATTTGAACGCGACGGGTATGTACGTCGCAATTTAGACACTAGTTACCGAACTGTGTTTTGTCCGTGTACGACTTCTTTAAGCACGTCGACTGATTTCGACGTGATTTAAGGGCCGATCTGAGACTGCTCTTTCTGGCTAGTCAGTCAGCATGTTTAGTCTCTTAGTCTGTAAGCATGTTACTTAGTGTGCATTGGCCTAAAAGTGATCAACCTATTTGAAAGCTATAATGACATGAATATGATTCTAATGTATATTATGAAGTGAATGATCTTATGTCATGTGATTATCATCTTGTTATCTAGCTTGATACGAATTTGTCATTTTAAGAATGTATTATGAAATTATGGAGAATACATGTTAGAATAGACTTGCTTAGTTAAACTTTCCGATTATGTTATTTGCTTGTTGCATGTTAGCGTTCTTTCTTTATATGCTTTCCGATGTTTCCATAATTTGTTCATTCATTGCATACATGACTAGGAAAGTTCCGTGACACGTCACTACATGTTGCACGATTAGGCACACCCCTCTTGGGGAATTAGGAGCTCTCTGCCGGTCATTCCGTATTGGCAGACTAGCGATCTTTTCCCTAAGACCTCCGTAAGTCTCCGTACTCTATGGATTCCCTCATAGAGACTGAGTTGGTTGTACCATAAAGTACCCTAGAGATGGAGAGCACTTATACCATGTACAATCTGTCATTAGTCATCTTCTTGTCAAGACATTAAAGAATTATGAAACATAAGATACGCCGTTATACTGTCTTAATAATCTCTTGAGCTATTGTCATACCTTGACTCTGTGAATGATCATGTCCTTATTACAATGAGCTTGTTATTGGAAATTTGTAGCCATATGTTAGATCGGCACAACGTGGGACTTCGGTCCATTTGACTAATGCCTGTGCAATAGAGGCCCTGTCTGGTCCTGGGGAGGAGCGCCCCAACGTACTTATTAACTGCGGGAGTATGGACTTGTGGTGCATGGTATGGCACTGGAATGTGTACAAGATTTGTGTGAATCTGCCTTCGTTTGATATGAAATGATAAGTTTGATATGATACGTCTGATCACGTGAATACGTGATATCTGTGTGAATATGTCCAATTCTTGTTTATGTGATACGAACTCATTCTTGAAATCCTTGTGATATGATTCTATTCTTGAATTATCTGTCCAATACATATAAAAGTCAGTATTTGTTTCGTTATGATATTCGTTCTATTCAGCCATTTGACTTGTTAGAAATGCATGCACGTATAGCCATCATGTACTTGTTAAGATCCTGCTTATTTAAAATTCTAATCATGTATATTAGTGCCCGCACATTGAAATGTAAATCCTACTGGGCTAGTTTGCTCACCCTTATCTTCCTAAACATTTTAGGTTGTAAAGATGAGGTGCACGTTTTAATGGGTGACTTGTGCGCCGAGTGTGGAGTATGCCTTAGAGAGTCTTTCTTTATTCTAGATTAGAGAGAGATTAGTAATCATTGTAATTTTGTCTTTCTTTGAGAGTTAGATGAGATTAGTAGTGGTGAGTTGTTCTTATTTTGACCTTTACAGATTGTAACATTCACTTACAATGAATAAAAGAGTTACATTATTGAATTATGGGCCCTATTGATATTAGTCATTTGTCTTGGCTTCTGAATACTTACTTGTTCATCGCATTCCCGATTTAATTCCGTTGCTAAAAATCGAGGCATGACAATCAATGATCCGATAAACTTTTCTAATGACATAGTTGTAAGGTCATTAGCTTCTTCGATGGCTGTCACTTTGGGTGTCCACTAGTTTGGTAAGGATCTGAGACTTTTTCTTGCCATATCCTCAGTGTTGTATATCTTTCCAAGCTCTGAAAGACCATTAGTTATATCAGTAAATCTGATATACATTTGGGTACTGGTCTCACCTATCATCATTTGGAACTTCTCATATTGAGTGGCCATGATGTCAATCCTAGTTTCCTTTACTTTGTCGGTATCCTCATATGTGAGCTTCAGCTTGTCCCCCATTTCCTTGGCTAATTTGCATGCTGAAATCCTGTTGAATTCACTTCTTGCTAGAGCATAGCAAATGAGGTTTTTGGCTTTACTGTTCTGTGAGAGTAATTTTATGTCATTGTCTATCCACTCCTCTCTTGGGTTGAGAACTATCAGATCTCCTTCTTTAATGATAGTCCATAGTTGATAATCATAACCCTGGAGGAAAAACTCCATCGTTGTTTTCCAATAGTTGTAATCTTCTCCATCAAACAAGGGAGGTCTATTGACATATTGGCCTTCAGAAAATCCTTGAGCTGCCATTGATCTTTGCTCTTTAGATCGTTGGATCTTTTGCTATTCTGATACAGCTTGTAGATATCAGAAGATGTGAAGAGCTTAGCTCTAATACCACTTGTTGGCCCACTTGATATGGCAACAAAGATAGCCTAGAGGGGAGGTGAATAGTAAATCTGAAAACACAGATAAATATCACCACTTGAAAACTTTGGTTAGTGAATGTAGTTGTGTGAAGTAGAGAGTAGCAGTGTAGAAGCTAATAAAAACACAATCACACAAGAACACAAAAATTGTATCCTAATTTGATACTTCCCCAATGAAAGACCTATGTCCAGTCCCCAAGCAAATCTTGGGATTTCACTAACCAGGGTACAATTCCCCCAAGGATATATAAACCCCTAACTCCCCGCTGGTCCTCTTCCTTTCCGAGTAGGAAGGCAACTCACTTCTGTTATAGGTCAAAAAGCCACCTTCCTGGTACAAAACCCCAGTGCGGTTCTTCTTCATTTACGAGCAGGAAGGACACTCACTTCTGTTACAGGTCAAGAAGCCACCTTACTGGAACAAACCCCAGTGCGGTTCTGCTAGACTTAAACCCCCAGCTAGGTTCTGCTGACACCAACCCCAAATAGGTTCTTCCCTCAACCCAAGGAGAACATTGTGTACAGCTCAACAGCCGGACAGAATCCACCAGCACCCCGTTGGCCTTCTCTTCACACAGGAAGAGGAACATTGTATACAGTCATACAGCTAGACACAAGTCTTTCTTAGAAAAGAAAGAACAGACTGAGAGCTATATAAGATGAACACTAAGGAACTCAAACTCTCAACTCACAGACTCTCCCCCAGATTTAGAATGATGCACAGAGAGAGTGAAGAGAGAAAAGAAGCTTGAATGCTTGAAGACTTCAGATGGCTCCTTGCGTATACACTTCTTCTTGGGCTTGAGCTCTTTCTCTCTTGCTTTGAGTGAGTATGGCGTTGAGGCTTCTCACTGGATGTACACTATTTCAGAAGAATTTTTAGGAAGGATCTTTTGTTCTTCTGCCCCAAACACTTCATCCTTTATAGAGTAGAAACATAGATCCGTTGAGGAGATTCGTTGGAACTCTTCTTGTGACAGACCACGTCATTCAAACCCGTTAACCTAATAACGAGCTTGATCCGACTCCGCCTCCCGCGAACAAGCGGAAGCCTCGCCAGGGATAACACATACAAGTCTGTGAAAACACAAAGGAACACACTGATATATATATATATATACTCACACATATTTACAATGAATTTACATAGCCAAATTTAAACAAAAGTCAAACTCAAGTACACAGGCCTGGGGCATACCCCTGGGCACAACAGAAAAGTAAATTACACTGCTGGATGCATCGGTCCAACACCACTGCGACGCGGCTCCGGACTAGAAGATGGGTGAGAAGCCTCCTGCTCTCCCTCACCTGAAAGCAATAAGGGGTGAGCCTCACGAGTCACTATCTCAGTAGGGAAACTCCCCCAAAAGCCGCAAACCACAAACACAAGAGAAGCAGGAGTAGAACACAGTTATTTATAACTAACAACTCTAACTGAGCATGGAATAATAAACACATTGCTTAAACAAAATTAAGCTAATAATAATAACTCAGCTTAATAAGTAAATGGTAAACCATGCTCAGGAGTACGAGCTAAAGAAGGGTAAAGCCAAACACGAGTCACGAAGACCGGTTCGCGACACCAGCTACAGACCTGGACAAGCAACACAGGTCTACCTCTCAGCCTCGTAGCCAAGGACGAAAGGTCCAGCTACCGCTCCACTGCACAAACCAAAAAACTGTGGAGACAAACACACACCACAACTGCAGCTCACACGGCTACAGCTCTATGCCTATCACCTTTAAGGTCTCTGGCCCAAGCACCCTAAAGTGAGGCACTGGAAAACAAGGACTAGCTGGGGACTAGTACGTCTACCGGTGCCCGTCCCCTAACCAAGAGTGCGCTACAAGCGACTAAGTACACCTACAACACATAAGTCGTTGTCCCATTGTCGTCTTTCCCTCAGCCGGACGTACTACTCAAGCTACGGAGTGAGGGTGTCCAGGAAGACGACACAGACCGAAGCGGTACACAAGTACCAGGACAAGACCCTGAGCACTATGTGCCTGGCTCACAAAGAACCTAGGGTACCCGACTCGAGAGGTAACCACGGGCGGCGCCGTATACCCGACTAGCCTCGCACGCACAACCACGCAAACTCGGTAATGCCACTTACCACAAGTGCCGATGCACCGCTTACCAAAGCTTTACACAATACGGAACGTTAATCCGATAATTGCACTATCACACAAAACCATAAAGCCCTCGGAACTGTTAACGTGACATAAGATATTGTCGCCTTCAGAACGCGACACCGCAACAGGCCGCGTTCAGAAGTAGAACGCGACGGGTCAGCCTGTCGCGTTCCGAATGTGACAGGAAGGTCCGTCACCTTCACAGACAAGAACCCTAATCCGGATTACCATCTCCGGATCTCCCATGTAAACCATGTAAAACAGTGTAAAAATCCATTTTTCATGCTCCATTCATTACCCTAGCATGGTATATATCATTTTTAACACAATTAACAACCTACACATGCATCACATGCCATCTACGGTGTAAAATATGGTGGAATTCCCCTACCTTCATGAAGAACGTGAAGAACGATAATCACCAGGCATTTCCCTCGCTTCGTGTGACGTCCTCGCAGCGAGAACACACCAAAAATAACCCAAATCGCCCAAGAAATCTGCAAAACTTCCTCCTCCTGGCCGAACAGAGCTTGCTGAAGCTCTGTTTGGCTGACCTTCTCATAAACACTTCAGAGATGAGAATGCGATGCACCCTCTCGTCGCAATAAGAATGCGACGTAGGTGTTGTCACCTTCCCATTGCCGACGTCAGCAAGTCCGCCCAGCGCGCGACATGCGGCAGACATGCAGACAAAGCCCCTCAGGCGTCGGCAATCTAAACGCGACACCCAAGACCATCGCGTTCAGAACGCGACGTCAGGCTCTGTCGCGTTCACAGATAGAGGGCCAATGAGCGCTTTGGGCCCAACCTGCCGGCCCACAAAGCCTCACAATCCTGCGCAAACACCTGTAACACACGACATTGGCCACACACTCGCCACCACAACCACTAAACGAGGATCCACAAGGATCCGAAAAATGCGCGACATTATATTACTATCATCTAAAAAGAAATTTCGACCTCGAAATCCAAGGAGAAATTTAAATACAAAAAGCAATTAACACAGCAACATGTACTATCATCTAAAAAGAATTAAAAGGTTACTCAAACAGGTAAGGATATGCTTTGAACATTTCTTCTACCAATTCCCATGTATCTTCTCCTCCTTGTCTGTTCTCCCATCTGACCTTTACCAATTCAATTTCTTTATTTCTCAGCTGCTGTGTTCTGCGGCCTGTGATTTGCACTGGATATTCTGGCATAGACATGTCAGGTTTCAAATCATCACGCTGATAGCTGACTACTTCTGATGGATCTTTAATGTACTTCCTTAACATAGAAGACATCATGAGTGTAACGACCCAGAACCCGCATTACCAGTAACAACCAGTAACCCGAATTCTGACCCGCTAACCCACGAGACAAGCTCGGAAGGGTAGGAATTTAAGAGTCCGAGGAGACTATATGTAAGAAGATACACACCATGCAAAGCAGTAAAATTCCACTATAAACATATCATATACAACCTCAGAGTCTGAGACAAAGTACAGAGTACAGAAGTACAACAAAAAGGTACAACTCACTGCAGCTAGGGAGCACCAACACCGGAGTGGCTAGACTCGCCTGGAACGGGAGTCGACGAAGACCCACCTGAAAGGGAAGGGAGTGAGTCTCAAGAAAAGAGACCCAGTAGGGAAAAGTAACCCCACCGGCAACTGAACTAAAGTGCGGAAAGTAAAAACTGAAAGTAAGTACACGTCGCACCACAACACAAAACTGTAAACCACGCGGCTCAGTAACACACACTCACACACACAGCAAGTAGGACTCAGCTAGGGTCTGTGGCTCGGCGTCCCGTCACCACAGAGGCTCTCAACCCCAGCCACGTGTGCACACTACAGACGCTCTCTCTCGCGTCTGGTCCACGACCGGTTTTTCCCCTACGCTTGACCCTAGCGGTAGAGAAGGGGCTCCACGGAGACCGGCTCAAAACCACCAAAAGGAGTACGCACAGGACAGAGTCGCACTCGATGTCCGGCTCACTAGCGGAGGACAACCACACGCTAGTCGTCTAGACGGAGTCGCACCCACGCCTAGGTAACACAACAGAAACGGGTACACGGTAACGCAACGCGCGTACAACAGACGGAACACACTCAACGTCTGAAACCCCGTACAGTAAGTAAACACCTCGTGCCACAAACAACTACTCTTATGCACAGGTGGAGTCACACTCTAAGCCTGGCCCACTTGTGCTATTAGGGCGGACATCACATGTCAATCGCCTCTAATCACACAACTAAAGTCTGCTGGGAGACAGGATATAAACGGCCACATCGATTGCCGCCAATCAGAGATAAACGGCAACCCCTATGCCGCCAACAATAACTAAACGGCAATCGACCTTGTCGTTTAATTCATCCCTGAAGATCTCAACGTCAACAGATGTGGACGTTGATATCTTCAGTCCCCCATACCCAGAACTGAACCGAATCAGTCCCATGGGCAGAAACACTAAACCAGACTCCGACTGATGGAGGGAAACACTTCCTCTCATCAATCTACACTACCAGAACATCTAAACTAAACAGTCTAACACTTAGATTGTCTAATTTATCCAAATCCCGGCATGATACAACCCAAACCCTAAACCATAAATTGCATTCCAATTCACTTAATTGGGCATGCTAGTTTGCTGGGGAGGGTTATAGGGGTTAAGTCCCTACCTCAGAACGCTTAATCAATCCCCAAACAGCCACCAATCGCGCCGGATCTCCCCGAAGACTCCGCGCGAATCACGCCAAAACCTCGCATTTCCCGCCCGATCTAGCAACGCCACACGATCCAGGGGCTTCCCACGAGCTCAAATCACTCAACAGAAGCTGCAGGAATCAAGAAAGGCTAAGGTGGAAGGAAGGAGAGGAAAGGAGAAGAAGAAGCTCTGCTCTCGGGCTGCCCTATTTCAACAGGACTGGTTAGTCGACGTCAACATATGGCCGCCAACTGAACCGCCTACAGATTGACGTCCAGATCTCATGTCGTTAGTTCAACATCAGACGTCCACATCGTTGGACGCTGACTCAGACTCAACGGCAAGCCCTGGCCGTCAACTACACAGGACCTCTACAGACCCAATAAGGATCCACTAAAGACCCGAGACCTTACAGCTCTCCCCCCTTAAGGAATTTTGCCCTCAAAATTCAAAAACACAAGGAAAGAGAAGAAGACTCACCAAAGAGGTACGGAAAATGCTCGCGCATCTCATCCTCCCGCTCCCATGTCGACTCACCACCGGAGTGCCGCTGCCACGCAACACGAACTAAAGGGATTGCCTTGTTCCTCAACCTCTGAACTCGGCGATCCTCAATGTGCAACGGAAACTCTGGTACAGTCAACACTGGAGTCACCTCAGACCACTCTGCACTCTGCAGAACGTGAGACTCGTCAGAAAGGTACCTCCGAAGCATCGACACGTGGAACACGTCGTGCACTGCTGCCAACTCTGACGGAAGCTCAAGTCTGTACGCCAAACCTCCGACACGCTCAATAATGGTAAAAGGCCCAATAAAGCGAGGACTCAACTTTCCACGCTTACCGAACCTCACCACTCCTTCATAGGAGACACACGAACAAACACCTGGTCTCCTACCTGAAACTCGAGCGGTCGTCTGCGCTGATCTGCATAACTCTTCTGCCGACTCTGAGCTGACTGAAGCCTCTGTCTCACAAGCTGAACTACCTCAACTGACTGCTGAACCAACTCCGGCCCCGTGACAACTCGTTCGCCAACCTCGAACCAGTCAAGAGGAGTGCGACACGGTCGTCCGTACAAAGCCTCATATGGTGCCAAACCGATACTGGAGTGATAACTATTATTATATGCAAACTCGACCAACGGCAAGTGAGCTGTCCACGACCCCTGCCACTCCAGGCAACAAGCTCTAAGCATGTCCTCCAAAGTCTGGATAGTCCGCTCTGACTGACCGTCTGACTGAGGGTGGTAGGCGGAACTAAAAGCCAACTCTGTCCCCAAAGCTCTCTGGAAACTGCGCCAGAACCCAGAAGTGAAGCGAGGATCCCTGTCTGACACAATAGAGATCGGCACTCCATGCAAAGGAACAATCCGCTCTACGTACAACGCGGCCAACCTACTCACACCCCAACTAGTCCTGACAGGCAAGAATCTGGCAGTCTTCGTCAATCTGTCCACAAGAACCCAAATGCTATCAAAACCTCCAGCTGTCCTCGGCAAACCACAAACAAAGTCAGTCGTCACGTGGTCCCACTTCCACATCGGAATCTCTAACGGCTGCACAAGTCCTCCCGGACGCTGATGTTCGGCCTTCACCTGCTGACAGACCAAACACCTAGCAACAAAAGCCGCTATGTCTCTCTTCATCCCAGGCCACCAAAACTGACGTCTCAACCTGTGGTACATCTTGGTCGCCCCTGGATGAATAGAGTACCTGGAACCATGTGCCTCCTGCAACACAACTCTCCTGATAGACTCCTCAACAGGAACATAGAGTCTATCTCGGAACCTAACAGTCCCGTCCTCACAAAGCTCAACCTCTGGAAGAAGCAACACACTGCACAACTCGGGATCTGCCTGCTGAGCCTCAGCAACCTGTCTCACAACTGCGGGAGCTGCTAACAAACTGCCCAACACCAACTGTCGACAACTGGATGAAACTCTGAAAGATCCCTCTGTCGCAGACTGCCACAACTGCCACTCTCTAAGCATCAGATGACTCATCTGTGCTTTCCTACTCAAGGCATCTGCAACTACATTCGCCTTTCCAGGCTTATACTCAATGCTGAAATCATAGTCTTTCAGATATTCCATCCATCGACGCTGCCTCATATTCAGATCCCTCTGAGAAAACACATATCTCAAACTCTGGTGGTCGGTACGGACTACAAAACTCACTCCGTACAGGTAAAGACGCCAAATCCGCAAAGCAAACACCACTGCTGCAAGCTCTAGGTCGTGGGTCGGGTAACTCTCCTCGTGGGGCTTAAGCTGGCGAGACGCATAAGCCACCACTCGGCCTGCTGCATCAGAACCGCACCCAAACCAACACCTGAAGCATCTGTGCAAACCTCAAAACCCTCCTCACCTGAAGGTAAGGCAAGAACTGGCGCCGACATAAGCAGACGTTTCAACTCTATGAAACTCTGCTCACACTGCTCCGACCACTCAAACGGAACTCCCTTTCTCGTCAACCGAGTCAAGGGTGCAGCAACCTGAGAAAAATCTCGAACAAACTTGCGGTAGTAACCTGCCAAACCCAGAAAGCTACGAATCTCAGACACAGATCTGGGACTCTCCCACTGCAAAACTGCCTCAACCTTCGCTGGATCTACTGAAACTCCCTCACCTGAGATCACGTGCCCCAAGAAGTGAACCTGTTGTAGCCAAAACTCACACTTGCTAAGTTTGGCATACAACTGGTGCTCTCGCAAAGTCTGCAACACGATCCTCAGGTGCTCGGCGTGCTCCTCCTCCGAAGCGGAGTACACCAGAATGTCGTCAACAAACACTACGACAAACCGGTCCAAGAACTGGTGGAACACCCGGTGCATCAGATCCATGAAGGCTGCTGGAGCATTGGTGAGCCCAAACGGCATCACCAAAAACTCAAAGTGTCCATATCTGGTCCGAAAAGCAGTCCTCTCAATGTCCGAATCTCTAATCCGCAACTGATAGTAGCCCGACCTCAAGTCAATCTTCGAGAAGACACGAGCAGACTGAAGCTGATCAAAGAGATCATCAATCCTAGGCAAAGGATACCTATTCTTGATGGTCACTTGATTTAGCTTCCTATAATCGATACACAACCTCAGGCTACCATCCTTCTTCCGGACAAACAAAACAGGTGACCCCCACGGAGAAAAGCTAGGACGAATATAGCCCTTCTCCAACAACTCCTCAAGCTGCCTCTTCAACTCCCTCAACTCTGCTGGTGCCATACGGTACGGTGCCTGCGCAAAAGGTAAAGTGCCAGGAACCAACTCTACAGTAAACTCAATCTCTCTCTCTGGTGGAAGACCAGGCAACTCTTCCGGAAAAACATCCGGAAACTCACACACTACAGGAATGTCTCCCACTCCCGAGGCAATCTGGTCAAGAGTCACTGCAGAAACTAGGAAACCCTGACAACCAGAAGCAAGCAACCTCCCTGCCCTCAAAGCAGAAACTAAAAAGCGAGAAGTAAGAGGTACGATACCCTGGAAGTAGAACGCCGCTGCTCCAGGTATCCGCAAGTGCACCCTCTTCTTCTGGCAATCCATCACTGCACCATACCGCTCCAACCAGTCCATACCCAAAATCACATCATAGTCATGTAACTGCAAGGCAAACAGACGGGCTGACAACAACTGATCCTGCAACTGCACAGGTACCTCCTCGAGACAGTAGGACGTAAGGACAAAGTCCCCCGTCGGCAACTCTACTGCCAACTCAACAGACTCTCCCGAACTCAACTCTCCAAGGGAGTCTAAAAAGTCCTCAGACACAAAAGAGTGAGAGGCACCGGAATCAAACAAGACTCTAGCTGCATAACCAAAAACTGAAACAGTACCTTCCACCAGGTGAGCTGCCTCCGCGTCTGCACGAGTCAAGTGGGTAACACGACCTCTACCTCTCGACCCACCAGAACCTCCGGTCTGCTGACGCTGCTGCACAGGTGCCTGCTGCTGCTGCTGCTGCTGCACTCGGGGCTGTGACTGGGTCTGCTGCTGCGGCACACGAGGTAACAAAGGACAATCTCGCGCCATATGACCCATCTGGTCACACCGGTAACACTGCCTAGCAAAAGTACATTGTACCTGCTGCGAAGGCTGACCTGTTGGCTGCTGAACACTCCCAACCGACTGCTGCCTCTGCTCTGCCTGCCTCCTATCACGCCGAAACTTCCTCCGAGATCCTGACTTCGCCGACGTCCCAGTAGAAGTGGACGCGTAAGAAGTCGTAGTCCTCGGGGTCGTCTGCACACTACCCTGCTGCTGTCGAGGCTGAGAAGGAACTACCTGCGTCTAAACCTCTGCACTCTGAGCACGAGTCCGCAAGGTGTCTGCCTCCAACGCTGCCGCTGTCTGATAGGCCGCATCCAAGTCTGTGACACGAGCAACTATCAGCGCCTGCCTGAGCTCTGGCCTCAAGCCTCTCACAAACTGCTGAGTCCTCAGACCCTCATCTCCCATAATCTGCGGAGCATAACGCCCTAACTCCACAAATCTGGCCCTGTACTGCACCACAGTAGAGTCCCTCTGCTGCAAGTCCAGAAACTGGTACAACCTCTCCGTCCGGACGTAAGTAGGACAGAAGGCTCTCTCAAAAGAAACAACAAACTCCTGCCACGGAATCTGCCTAAGTGGGCGAGACTGAAAAGTAGTCTCCCACTCAGCGGACCACCAAGTCAACGCCTGCGCCTGCAACTGGTAACTGGCTAGCAGCACTCGCTCCTCTGGAACACACTCCATGGAACGAAAAGTCCGCTCCACTGCATCTAACCAAGCTCGCGCTACATCTGGATCAGGCTGGCCCAAAAACTGAGGAGGCTGAAACTGCAAGAACTCCCTCAACACCCTCCCAGTACCACCCTGGGGTACCGGCGCGTCACGGTGCTGAGCAACAAACTGAGCCATCCCCTCAAGAAATGAGTCATGTCCAATCCCTGAGCTACCTGAGGTGGAGGTGGCGGCGGCGGAACAATACCACTATGTGCGTCCTGTGGCAAAGGCTGCGTCTGCTGAGGTGGCGGAGCATCTCCAACCTCCGGACGAGTCGCCTGCTCGGCTACTCCCTCTCTAGGACGTCGCCTAGGTGCCATAGAACTACACACAGAACAAAATACACACATAAATACACTAACTAACTCCGGGCTACATAGCTGCACTGTACTCTTTAGACTCTGAGTTAACATGATGGGTATTTCCTTATATATATCTCATCAGACCAGGCTCTGATACCAAACTGTAACGACCCAGAACCCGCATTACCAGTAACAACCGGTAACCCGAATTCTGACCCGCTAACCCACGAGACAAGCTCGGAAGGGTAGGAATTTAAGAGTCCGAGGAGACTATATGTAAGAAGATACACACCATGCAAAGCAGTAAAATTCCACTATAAACATATCATATACAACCTCAGAGTCTGAGACAAAGTACAGAGTACAGAAGTACAACAAAAAGGTACAACTCACTGCAGCTAGGGAGCACCAACACCGGAGTGGCTAGACTCGCCTGGAACGGGAGTCGACGAAGACCCACCTGAAAGGGAAGGGAGTGAGTCTCAAGAAAAGAGACCCAGTAGGGAAAAGTAACCCCACCGGCAACTGAACTAAAGTGCGGAAAGTAAAAACTGAAAGTAAGTACACGTCGCACCACAACACAAAACTGTAAACCACGCGGCTCAGTAACACACACTCACACACACAGCAAGTAGGACTCAGCTAGGGTCTGTGGCTCGGCGTCCCGTCACCACAGAGGCTCTCAACCCCAGCCACGTGTGCACACTACAGACGCTCTCTCTCGCGTCTGGTCCACGACCGGTTTTTCCCCTACGCTTGACCCTAGCGGTAGAGAAGGGGCTCCACGGAGACCGGCTCAAAACCACCAAAAGGAGTACGCACAGGACAGAGTCGCACTCGATGTCCCGTCTCACTAGCGAAGGACAACCACACGCTAGTCGTCTAGACGGAGTCGCACCCACGCCTAGGTAACACAACAGAAACGGGTACACGGTAACGCAACGCGCGTACAACAGACGGAACACACTCAACGTCTGAAACCTCGTACAGTAAGTAAACACCTCGTGCCACAAACAACTACTCTTATGCACAGGTGGAGTCACACTCTAAGCCTGGCCCACTTGTGCTTTTAGGGCAGACATCACATGTCAATCTCCTCTAATCACACAACTAAAGTCTACTGGGAGACAGGATATAAACGGCCACATCGATTGCCGCCAATCAGAGATAGACGGCAACCCCTATGCCCCCAACAATAAATAAACGGCAATCGACCTTGTCGTTTAATTCATCCCTGAAGATCTCAACGTCAACAGATGTGGACGTTGATATCTTCAGTCCCCCATACCCAGAACTGAACCGAATCAGTCCCTATGGGCAGAAACACTAAACCAGACTCCGACTGATGGAGGGAAACACTTCCTCTCATCAATCTACACTACCAGAACATCTAAACTAAACAGTCTAACACTTAGATTGTCTAATTTATCCAAATCCCGGCATGATACAACCCAAACCCTAAACCATAAATTGCATTCCAATTCACTTAATTGGGCATGCTAGTTTGCTGGGGAGGGTTATAGGGGTTAAGTCCCTACCTCAGAACGCTTAATCAATCCCCAAACAGCCACCAATCGCGCCGGATCTCCCCGAAGACTCCGCGGGAATCACGCCAAAACCTCGTGTTTCCCACCCGATCTAGCAACGCCGCACGATCCAGGGGCTTCCCACGAGCTCAAATCACTCAACAGAAGCTACAGGAATCAAGAAAGGCTAAGGTGGAAGGAAGGAGAGGAAAGGAGAAGAAGAAGCTCTGCTCTCGGGCTGCCCTATTTCAACAGGACTGGTTAGTCGACGTCAACATCTATGGCCGCCAACTGAACCGCCTACAGATTGACGTCCAGATCTCATGTCGTTAAGTTCAACATCAGACGTGCACATCGTTGGACGCTGACTCAGACTCAACGGCAATCCCTGGCCGTCAACTACACACGACCTCTACAGACCCAATAAGGATCCACTAAAGACCCGAGACCTTACAATGAGCATCTGTGAAATCTGCTGGCAAATCAGTTTTGTATGTTGTTTCTCCAATTCTTTCCAAAACTTGGAAAGAGCCCACAAACCTCGGGCTCAACTTACCTTTCTTACTGAATCTCAAAACACCTTTTGTAGGAGAAACTATTAGAAAAACATAATCCCCAACCTCAAATTGAAGTGGCCTACGTCGGGTGTCTGCATAACTCTTTTGCCGATTTGAGCTGTCTGTAACTTTTCTTTGAAAAATCTGACCATCTTTGTAGTCTGTTGAATTAATTCAAGACCCATTACCTGCCTCTCTCCAACTTCATGCCAGTTTAATGGTGTTCTACATGGCCTTCCATACAAGGCTTCATAAGGTGCCATCCCGATGCTAATATGATAACTATTATTATAAGGGAATTCCACCATTTCTAGATAGTGTTCCTAACTACCTCCCCACACTAAACAGCAAGCTCGTAACATGTCTTCAATTGTCTGTATAGTTCTTTCTGTCTGACCATCTGTTTGTGGGTGATAAGCTGAATTGTACCTCAATTCTGTGCCAACAACTCTCTGTAGACTCCTCCAAAAATCAAAAGTAAATCTTGGATCCCTGTCAGAGATGATTGTCTTTGGAATACCATGCAATGGTACAATTCTGTCAACATAAATTCTTGCTAATCTGTCTACAGTCCAAGACATACTTACTGCTAACATTCTACATACCTTGGTCAACCTGTCGATAAATACCCATATACCATTGTGCCCTGTAGCTATCCTCGATAATCCTGCCACAAAGTCCATAGCAATATCATCCCACTTCCATTGCGGGATTGGTAATGGATGAAGTAGCCCTCCCGGCTTCTAATGCTCTACTTTTATTTGCTGACAAACTGAACACCTAGCAATAAATTCTGCTATTTCCCTTTTCATATGTGGCCACCAAAAATACTTTTTCAAATCTTGATACATTTTAGTACTACCTGGGTGAATGGTGTACCTGGATTTATGTGCTTCCTCTAGAACTCTTTGCTTTACTTCCGCTTTCGCTGGTACATATAACCTGCCTCTGAGCCTAACTATGCAATTATCATCAATTGTGACCCCTTCCATTTTAACAATTTCTGCCAAATTCACATTTGTTCTCTGAGCTTCAATAATTTGCCAATATAAGGATGGTTCAATAGCACTACTAGCTAGCACTGCTCGCTGCTGACTGCTTGGAACATATAATGAATTTTTCGTTATTGCTTCATACAATTTCCATTCCTTAATCATCATATGACTCATATATGTTTTTCTGCTTAATGCATCAGCTACAACATTTGCTTTACCTAGATGGTAAGCTAAACTAAAATCATAATCTTTCAAATATTCTACCCACCTGCGTTGACGGAGGTTTAAATCCTTCTGAGAGAAAATATATTTCAAACTTTTGTGATTTGTGAAAATTTCAAACCTCTCTCCATAAAGGTAATGCCTCCACATCTTCAAAGCAAAAACAACCGCTGCTAATTCCAGATCATACATTGGGTAGTTCTCCTCTGTTGGCTTCAACTGTCTGGATGCATAAGCTATAACTTTGCCATGTTGCATTAATACTGCTTCAAGCCCTCTTTTAGATGCATCTGCATACACTACAAAACCACCACTGCCTGCTGGTAATGTCAATATCGGTGCTGCTGTAAGCCTTTTCTTCAACTCCATAAAACTTTTCTGACAATCACTTGACCATACAAAAGGTACATCCTTCCTGGTTAATCTGGTCATCGGTGTTGCAATCTTGGAAAATTCCTGTATAAAACGCCTGTAATAACTTGTTAGACCCAGAAAACTCCTGATCTCTACAATTGCCTTCGGCGCTTCCCATTTCATAACTGCCTCAACTTTGGCTGGATCAACTACAACTCCTTCTGCTGAGATAACATGACCCAAAAATTGAATTTCCTTCAACCAAAACTCACATTTTCTAAATTTAGCATACAACTGATTATCCCGCAAAGTCTACAAAGTAATCCTCAAGTGTGCTGCATGCTCCTCTTCTGATACTGAATATATCAGTATATCATCTATGAAAACCACAATGAACTGATCCAGATATGGATGAAAAATTATGTTCATCAAATTCATGAATGTTGTTGGTGCATTGGTTAGCCCAAATGGCATAACCACAAACTCGTAATGTCCATACCTGGTCCTGAATGTTGTTTTATCAATGTCTTCTTCTTTAATCCTTAATTGATGATATCCATACCTCAAATCAATCTTGGAAAACACTTTAGCTGATTGAAGCTGATCAAACAAATCATCAATTCTTGGTAATGGATATTTATTCTTTATAGTCACATCATTCAGCTTCCGATAATCGATACACATTCGAAAACTTCCATCCTTCTTTCTTACAAATAACACAGGAGCTCCCCATGGTGAATGACTCGGCCTGATGAAACCTTTTTCTAGCAATTCCTGCAACTGTTTCTTTAATTTTTTGAGCTCTGCTGGTGCCATTCTGTACGGTGCTTTAGAAATTGGCATAGATCTTGGCTGCAATTCCACTGTAAAGTCCACTTCCCTGTGTGGAGCTAAACCTGGTAAATCATCTGGAAATATATCTGCAAATTCCCTAACCACTGGAACTGCTTCTACTGACTTACCAGATTCAACTAAACTCACTGAAGCTAAATAAGCTACACAACCCGCATTCAATAACTTTCGAGCTCTAAGTGCTGAAATTATAAACTTGGAAGTGTAAAACGGCATACCTTGAAATTCGAATACTGCTCCATTAGGGTGACAAAACCTGACCCTCTTTTTCCTACAATCAACCATTGCTCCATAGACTTCCAGCCAATCTATACCCAAAATGATGTCATAATCTCTTAACTATAAAGCATATAATCTAGCAGGCAATTGGTTTCCTTGAATCTCAATAGGAACCTCATCGATATAGCAAGAAGTGAGCATAAACTCACCAGAAGGAACTTCTACAACTAACTCACATAACTTCTCTTCTAATGGATGCACCATAGTATCCAAAAATTCCTTAGAAATAAAAGAACGAGAAGCACCTGGATCAATTAAAACTCTTGCTAAAAATTCATAAATGGGTAATATACCTTCTATCAAATTAGAAGCCTCTGCCTGGGCTCGGGTGATAGCCATAACCTGGCCTTGTTGAACCACTCTTACATTTTACCCTTATATTTTGGTGATAACAAAACTTATGATTAATAAAATATTATTAAATATATTTAATATCATGTTTTCCTAATAAATATAAATTTATGGAACTATCGCTTTGTGTTTTGCACTAAAAAGATAAATTGATGTCTATTCAAGATACATCGATTTCTGTTCACAGTGCCACATCGATTTCGGTTTCACATCGATTTCACTCTCACAACGATTTCGTAAGTGAAACATCGATTTCGCACTCATACCGATTTATTAAGTGAAACAACAATTTGATCGTGTAACGATTCGATAAGTTAAACAACGATTTGATCGCTTAACGATTTCATCTTATAACGATTTGATAAGTGAGTACAACGATTTCGGTTTCACATCAATGTCTGTCTCACAACGATTTCGTAAGTATAACAACGATTTCGGTCTCATATCGATTTCATAAGTGAAACAACGATTTGACTCTTATAACGATTCGATAAGAGAAAACAACGATTTGATTGTTGTAACGATTCGATAAGTGAAAACAATGATTTGCTCATATATCGATTTGCCTATATTTGTATAACGATTTACTTTCACTCAAACAATGATTTGATCGCAGTAATGATTTCATAAGGCAAACAACGATTTGATCAAACAACTTAAAGAATGACTTGAGCAAAACATAGATTTCAACTTAAACATCAATTTCCTTTGTACTCTGATGTTTCAAATGCTTTGGCGCCTAATGAAAAGTCAAATATATTTCTATTACGTAATCTTCTATCTTTCTGAGAGAAGATCGTTTTATCTCATATGATCTCTTCTCTCCTGTCAGTCAAAAAGGGCTTACCTACCACTTCTGGATGACAGCAAGAAACATAGAGGTATGAGCTTTCTGACAGAAACATTGTTTTATCTAAACACTTTCTTCTATGCTTGCAGACCTCGAAGATCACCAAGTGGTTGACAGTCTGAAGAAGAAAAATAATAGAAAGATCAACAACGACTAGACGAGTTCCAACGGATCTATTCAAAGCCTCTCATATAAAATATGAAGCAAGGCTGAAGAAAGAAGAAGAGAGCTTTCCTGAAGATCTTTCAAGGAGTGTACATCCGGTGAAGAACCTCAATGCCACATACACTCAAAGGAAAAGAGAGAAAGAGCCCGAGCCCAAGAAGAAGTGTTCAAGCATCTGAAGCCCTCAAGCTTCAAGCTCCTTCTCCTCTCTTCACTCTCTCTATGTGCATCCTTGTAATCTGGGGGAGAGAGTCTTTTCACTGAGAGTTTCTTTTAGTTGGTATTCATTTGTTTCAACTCTCAGCTTTGTTCTTTCTTTTATAAGAAAGACTTCTATCCAGCTGTAGGACTGTATACAGTGTAGAACCTAGCTGGGGGTTTAAGTCTAGCAGAACCGCACTGGGGTTTGTACTAGGAGGTTGGCTTCTTGACCTGTAAGAGAAGTGGGCTGCCTTCTTGCCCAGGAAAGAGAACAAGACCAGCTGGGGTGCTGGGTGTTGTATTTTCCGTGAGGGGGACCGTACCCTTGGTTAGTGAAATCCCAAGAGATTGCTTGGGGACTGGACGTAGGACTTCCATGTGGGAAGGGTCGAACCAGGATAAATTCCTTGTGTCCTTTGTGTGATTGTTTATTTGCTTCCGCACTGCTACTCTCTATCACACTAAACTAACCAAACTTTTAAGTGATAATTTTCTGTGTTTAAGTTTCTATTTTAGATTTCTAAAAAACCTATTCACCCCCCCCCCCCCTAGGTTAGCTTGATGTCATACCAAAAGGGCCAACAGGCCTCTGCCACGCTGGTGTGGTGCTCCTCTACCTCGTGCTGCTGGCGGCTGTTGAGGCTGCTGTTATTGCTGCTGTTGTTGCACACCTCTTTCATATGCATACTCCCTTGGATAGGGACAATTGCGAATCAAATGTCCCGGCTGATCAAAATTATAACACTTGTAGCCCGGTGGAATTATTGGCTGCCTTGCTGTACTATGTTGTGATTCTTCCATCTCTGGCCTATAGCCTCACCCCTGCTGGAACATCTACTGGCGACCTCCTCCTCATCCTCTAAATATATTTTTCAACTTTGAACCCCATTTGCTAAAGCCTAAGGAAGATAACCCCGCCGGTGCTTTTCCTTTACTAATTCCTGAAGACTGCTGCAGTAGCCAAAAAGTACCTGAACCTGTCTCCCCTGACTGACGAGTCCAAACGGACCTCTCTAAAATAGCTACTCTCTGCGCCACCTCCTCTACAGTCTTGCACATAAGTGGTATCACCGCATTCTGCAACTCAATTCTCAATCCACGAATAAAATATTCAACCATCATTGCATTATTTATTACAACATACGGTGCATACCTACTAAGCGCCATAAATCTCATTTAATATTCTAAAACAGAAGAGTTCCCTTGTTGCAAAGTTCGGAATTGTTCCCTTTTAGCATGCTGAACCTGTACTGGGAAAAATGTATCATTAAATGTTTCCAGAAACTCCGACCATGAAATGGTATCTTTTGCTCTACCTGCAAAGGTAGTTTGCATCTTCAACCTCCACCATTCCTGCGCAAAACCCCGTAACTGATAGGTAGCCAGAACCACCCTATCTTCTGGTGGATGCCTCATAATCACAAAAACCCATTCTATTTCATGGATCCAATGCTCAGCTGTGTCTGGATTGGGTCCCCCTGTATAAGTAGGTGGCTGCAATCTCAAAAATCTTTCTATCTGCATGGTTGGTTCTTCTGCTGCCCTCACTAGTGGTACTGGTGTCACAGGTACCGCAAAAGGTACCTCCACTCCTGGTGGCGGTGGGGGTGGTACAACTGGTACCGGTCCTGCCTCCTCAACAACTGAAGGCCCTGCTACTGCTGGCTGTGCTGGACCCTATTGGTCCAACCTTGTTCTTATCTGAGTTATACTCTCCCATAGCCGCTCAATCAACTGATGAGTGGTTTCCTCTAGATCATCTCCCCTACCTCCCCAGTCTATCCTGTCAGCCATCTCAAATTCCTGCACAAACAACATTCCAACCATATGTACACTAACAAATCAATACAAAACTAGGGTCAACTACCAGCAGTGGACTAGTGTAAAAATCAGGCTATGTAGTCTCCCAGTTCCTTTATTTTACATGGACCTTGCTCTGATAGCAACTATGACGGACCACATCGTTAAAACCCGTTAACCTAATAACGAGCTTGATCCGACTCCGCCTTCCGCGAACAAGCCGAAGCCTCGCCAGGGATAACACACACAAGTCCGTGAAAACACAAAGGAACACACTGATATATATATATGATATTGATCTCACACATATTTACAATGGATTTACATAGACAAATTTAAACAAAAATCAAACTCAAGTACACATGCTTGGGGCATACCCCTGGGCACAACAGAAAAGTAAATTACACTACTGGATGCATCGGCCCAACACCGCTACGACGCGGCTCCAGACTAGAAGACGGGTGAGAAGCCTCCTACTCTCCCTCACCTGAAAGCAATAAGGGGTGAGCCTCACGAGTCACTGGCTTAGTAGGGAAACTCCCCCAAAAGCCGCAAACCACAAACATAAGAGAAGCAGGAGTAGAACACAGCTATTTATAAATAACAATTCTAATTGAGCATGGAATAATAAACGCATTGCTTAAAAAAAAATTAAGCTAATAACAATAACTCAGCTTAATAAGTAAACGGAAAACCATGCTCAGGGGTACGAGCTAAAGAAGGGTAACGCCAAACATGAGTCATGAAGACTGGTTCGCGACACCAGCTACAGACCCGGACAAGCAACACTGGTCTACCTCTCAGCCTCGTAGCCAAGGACGAAAGGTCCAGCTACCGCTCCACTACACAGACCAACAAACTGTGGAGGCAAACACACACCACAACTGCAGCTCATACGGCTACAGCTCCATGCTTGTCACCTTTAAGGTGTCTGGTCCGAGCACCCTAAAGTGAGGCACTGGAAAACAAGAACTAACTGGGGATCAATATGTCTACCGGTGTCCGTCCCCCAACCAAGAGCACGCTACAAGTGACTAAGTACACCCACAACACACAAGTCGCTGTCCCATTGTCGTCTTTCCCTCAGCCAAACGTACTACTCAAGCTACGAAGTGAGGGTGTCTAGGAAGATGACACAGACTGAAGCAGTACACAAGTACTGGGAGAAGACCCCGAGCACTACATGCCTGGCTCACAAAGAACATGGGGTACCCGACTCGAGAGGTAACCACGGGCGGCGCCGTATACCCGACTAGCCTCGCACGCACAACCACGTAAACTTGGTAATGCCACTTGCCACAAGTGCCGATGCACTACTTACCAAAGCTTTACACAATACGCAACGTTAATCTGATAATTGCACTATCACACAAAACCATAAAGCCCTCGGAACTGTTAATGCGACATAAGATATTGTCGCCTTCAGAACGCGACACCCCAACAGGCTGCGTTCAGAAGCAGAACGTAACGGGTCAGCCTGTCACGTTCAGAATGTGACAGGAAGGTCCGTCGCCTTCACAGACAAGAACCCTAATCCAGATTACCATCTTCGGATCTCCCATGCAAACCATGTAAAACAGTGTAAAAATCCATTTTTCATGCTCCATTCATTACCCTAGCATGGTATCAATCATTTTTAACACAATTAACAACCTACACATGCATCACATGCCATCTACGGTGTAAAACATGGTGGAATTCCCCTACCTTTGCGAAGAACACGAAGAACGATAATCACCGGCGTTTCCCCCGCTCCGTGCGACATCCTCGCGGAGAGAACACGCCAAAAATGACCCAAAATCGCCAAATCGCCCAAGAAATCTGCAAAACTTCCTCCTCCTGGCCGAACAAAACTTGCTAAAGCTCTGTTTGGCTGACCTCATAAACACTTCAGAGATGAGAACGCGACGCACCCTCCCGTCGTGACAAGAACGCGACGTAGGTGGTTATCGCCTTCCCATTGTTGACGTCAGCAAGCCCGCCCAGCGCGTGACACGCGGCAGACATGCAGACGAAGTGCCTCAGGCGTCAGCAACCTGAACGCGACACCCAGGACTGTCGCGTTTAGAACGCGACGTCAGGCTCTGTCGTGTTCATAGACAGAGGGCCAGTGAGCGCTTTGGGCCCAACTTGCCGGCCCACAAAGCCTCACAATCCTGCACAAACACCTGTAACACACGACATTGGCCGCACACCAGCCACCACAACCACTAAGCGAGGATCCACAAGGATCAGAAAAATGCGCGACATTGCACTTCTAGTTGTTGCTCATCTTCTTCTTCATTTGCTTTCCTTCTACTTCTATCTAAAAAACATCTTCATATGTCTAACGGATGATAAAATCAAGTCCAAGATGTTTTGACGAGTCCTGCAGACATTTAATGCAAATAGGAAGATGTTAGACTAGAGAAGTCTTCTGACAGATAGTCCATACCTCTTTTTCCTTTTTGTCCATATTTTCTACTGACACCTTTTCTTACCTACCCTGATAAGATAGAAGGTACACAACATGAATATCTTATGGATTTAAAGACTTATTGAATTTTTATTTGGCGCCACAGATGTTTGAAATCAAGTAAGCATCAATTGTTATATAAATAACACTAATTGGAATATTGTATGACTAATTGAAATGAACGGCAATTGATATGATATATGTTATTTATTCATCAATCATTATATTATAACAACAATCGATATGAAATATGGAAGCAATCGATGTTCGCTTAAAGACAATCGATAAGTAAAGGCAATCGATGTGCAATATAGCGGTAATCGATGTGAATGAAGAGCAATCGATGTTTTAAAGATAATCAATGTTTAAATATAATAGCAATCGATGTTTAAAGACAATCGATGTTCAAGTTTAACAGCAATCAATCTTTAAGTTAAATACAATTGATGTTTAAAATGGTCAGCAATCGATATACACTTCGACTGGATAAAATACAATGTTGACGGTCAAAGTAGACTGCTTCGACTAGCCAAGATATAACGCAGTCAGTCGAAATGAAGCTTCAGATATGATGAAGTGTAACTTCAGATATAACGAAGTAAACTTCGTATATGACGAAGTATATTCGAAGTGAACTTCGGATGAACAAAAATTAACATTTTTTTATCGAAGCTAAAACACGCAGTCAGTCGAAATGAAGTTTCGTTTCGGATACGGATATGACGAAGTGTAACTTTGACTGATCATGACAAAAATAAGCATGACAAAGTGCCAACTTCGGATATGACGAAGTAAGCTTCGACTGATCGTGATAAAAATATGCATGACCAAGTTGAAACTCAGTATAAATCTAAAGTGATAATGCAAGAATATATTGTATTCATGGGAGAAACATGATATAAAATATATTAATGATATTTTAAGTTAAACATTGGTTTTGTTATCACCAAAATAAAGGATAAAATATAGGAGTGGTTTAACAAATAAGGCCAACTCTCCATCATCATCATCATCAGATTTTCCTTCACTATCACTATCATTTACAATTTTTGAGCTAGATGAAGCCTTTAATGTAATTGGTTTCTTTTTATTTATTTCAAACTCATTCCACTTCAGGTTAATTTCATATGCCATTAGTGATCCTATCAACTCATCTAATTGCATGGTGGATATATTTTTTGAATCCTCAATAACAGTGGCCTTGGTATGCCAAGTGGGTGGAAGAGATCTCAGAATCTTCCTTACCAAGTCATTGTTAGAATATTATTTTCCAAGTCCTTTTAAACCATTCACAATTATCATCAAACAAGCAAACATCTCAGATATGGTTTCATCATTTTTCATTTTAAACATTTCATATTCCAAAACGAGCATACTTGCATTTGTTTCTCTTACCTCAGACATGCGTTTATACATAAGTTCCAATTTGTCCCTCATTTCTTTGGCAGACTTACATGTAGAGATCCTTGAGTACTCATTTGTATGTATAGTACACTGCATCATGTTCATTGCGCTCCAGTTCAGTGTTGCTTTTTGGATTTATTCTCTTGTCTATGTGTCTTCATCTGCAGGTAACCCAGCAGGTAGTACCATCAAAGAACGGTGGCCTGGACACCAAGTGTCCCTCAACCAAAAATCCCCTGTACACATTCATATTAGATCACTCTTGATCGTTTGATCAAACACAAGCAAGAAATCGGAGTAACCTACTCTGATACCAATTGCAAGATTGCGGAAATAATACTCTCACTCTAAATCTAACCGGGGGGTTGAATAGATTTAGAAATTCTTTGAGTACACTGACCAATTCTAAAATTTGATCTGGGACACTTCAGTCAAAAACTCAACGATATGAGTAATGTGTAGATCAAGACTGCAAAGAGCATGGTGAGATTAGAATGATCTGAAGCACCAAGGCACAGACGAATGCAAAATAGATGTGTGTGATATGATTGCAGAATAGATGGAGCAATTGATATGGAATTTAACTATTAGAGAGCAAGCCTACCAAGCATCTAACGCAGAGACCAATCAAACCACAAAAGACATAGTGATTTAAGGTGGTTCGGATCACTCACTAGTGAGTCCTACGTCCATTGTCCATACACACACACACACTCTTTCACTCTTAAAGTTGAAGAGTACAACACACACACAATCTTGATCTGAGCACAGGAGTTGTGCAAATCAATTCACACAAACACTTAAGTTGGAGAGAAATAGAGTTGAGATGGGGATCCAACTAAATCGAAAGTTTAAGATGAACAGGTATTAGATCTCCTTAGCTTAAGACGATTGCTAAGAATTCAAATTGCTAGACGGTCTGATGAAGCTTCACCAACTTGGGTGAGGATCTTCTACGAACTTCTCTTCTCAGCTCTTTAAACAAAGGTCCGCTTACCGCCAAGTGCTCTAGGGGATTTCATGCTCTCTCTTTCCCCTTACCCTTTTTCAGATGAGTCAAAGAGGGAATCTATAGATGTTTCGCATACTCACATATGCCTTGGAGTCTGCACATACGATGTATAAGGTAAGTCCCATCGCCTTTAAGATGTCTTGTGCAACTCATGTGTTGCTCATCAAGACAGATATCTGTCAACGATTGTACCTTGAGTTGTCAACCAATACTAACTACATCGATTGATAATAAAACTAATCATTTGCTTGTCTTCATATCGATTGGTGACTAACCAATTGATTAGTTTTTTTGTATATCAATTGATTGCATGTTCTCATTCCGATCTTCATATGTCAACACTTTTTCAATCACTTGTCGACCAATACTACAATCTTGGCTTTCCCAGAAGCTTGATCTCTACTAGAATCTGCCATTTGTCGACATTTAGTCAACCACCTGTCGACCAATACTGTAATCTTAGCTTTCCCATAAGCTTGATCTCTACTAAGATTTGTCATCTGTCGACACTTAGTCGTTAGCTTGTCGACCTATTTGATCAGTATATTTAAGTCATTTCACGTATTAATGTATCATATGCATAAATCAACTAATAATGTGAAATTAGATTGATCAATCATGATTGTATCTTAAGTGTGCTATCATTAAAATATTTGAAACTACACATTCCAACATCGGCCACCACCTAAAGAGAGCTGGGACCTTGGGCAGCCAAGTGGTCAAGATATGAGGGATATGTGTCAGCATGGCTTATGGATGTCTTACACCAAGGTGGCCACCATAAATATATTTTGGAGCTCCTCAAACTTCTTCATTGACAACTGATGTCCCACATCAGATATTTGTGAGCAAGCTTTGCTACTTGGTCGGTGGGACCACATGAGCATCAAACAATGTGTTGTCGTGGTCATCACTGTGATGGGTGTAATCACGTGTATGAGCCATATTTTCCGATTGAGGTTACCATAGATGGGCCAAATGATTTGGGATGAGATAGACCTCTAAGATGGTTTAGAGAACCTCGGCCATGTAATCAAATTGGATTGTGAGGAGTAGTGGTGGAATTGAATAAGATTTGGCAAGATTGTGACTATCCTTTAAGTCCCTATATGCATTCAAAGGAGTATCATGACGCCTCTTAGATGAGATGGGGAAGAGGGCCCCCCATGGCCTAAGTCAATCTGTGATGATTAAGTGTTAAGTAAGGATTCAGGTGGAAAAGTGCAAGTTTTTTTAATTATCACTAAATGTACCTAATTGAACACTGTGGTGGCTATTTCTAGCCACCAAGGCCCATCATGGCCCATCATGAACCAGCAGGCAAGTGCGGCCCTTCAGCGGAGCACCACGTGTTCTCGGGAGTAGCTCGAAGATCCCGAACACAATCTCCGCGCCTGAGCACCTTCAGGGTTCCGAGGGAAGTCTCCGGACACCCCTCATCCTATTCGGTCTAGGCACTACCTACCGAACAGGAGCAGTCACCGAGCACCAGGCGTAGCCTACCAAATAGGCTACCTGCTCGGTATCCTCTGCCCAAGAGCCTCCAAGCAGCTCTTCATCTCCTTGCAACGGTTACAACGGCTCCAACGCACGTGCCCCACGATCAAGTGGTGCGTTAACTACTGATCCCCTCAACGGGCGTCGTAACGCGTAACTCCCCGCCAGGGGTGCCAACGGGCGCGCCCTTTCCAGCGTTGTTAGGGAACGTTCCATCCCACTCCCTCTGCACCTTTGCCTATAAAAGGCTCAGGTAAACTCCATGCCAAGGTATGCACCTTCGCACACAACACAACATACTACTGAATCCTTCTCTTTGAAGCCTTCCCACAGTCAACTGACTTAGGCATCGGAGGGTTCTCCCCGGTTCTTCAACCGAGCCCCCTGATCCTGTTCTGGTTTTGCCGGCTTCTGTCCGCACTGGTGATCGTCTTCCCATCTTCTTCAGTGGAGGCCCGTTTAGCTCAGGCCCAAATAGGAAAACACCACCACATTTGGCGCCGCCTGTGGGAACGACTTCAGCCATGGCTCACGGACATTCCTCATACCAAAACATCGGCAGCCGGACGATGAGGTCTTGGCAGTCGTGCGCGGACTCCTGCGAGTGAGTCCCCCCTGTCGACGCCGTCATCGCCCCCGCCGGAGCTGTCGGCGGGAACCCCTCCGTCGCCGTAGTTGCAACCGCCCAAGAAGTGGCGGAACTTCGAGGGTAGATGCAGCACCTAGCGGGGATCTGCCAGGGCCTTCAAGCCCAATTAGCCAGGTAACTGGCCCTGGTGATCCCTCCGCTGCTGGAGCAGTAGGCGGAGTCATCTCATCGACGGTCCCGCGCCCCTCCGGCGCCACAGGAGCAGCATGAAGAATCACCCCGGCGATCGCATCGGGCACCTTCGGCGCGTCAGCCACCGGAGCAGCAAGATAGTTCACCTCTCCGTTCCATGGTGGTCCTGCCTGCCCCGCGTTCCGTCGTCGGGGCTAACTCCCACAGGTCCCGGTGGGAGGAGTCCGCCCACTCCGACCAGGAGTTGGCCAGATGCCTCCATCGCGTTGTCGACCTTGAGCGCCGCGTTGACGCGATGGTCCAGCGGGCAGAGGGCAAGGCTTCGGTGGATGAAGACTTGGACTTCTGCTCCCCATTCACGATGGAGATTTTGGAAGTTCGGGTCTCCCCCAAGCTCCCTTTGCCCACCATTGCACCCTACGACGGCACCACCGACCCCGTAGATCACATCCATGGCTTTGAGTCACATATGGTGTTCCACGGAGCATTAGACGCGGCCAAATGCCAAGCCTTTCCGACCACCCTGAAGGAGACCGCGCGGGCATGGTTTAAAGCTCTCCCCGTGGGTTCCATCTCTTCCTTCCACCAATTGAAGAAGTCCTTCCGGGACAACTTCCTAGGTGGAAGGTCTCAGCCGCGCACAGCAGCGTCTCTTCTGTCTGTTCAGCAAAAGAAAGGCGAAGCGCTCTGAGACTACGTCAAGAGGTTCCGGACCGAAGCGCTCCGCATCCCCCGCCTCAACGTCCCCTTGGCCACCAGTGCCCTCATCCAGGGCACCCGAGATGGCTTCCTTCAAAGGACGTTGGGGGTGCAGGCCGAGCTGCTCTCTACTGCTCAGCGCCATGCAGCATGTGAGGAAAGCCTGGCCGCTGGCCGAGCAGAGCAGGGCGATCAGTCAGACAAGAAGAGGCCTTTCGAAAATGGTTTCGACTGTGACAGGAAGAAAGGTCGGCGCAATGGAGATTCGCCGCGCCGACCGCGCCCCTTCACCGACTACACCCTGCTCACGGTGGCTCCCGAACAGATCTTGGCCGATATCCGGGATGAACCTTATGTTCGGTGGCCACCAAGGATGCGCTCTGATTCCCGCAGGCGCAACCAGGATAAGTACTGTCGCTTCCATCGCGACCACGGCCACGACACCTCCGAATGCCGCCAGCTCAAGGATGAGATCGAGTCTTTAATTAAATGCGGCTATCATGGGCGGTATGTGCGCCGCAATGAAGACCGCCAAAGGTGCCGAGAGTGGACTCCCGAGCAGCCCATCAACAACGAACCCAATGGGCAAGAGATCAACGTGATCGCGGGAGGCTTCGGCGTGGGCGGAGAAAGTAATCAAAGCCGGCGCGACTATGCTCGGCGGGTGCACGTGGTGGACAGGCCCCCAGTGCCTCACCAAGGTCCCTATCCCCCCAATCCCTCACGTGCATGATCCGAGGAGGCTATAAACTTCTCGAACGAAGATCTTGTAGGAGTTTCACTCCACACACTGATGCGCTGGTCGTTTCGGCCACCATCAATAACTGTACCGTGTGCCGGATTCTGGTGGATAATGGAAGTGTCCCAGATGTATTGGCTTATGATTGTTTTCTACTTATGGGTTTAAAAACCGACCAGCTCACCCCGGTAGAATCGCCTCTGTTCGGCTTCTCAGGGGTTTCGGTTCAACCCATGGGACGAGTGAGCCTCCCAATTACTCTTGGGATGGCCCTGAAAAGCGTAACCAAGATGGTGGATTTCGTGGTTATTCAAAGTATGCTCGGATATAATGCCATCCTCGGTAGGGGGCTGATCGATCGAATCAAAGTTGTTCCTTCATCCCTCCATCAGAAGATGAAGTTTCTCACTCTGTGTAGGATTGGCGAGGTGCTCGGGAGTCAGCGCGAGTCTCGGCAGTGCTATGTCCTCTCTTTGAGAGACAAACAGACAGCACCAGCAATTACTGCCCCACCCGCTGATCAGCCTTCCACTAGCAGAGGCACACCTGCTGAAGACCTGCTCCATGTTCGGGTGGACGACGACCCCGAACATGTCCTTTATATTGGCGCACTACTGTCGGAAGCCGAACAGCAACGCTACAAGGCTTTCCTGCTAGCCAATTTAGACGTGTTCGCATGGTCAGATGACGAACTGCCTGGCATACCCCCATAAGTGATGGTGCATCGCCTTCGCCTAGATTCGAAGGTGCCTCCAGTCCATCAAAGAAGGCGACCCATCAACCGTGAATGGAAGGTCGTGATCCAAGATCATGTTGTCAAAAGCTGAGCTATTGGGCTCCTCCGGGAAGCCTAATACCCAAGGTGGATCTCCAATGTGATCCTCGTGTGCAAAGCCATGGCAAATGGCGCATGTGCATGGACTACAAAGATCTCAATAAAGCCACGCCCAAGGATAACTTTCCTCTACCGCACATCGACCAGCTGGTGGACGCCACGTCCGGACATGAGCTGCTCAGCTTTTTAGACGCGTATTATGGTTATCACCAGATCAGCATGCATCCTTCGGACCAGGATGTCACCACATTCGTCACCGACCTCGGCTTGTACTGTTTCACCAGGATGCCCTTTGGTCTGAAGAACGTTGGCACAACGTACCATCGGCTAGTCAACAAGATGTTCGAGCCACAGATTGGGCGAAACATGGAGGTCTACGTTGATGACATGCTGGTCAAGACGCTCTCGAGCGCTGACCACATTTCCGACCTTGAAGAGACCTTCGCAACTCTGCGAAGGTATAGCATGAAGCTCAACCCAGCCAAGTGTGCGTTTGGAGTTCGCTCGGGTATGTTCCTCGGATTCCTCGTCTCAAACAGAGGAATAGAGGCCAACCCTGAGAAGATCCAAGACATACTTGAGATGGGCAGTCCCAAGACGGTGCGCAACGTCCAACACCTCACTGGATGTCTTGCTGCACTAAACCGGTTCATGTCCCGAGCAGCCGAGAGGAGCTTCAACTTTTTCAAATTGCTGCGAGGCCCCAAAGGCTCCTCACAGCAAGGGGGGCATGTACGGTAGATCGAGGACTGCGAAGCTGCCTTCACCGAGCTGAAGGCATATCTGGTAGCCCCACCTATTCTCTCGAAACCTGTGCTCGGGGAACTCTTGTTCGTGTACCTTTCGGTCACCGAACACTCCATCAGCGCAGTGTTGATTAGAGAAGAGGCGGCGGCACAGCATTCAGTCTACTATATCAGCAGGGTCCTTCAGGAAGCTGAAAGAAGGTACCCTCGAACAAAGAAGCTCTCCCTGGCACTGGTTACGGCCGCATAGAAGCTTAGGCCCTACTTCCAAGCCCACTCAATTACGATCCTTACCGACCAGCCATTGAGGCTTATCCTTCAGCGGCCAGAGGCCTCCGGCAGGCTCATCAAATGGGCCATTGAGCTAGGCGAGTTCGACATTAGCTACCGACCAAGGACGGCCATCAAGGTGCAAGCGTTGGCAGATTTCGTCGCGGAATGCACTCTTCCGGTCGAGTAGGACCCTCCATTGGCTGACGAGCCCCCATGGGAGCTTTATGTGGACGGATCCTCTTGTGTCACAGGGAGCGAAGCAGGTTTGGTTCTCACCTCCTCAGAAGGTTTAGAGTTCCAGTACGCCCTGAGGTTCCATTTTTCCGCCTTCAACAACGTTGCCGAATATGAAGCACTGCTGTCCGGAATCCGAATGGCTAGGCACCTTGGAGCACTTCGGCTGTGGGTCTTCAGTGACTCACAATTGGTCGCCAGCCAGGTGAGTGGACACTTCGAAGCAAGGGAGTCCCGCATGGCACAATATCTTCATCAGGTGAAAATCCGGGTAGAGGGTCTCCTCTACTTTGAAGTCATGCACGTCCCACGGGAGCAGAACGCACGAGCTGATGCACTTGCCAAGCTGGCATCTTCAGGTGACATCGCCCCTTGTCGCTCCATATTCATAGAAGAGCTCGCCTCGTCGAGCATTGAGGTAGACGTAGCCGCCATCGAGGCTGGCCCTCCAGCTCCGAGCTAGATGGACCCCCTCATGGCCTATCTGCTTCGAGATGAGCTTCCGTCTGATCAAGGCGAAGCCCGTAAGATTAGGTTGCGCTCCCAGAGGTTCACCCTCATCGAAGGCCAACTATACCGGCGATCCCTCTCGAGGCCTCTCCTGTGATGCCTCAGCCCTACAGAGGCAGCATCGGCCACCGAAGAGGTCCATGAAGGGTTATGCGGAAGCCACTTGGGGGCAGAACGCTGCCGCGCAGCATCATTCGAGTAGGATTTTGGTGGCCTTCTCTGCAAAAGGACTGCATGTCCTTCGTCAAAAGGTGTCCAGAGTGCCAGAAGTTTGGGCAGCTCATTAAATAGCCAGCCAAACAACTTCATACCCTGTTCGAACCGCGTCCTTTCGCTAGATGGGCCATCGACATCTTGGGCCCCTTCCCAGAGGCTCAAAGTCGAAAGAAGTTCCTGTTCGTTGCTATCGACTACTTTACTAAGTGGATCGAAGCAGAGCCCATTGTCGCTATCACCGACCAAGCCGCGTGGAAGTTCGTGTGGAAGAACATCCTCTGCCAGTTCGACATCCCAAGGGTGATCACTTTCGACAACGGGAAGCAGTTTGACAGCACATTCTTCAAACAGAAGTGCTCTGAGCTCGGTATCTACAACCACTTCACCTCAGTGGCGCATCCCCAAGCAAACGGGTTGGTCGAAAATACCAACCGAATGTTGTTGCATGGGATACGCACAAGGGTTGAAGCTGGAGGAGGTTCGTGGATTGAAGAGCTCCCCAACGTGCTGTGGTGTCACCGGACAACTACTCGGGTGGCTACTGGAGAGACTCCCTTCCATCTGGCCTACGGCACTGAAGCGGTCGTGCCCCTAGAAGTAGCTCTTCCTACCATCCGAACCACTCACTTCGACGAAGCCGCCAACAACCAAGCGCTTAGGGAGAACCTAGACATGCTCGGTGAACGCCAAAGCGATGCTAGCATCAGACTTGTCTCCTACCAACAGTGGCTCGTGCAGTATTACAATTCCCAAGTTCGGGAGCGGCGCTTCTTCGAAGGAGACCTAGTCCTCCGCCGTTGTTCGGCATCGGATCCCCGAAGAGCAGTCGGAAAACTCGCCCCCAAGTGGGAAGGACCTTATCAGGTCACTCAGGTCCTCGGGAAAGGCTCCTATAAGCTTACTACTCTTAGTGGCGAAGCCATACCCAAGACCTGGCATGTATCTAACTTGAAGGCTTACTACCTATAAAAGCCTCCTGCTCAGCATCCTACTTCTCTTCTTCCCGTTCTTCTGGTCGGCTTGAGGAGGTATCTGAAACATCCTCGTTCAAAGCTTTTCAGCTCAAGAGGATAGGGCGATACCTCCAAGTAAAAAGGTGTTCTGCACATGCCCCTGGTCAGAACTTCTTCCAGTTCCCCTCAACCTGTGCGGTAATTGCGAACCCTTATAAATGACCGACGAATCCCGATTCGGACAGAACAAGTACAAGGGAACGAAGATAGAAAAAAAAGCCATTCACATATTCAAAAAAGGGGATCTATTCATGTCTGCTTTGCGAAAGTTCTTGTTCTAAACAGATTAGAAAAAAAAAAGAGGAAGAGAGATACATCTAAGGGGCCTGTTCGGAGGGGCCAGCCTCGTCGTCCCTGGGAGCCATTCGCCCCGCCTGGAAGTGCGTGAAGTGCACTCCGTCTAAGCAAGGGTCCTAGGTCAGACAACGACACTCGTGGTCAGCAGCCTTGAACGCCTCTCGAGCATACTCGATCGATGCTAGACGGTGTCCTTGATCTTCCCCAGCACCGAGGCCCACTTTGTAGCAGAGGGCACCATACTGCTCCAGGTCTTCCTTGAAGCCTGGCCCTGCTTTGTACCCATTGATGCCTTGGGCCTTGGCCTTGCTCAGCACATTCGCAAGCGCCTCCTTCTCTGCTAGGGCTATTGTGAGGTTGAGCTTCGAGGTGCGAAGCTTTTCTTGGAGGTTCTTGATTTCTTCCTTCAACTCAGCCTCCCAAGCCACGTGCTGCACCTCAAGCTCCTTACAGTAAGCGAGCTCGGCCTCCCACATGTGCTGATGGTTCCGAGCATGCCCGGTAAGCTGTGTTAGCACGGACAACGACTTGAAAATGCAGTCTGCCAGTGCTTCCACGTCGATGTCCTCTCCAGCTTCCTCCGAGCACCCGGGAGTCTCCCCCTGGCTCAAACCTTGGCACCGCGCCATCACCTCCAGCTGAGACGCGGTGGGACAAGGGGGGAGTTTCCTGACAGTGCTTCCCTCAAGGCGCACCAGGGTTGCCTCTAGGGCCGACACCAAGGGATGTGCCGCAGGTTTCTCCCTCAGCACCTACGACAGCAGCACCTGGTCCTCTTCGGACCCGGCTCGGTCCTCGACAGCGGCGCCAATGGCTCCTTCGATAGGTGTTGTGGTCACGCCCGTAGCATTCGCCATCTCCTGGCCCTCCGTGGCTCTGGAAGACCTCTGACTTCCCTCCTCTCTGGTTCCGGCTACCTGTCTGAGGGAGTCCACAGTGACTGTCTGTGCGGGAGCCTCCACAGCCACTGTGGTGGGGGGAGTGGGGGTCGTAGCCCCCTAAACCACCGCCATGAGTACCGCCCCTTCTGGCGCTTCTCCCGTGCGTGCTGCCTTGCCGGCTCCTGCAGAGGAGGACTTTTGGACAATGGTGTCTTCACCTTTACCGTCCTCACCACGGCACTTGACGCCTCGTCCTCGTGCGTCGCCCCCTCGTCTGCTCTAATTGTAAGACCCTGGATTTTTTTTTTATTCTCTTTATATATATGTATGTATATGAATGGTGTGTTGGGTGTTCGGTTGTTGTGTGCTTAGCATGCGTAGTTCATTGTGCCTACCATAAGTTTTATCCTTCTTTTGAATATGAGCATGTGCGAACATCTATATATGTATACATAGGTGTATGTACGTATGTATGTTATCTTGTGCGTGTGACAATTGTATACCTAATTCTACATGCATAACACCTTGGTGTATTTGTGTATGCATGTGTATGATTAGTTGTAAGCGTTGCTCATTTGCATGGTTTAGCTAATGTGAATATTGTACTACGTACATTGCATATGCATAAAGAGTTCAAGCATGGTAGGTATAATTAGTGGTTTATATTGAAATTCTATACTCCTCAAGAATAACATGCATGTATTTTTATGATATTTAGGTGAGAATAGCCAATTGGCTAAATTATGCATGTAGTACATATTAAGGAATCCTATGCATGTAGTACTTAAGCAATGTTAGGTAAAGTTGTGTAAGTTAATCTAATTACCGGTGCGCATGTTGTACCCATCTATTCCAAGCATAATGTACATAAGTATGCTACACCCGTGTGTGTATACTATATATATGTCAAATCAAGTGTGTGTGTGCAAGGACTATTTTATCGAATAGATTATTCCTAGTTAACCTAACTCATATCACCTCCTAATGATTTGCGAAGCCCTCATAATTCTTGTCATTTACTTTGCCGGGTGTTGAGTCACACTTATGTAAAACATCATGTACGCATAGGTAGATATCTACGTACATCTATCTTAGTGTATTTATGTATGCTTGTGTATGCCTAGGTATGAATGATATTGATTGCCTGGTATGGTAATGTACATGTTACACCTTATACGTTGTATGCATATATATAGAGTAAGCATGGTTTCTGCATGTTTTAAGTTCTGGCCGAAGGGCCAATCAGCGTCAATGTGTTTATATTAAATATAAATAAGGTATGTATTGCCTGGTGATAGTATGGATATAATACCGTATACATATTGCATGTATATAAGCTTGGTATGCGTGGTTTTCTGCATAATTTAGGGTTCTGGCCGAAGGCACCTTGGCGTCAACCCTAGGCCGTTTATCAGGTGTCAGCGTCCAGACATGGACGCCAACACTAACTCCGGCGTCCAGCGATATGGACGCCAACTTCTCTGACCTGCATGCGTTGCAGAGCCAGAAAATCCGGGAGCAAGGTATGGCCTCCATTGGGGGGATGTCCCCCAACGGCTCTCAGCTTGTCAAATCGGTATGGTGAGTGGGTGAGGGGCTCTCATTAGGTCTGAACCCGAATTTGGCCTCTCCCACTTCTCACTTCACCTTGCAAGAGGAGAATTAGAGGAGAGAAAAACCCTAGGTGAGCTGTGAGAAAAACCCATTTTAGAACCCTCAAAATCTGACCCCTGGACCTTGATCCGGCGTCCCCCTGCTGCAAGGAGGTTGCTGGACCAACGAGGAAGGCTTCCCCGACATCCCCTCGGCGTGGAGATCACCCAGGAACCCGGAGGAAGGCGATCTAGAGGGAGGTTCTGCAACTTCTTGGGACTGCCCAAGGAGGTCTTCACCAAGCCTTTAAATCCCTTAGAAGAATTTTTGAAAGGCAAGTGACCTATCTATGGTGTCCCCGTATGAGTCTAGGTGGTTTTTGTCATTTTTATGGAATTTTCCTCGAGTCCTAGACCCTCTATTTCACCCAAGATTTAAAGCTCGGGTCTGTGTTTCTGCACAGACCTGATTCGACGGCAAGGTCCCTGGACGCCCAGTTCCTGCTTGGCGTCCATCGACCATGCCGCTGACCCTGAGTCAGCGGCCAGAGACCGCCGCCTAGTTCTTCTGGACAGAACAGTGGGCTGTTCTGTCCCACTTATGCAGAAATTTCGGTATGTTTTATGCGATAAGGATATATGGTAAAGCTTATACTCTATGTATATGGTTAGTTGTGGTGTGTGAATGAATGTGGGATGTGATGGTGAATGTGGGATAATGATATCTTGTAAACTTGTGAGCATGACTTGTAGACAATTTTGCAAAATCCATGATTCATGATTTAGATTAGTGTGAATGCCTTAGTTTCGGTTTGATCATGAAGAATAGTGGGTCAGCATATGTGTTTGCAAATTTTGGTAACTTATCCATGCTTGTATAATTTGTGAATAAGCTCGGTTCGGTAAAATAAAAACATGCAAGAATGGTTTGTAGGGTTTCATCCATAGATGTATGAATTAGGGTAATTTTGTATCCTCAATTCCTACATATGTTAGTAACTTATGTTTAAATAGCAAGTGGCTAAATTACAAGATGTGTTAGACCTCATGTTAACTTAAGTTGTTGATAGCATGCTAATTAGGTATTTTATTTTCTGTAAATTCTGTTTAGCTCAGCAAAATCTGAAAATTTGAGTGTAGGATCTTGAACCCGAAAACAGCATGTGGTTAAAATTTCAGGTCGTTTGGATCAGTAAATAAAAAGTTATGTATTTTCATGTGAAATGTGATAATCTACGTATATTATCGTAATGTGATTAGTTATTGTCTAAAACCAACTTGATTGGTGAATTTACTGTGTTAAACTCCTGAAATCTGTAGTAGCATGATTAGGAGAAAAACAAAGACACATTGTGCATGAGAAAACGAAGGAGATGTGAGTGTTATGTGTAAAACACATGTTAAAACTCGGTATGAGTAAAGTGTAAAAGTTGTGCCTATGTGACACTGCTACCCTAGAGGCATCGGGAGCCGTATATAGAAAAGTCCCTATAGAAGGCTCCATGTGATATAAGTTTGTCCCAAAGGCATTGGGAAAACCCCGGAGGTAGACAAGTACCACTGGATAGGGTGGAGAGGGCTTCTCCCGGTCTGCGCAGTTACCAAGATTCACCGATGTATTGCCTAGGTGGTGAGTATGTGTATGAGTTGTGTCATGTGTTGTGTTATGAGTTGTGTTGAGAGCTGTGCTAGCACGAGCTATGAGATATTTGTTAGTGTCCTCTACTGGTGGTTAGGACTATGTGTCGTGGCAAATCGTTTAAGTAATGAGAAAGGAATAAAGTGTGAATTATGTGAACATGGCATATGGTAAGTGCCCAAGATGCACGTGGTAAGTGCAATCGACGTGATATGTGATAAGTGAAAGTGGTAGAGAAAATGATGTGGAAATGAGTAAATTGTGTAAGTGTGAACATGCGTACATGTCAAATGTGTAAAAGCGAACAATGTGAATGAGTAAGTGTGCAATCATGTGAAACTGAAAATGCGAGAATATGTTATTGAAACCCATGTGAGACAAATCTGAAATCATGTGAAATTAGTGAATTTATGTTATTATCATCATGTTATTATGGGCAAAAATGTCTAGAATCCATGTTAGGGGTAACCAATGAGTTTGTGTACAAGATAGCATTATTGTTTGTTCACATGATATGTTTTAAGCAACGTTGTAGCTCTCATGTGTAGATTTATAGCCATTGAATCATGTGAAATCAGCAACCTAAAGCATATAGAAATGTCCATGTATTTGTCTAAAAACATGTAAGATTCATGCTAGTTGTGTTTCCTTTCATGTGTGCACGATGTTCATGTTAGTAGCTCTCATGTCCTGGTTCTTTAAAGACAAGTTTCATAAGTAAATTGAATAGAGAGCATGTGATAGGTAAATTTTATTCCTACAACATATGAAAGCATGATCCATATATAAACTTGTCAAACTTTCATGATAGGTTGAAACTTCGGAAATGACTAGTATGCCATGTTTTGAAAATTGTGAATGTGCATGTAAAACCCCTATGACTTATACGTGTATGTTATGGGTAGTGTTGCTTGCTGAGTCTTTGGACTCACTCTTGCTTCGGCGTACAGGTTCACAGGTATCGTGCACTAGAAGGAAGCGTGACGAGGATCATCATATAGAAGACTATTTTGTGGAGCTGTCACCAGTTGTACCTTTCTTTTGCACAAAAAGGATTATTGTATGAACAATATTTGGATATTGTAGTTCTCTTTATTTTGTATTAATGTGGACATTGTCTTTCCATTTCGCTATTTAGATTGTGGAATGTGTGTTGGTGATGGGTTAAGAGTTGAGTTGTTTATTTTATTCCGTTGTACTCTATTGCTATCTAGGTACATATCAACCTATTGACCAGTGTTGGGTACATGTCCCACTGTGACGACGCCCTTTTTACCGATGGGGATTGGTATAATCGTACCGGTATGAAGAGGGTCGTTACACTAATGGTTGGACTCTACATGGGGGCAGCTTCGACCCTTGTCGTGGTCTACCTAGCCACTACGGTGCTGGACACTTCGGTTGCCACCGCCTCTGTCGTGAGGCCTGCAATGGGACCCTGGGGCGTGGATGCCCCCACTTCTGTTCGGCTCGCAGCGGAGCCTTAGGGCGTAGGCGGCCCCGCTCGCTCCCCCGTGGAGCCTTCATCAGATTGATCGCTTACAACGACCAACCCCAGCTCGGTGACTACCCTATGCGCAGTCTGGGGTTGCGCCTTGGTAGCAGAGCTCGGCCTCGTCTTCTCGGCCGCCTTCACCAACTTTCGCTTCTTTCGGACAAGAAGCGGTGGGACCTCTTCCTCCTCCTCCTGCTCGGCCTCCTCTTCGGCAATTGGCCGCATAGCCCTCTTCGCCTTCTTGGGGCCAGCTTCTCCCGAAGGCTTATCTTCATGGGCTTCTTACCGGCAGCCCGCCTCTCAGGTTGACGGTTCAACGCGGAACCAGGGGGAGGACCCTCGCCTGTGATCACCACGTAAGCTGTGACGGCGATCTGCTCGGTGTAGAGGGCCATGTCCTCCTTGTCCATGCTGGCAGCCAACTCCTTGGCACTTGTGCGAGGAGAGGGGATAAGGAGAACGTCTCTTACAACAACAAAAAAAAACTCTAGAGATGGGGGTTTCACTTACTCCAGGTTCGGCTGAGCCCATGTTTGACGAGTTGGGCCTCCGTTAAGTGCTCTGCCGCCTTCTCCACAAAGATGTTGCGAAGGCGGTCTGCAAGCTTCGCCGCCTCCCGCACTAGCATAGGGTAGTTGTCCTTGGAGCGCGCATCCTTGACCCGGGTGAGGAACCCCCACTCCGGTGCTCCCTCGTTGTGGCCGATGAAAAGTATCCTATGCGTCCACCCTTTGTTGCTGGACTACTTGGGGGAGAAGCCGATCAGCATCCTGTTCGGCCTGTGCTTGGTGTAATATATGTTGTAGCCTGTCCCCGGCGACGCAGTTAGGCTGAACTGACTCCGGAAGAGATCCGCCGACGGCTCGATCCCCCACACCTTGCAAGAGATGCAGAAGACGCAGATGGTGCGCCAGGAATTCAGCGTTAGTTGGATGGGAGCTATCCCCCACACGTTGAGGAGATCCTTGGCCACCGTCGGCAGGGGTAGGCAAAACCCCGCCTCCAGCAGGTCCTGGGACATCGCTATGCACCCAGGCTTCTGCAGAAAATACGTATCCTCCTCCTTCGCGAGAACTATGTCATACTCCGGCCCAATCCGGTACCGTTCGCGGAGGCCTTCAAAGAAGCGATACCTCATTCGCTGAGGGGCCTCCGGCGTCGCACCACTCGCTCCGGCGTCGGCTATAGCCTTCCCTTTCTGCGACATCGCCGGGAACGGAGGTCAAAACAGTAAGAAGAAGCGACGAGCCGGCAGGCGCGAGGCTGCGAGCTCACGAGGGAGGAGGCGAACACCGTATCGGAGACGAAGAAGAAGAAAGGAGAAGAAGTTTTTCGAAGGCGTGAAACCCCACCTTCGCCCTGCCTCTTATAAGGAAAGAAGGGCGCGAAAGTCGAAAGCAAAAAAAGGGAGGTTCGATTCGAACGCGCCGTCGCATGTCCCCCAAACGACAGGTTACCCTCGTGATGATGACTTTCTTCGTCCCCAAGGAGGAACACTAAGCGGCGTCGCCCAAGTGACCGTTTGTGACGCCGAAATCAACATCGCATTTAATGCGAGTGACAACCGAGCAGGCTTCCTCTCTCAAGGTACTCTGTCTAAGCACGCCTGAGAGAGTGGGGGGCAAGTGTGGTGGCTATTTCTAGCCACCTAGGCCCATCATGGCCCATCATGAACCAGCAGGTAAGTGCGGCCCTTCAGCGGAGCACCACGTGTTCTCGGGAGCAGCGCGAAGATCCCGAACACAATCTCCGCGCCTGAGCACCTTCAGGGTTCCGAGGGCGGTCTTTGGACACCCCTCATCCTGTTCTGTCTAGGCGCTACCTACCGAATAGGAGCAGTCACCGAGCACCAGGTCTAGCCTACCAAATAGGCTACCTGCTCGGTACCCTCCGCCCAGGAGCCTCCAAGTAGCTCTTCGTCTCCTTGCAATGGTTACAACGGCTCCAACGCACGCGCCCCACGATCAAATGGTGCGTTAACTACCGAGCCCCTCAACGGGCGCCGTAACACGTAACTCCCCGCCAGGGGTGCCAACGGGTGCACCCTTTCCGGCGTTGTTAGGGGACGTTCCGTCCCACTCCCTCTGCACCTTCGCCTATAAAAGGCTCAGGTAAACTCCATGCCAAGGTACACACCTTCACGCACAACACAACATACTACTGAATCCTTCTCTTTGAAGTCTTCTCACAGTCAACATACTTAGACATCGGAGGGTTCTCCCCAGTTCTTCAACCGGGCCCCCTGATCCTGTTCTGGTTTTGCAGACTTCTGTCCGCACCGGCGATCGTCTTCCTATCTTCTTCAGTGGAGGTCCGTTTGGCTCAGACCCAAACAAGAAAATACTACCACAAACACTAATGAAGAGAAGCCTAAGCGCTTGGTGGATCAACACGCACATTACATCTCCATACTTGTGTTTGATAAACGGAACAGAACGCCTTTCTGTCAAATGGGCCACAAACACGACAGAGGACCATGCACTTAACACCCACGTTGTCCTCATAGCCGTTCTCTTATTCAGATCTCTTGAAGAAATCCATTATGATTATTTCGCTGCATGTGCATTTTTTCAATTATGGGATGAATTTTGCATAGAATCTTCCTTTCAATGTGCATCCATCCAAGTGATGCATGTGTACACAAGGAGCACTCCACCCTACTTCGATGCTTAGGTATATCAGGATTATTAAGTGATTTTTTAAAGATTTGTAAATTAAATAATAAGATTTAAGTGTGCGTCCTAAATATCAAACCAAGACTCAGCCAAACGGTCTAACATACCCCCCCCCCCCAAAGGAAAAAAACAAAAAAAAAAACCTGATGTAAGTGCGGGTTGAGAGGAGCCGCACCTTGTACTGAACGTTTCAATTGCCAGCAGTGTTCATAACATTCAAACATCTGATACATTTGCCTAGTAGTTATGGAATGCAGACAACGGCAATGGTTGAACTAGTCAACTTACAGTGGTGCGATTTCCTTAAATGCACCAACAGGTAAACCATTCCATTAAAACGATTAACATTGAAGTGCGAAATTTCATATTTTGGACAATTTTATGAACAATGTAGCAGCACGAGGGAGGGGGAGCCGGGGGTGAGAAAGAGAGATTCTCTAAACTGGAAGTTCCCAAGTTCTAAGCAAAAGTGTTGATTCCAAAGAGGGATCAACTTATGTGCTAGTTCAAGGAACTAGTTGACTTCCCCACCTGTTATAACAAAAATGTCTCACCACAATATCATATGTAAAGATGAATCCAGTAATCAAACGTTGAAAGCTATATGGTATGAACAATTCCTCCAAACGATTGGACGAACAGTACAAGCCAGTTGTCAATTACGGGAAATATGTCATTACGAGATCAATCACTGTTTTACTTTCAGGCTTTATATTCTACATAGACCAACCTTAATGCAATGATGTACTAAAAAAATAGCAGAATACATGGCATTTATTCAACAACATATAGACAGTGAATGAGGACTGAGCTATGACTGATGAAGTCAATGGAAGGTAACAACAATACACGAGATATCATCCTTGCTCTTCTTAGATACAGCCTCCTCCGTCAGATGCTTTGCAGCTGTTTGTGGATCTTTTACAGATTTTATGGAATCCACTGCCTCTTGATTTGACATGACCTGAATAAAGACAGAGCCTCTATCTTAAAATAGATGTTACAACATTCTTAAAGGAAACAGAAGAATAAACAGGAGCCAGGGCAATCCTGTTTTATTAAAGAAAGGGAAGAAAAAGAAAGGTTCACCTTCCACAATCCATCACTCGCCAGGATTAGAAACTGTGTCTCAGAGTCAACAGACTCCTCAACCACATATGGCTCCGAACTAAGGTGTACTTTCAAACTGCGATCCCCAAATGCTCTTGCCACTGCTAGTTGCCCGTCAACACGTGGCACGTCTCCTGGACCAATCAGAGGCCTCTCCATTGTCAGGGATACCAAGAGATGAAATAAAGATTGACGGATTGATGGGCACCATATAGACTGCTTCAGCATAGTTTTCTCTTTGACATGATTAGCCTATTGTCATTATTATTTTCATTGAAATAATAATTAAGCTGAAAACAAAACTTGAATTCTGCAGGCTTGGGCTTGGGGAGGGGGGTGCATCTGAAATCTTCAACACTCAATATAGTTCTCAAATACTTTACAACTTGTTCATAACACCAATCCTATGTACGTTTTACTGGAAGCATGTGCTTGAACATCTTATTCCAGGACTGCTCGTTTAGATCAGGTTCCACAATTGCCATTGGTGAGATGGAGCCCATGTTGGTAGCAATAAGGTCCAATGGATTCTGCTGCATAAAATAATTGAGGAACCTGGGCAGCAAGAAATTATCAGACATTCAAAAACACATCCAAAGATGCCTCACACCTGGTCAGATGGATCTGGGCCTCTTATTGGAAGATAGGCCGATGGAAACTTATATACCCATACTTCTAATTAGGCGTTGTCAGGTTTTGTAGAAAGTGGGGACAGCCTAACATTTCAATTGCCACCTTTCTGGCACGCATTAGCACCCAGCTTTAAGAAGAGCATTCCATAACTGCTTAGAGGCTGAGAGGCAAGAAATCTCTCTTTGAAGATTACCACCAGAGATCACTTTTCTTCAAAATCTTCCACACTCTGTATAACCAAATGCATAGGCCTCATTGTCCCTAAATGGGTTTAATATATAGTGTAATACAATCTATCTCTACATTCCACTCAGCAACTGGCTATGATACCTTTATGTTTGGATAAATTGTAGACAATTTTTTCGAATTCTGGGCCTCACAAATGTCACGAACAAAAAAAGTTCCTGAAAGAGGTTTTCCATTGACTTGCTGGTTTCAAAATACCAAGTTCGTAAAAACATGACATAGCAAGCTTATGAAAGGAAAAACATGTAAGTTCCATGGATAGAAAAGGCATATTACCTGGCAGATTTGATACAAAACCACCTTTGCTCTCAATAGTCTGTTTTTCCTTAATTGGCTCATGATCAACTGACAATTGTTTGGCTACACCATTTTTGCAAATAACCGCACGGGAATCACCCACATTCGCAACCACTAACCTCTCCCCATTGATCAATATAGCTGTAACTGCAGTTGAACCTCCTCTTCCCAAGTCAGCTGCTTTCTCCAAAATCTTGCCATCAGTTAATTCATATCCTTTCCTGATTGCACTTTCTGGGTGAGTCCAAAAATCAGGCTGTTGCCAGAGAAAACATGACAATAATGGATCATATTTTACATAGACTTCCAGCTGATTTAAAAACTGGTTGTCCAAAAATACAGTAAAAGGAGATACATACAAGTATCAAACTAACAACTACAGGAAGATGATGCAAATTCCAATCAGAAGACCTCAGTTTCAGGATAAACTATTGCAGAAGTGTCAGTTCATTGATTACATACCAAAATAAAGGTGAAAATACCGAATGAAGGAGGCCAAACAATGAACATGAAATCCTTTTCGATTGTCTGATAATGAAGTTTGTGGCTTACCTCTTTCAGAATATTGTCAAATAAGTGTGATTGCAAGTAATCTGGAACACTATGACCCAAATGCCCATCAAAGATTGCAAATAAGCCTAATTCAGAGTCACCCACATGCTTAAATTGGGCAACAACATAATCCTCCATAGCATGGCTTGACTGCCCCTTCACCAAGTGGTATCCATGTCTGATATGCTTCCCAGAAATCTTGCTCTTGCCTTTTCCAGTTTCTGATGTTGATGAACCAAAGCCAGATTTTACCTACCAATATGAACAGAGAGACATTTAGTAGCACCTACTTGGCAAAACTCTAGAGAAGAACTCGTCTCTTCATGGAAAATTTTCATAACAATGATTGTGTGAACTCTTAAAACAGCATACAAAAAAGCTGTAGAAGAGGAAAAATTCAAGATATAGTTAACAGGAAAGTATGGAAAAAAAGCCAGCTAACAAAGTCATAATTTTATGGTACACAACACAAGACAAAGGTAAATTATAGACCATTTCAAAATTTTGTTTCATGAAGGATGATCAACTCTGCAAATATTGATTGATAGTTGAGCCCATCTTCACATGTGAAATTTGGGAAAGCACAACAAATTGAAATGGGCTGCCCACATTGGTATCAGATCAATTTCTGTATTCCGACTTGTCCACTTTATGTACTGTTGGACACAAAAAAATAACAGAAATATAAATTTCCTTTTTTTGTAGACCTTATGAAATGAGAAATTTATATTCATGAACATGAATGACTATATGAATAGCCAATGCGGGATTCCGTGCACTTGTATATGTATCGGACGAATAGGGTTCGAGTTTGGGACCCTTTCCCCACTAACCGCAGCCAATGTCAATTTACATCGACATAAAGTCCAAACACCCTTGATTGACTGTCAAAGAGGTCTTAGGTCCTTGCATGGGGTTCTGACACTAAGGGGCGGCTCACTTGCATTGCTCACTATGGGTTGTTATTGATCACCAATAGATTGACGGAACTAGGGTTTCATCAAAGGCCACATTAGATTGTGCAAAACCCAATAACCCAAAGAATATAGCCATAATAAGCAAGAGCCATAGGAATTTTAGGGGGTTTGATGGTTTCTGGACTCCAAGGGCATTTTGGTAATTTCAAAATTCTAAGGGTATTTTGATAATTTGGACCAGGCCAAGGTACTTGATACAAATTTTGGACTGGAAAAGAGTTTTGATGCAATCCCTGACTCCAGAGGGCTCTGAGGCCATTTTTGGAAAGTTCAAAGGTCATTTGACCATGGTGTTGGCTTGCAGGGGTATATCAGGAATTTGGCCAGGCCAACGGATTGATACAAGTTCTGGGCTGTAGGAGGGCTTTGGCATGTTTCTTGACTTTCAAAAGCACAAAGGCAATTTTTAAAAGGTTTGAAGGTTATTTGAGGATTTTCTGGATTATAGGGGTTTCATAATTTGCCAGGACCACAAAGCATGTAGATGTAGAAGAAGAAACTTTATTTTATTTATCATTGGTGCAAGTATAAAGAGTGGTCGGCATGTTTTTGGCTGTACAAGATAGAATTTAACACTGACACAAAATACAAGGGCATAGCCATAATTTTGAAAAGTTGCAGAGTATAACTGTGAATTTTATAGGACTTCAACATTTTCGATCTACGAGGGACAATTTGTTAATTTCTAAGAGTTACATATTGCTGCATTCCAAGAGACATGGACATTACATAACGAATATCGTCTATGCCACAAGAGCGCAAGTGTAAGAACCCAAGGATATTTATGTAATTTCATACCCTAAGAGGGTTTACACAAACTGACAAATGAATAAATGAGCCAACGATCAAGCCACCAACAAATAGCTTCAGCTTTCCTTGACATTGAACCACCTGCCGATTCTTTAGCTCAAGGGGCATATTTATAGAAATTTCAAACCCCAAGTTGACAATTTGGGTTGAGTTTGGACCCCAAGTTGGCAACATAGGTCAATTTCTAGACCCCAAGTTGACAACGTGGGTGGCCAAAAATGGTCGTTCAACCTCGATGGGACCCACTGACGAGGAAAAGGGGCCGAAGAGGGGGGACCTAGAGCAACTCATCGGGGTTGAAATGACCCACTAGGGTCCAGTCAACCCCACTGCAGTCCAACGGGATTGAGTAGAAGGCCAGTTAACACCACTGGGATCTAACGGGGTTGACTACCCCCCTCGAGGGCCAATTTGGCTCGTTGGGCTCTAGGGGGGTGAAGCAGATGGGTTGGGGAAAGCCCTTTAGGCTCTAGCAAGTGTGTTGGACCCGTGAGGAGCCACACAAGGACTAGTTGGGCCAAATAAGACCTACCGGGGGTTCAAGTGCCCCTCACCCCCACCCCCCCCCCCCCCCCCAAAAAAAAAAATCCCCTTGGGGACCCCTATTTGGTCAGAACAAGGGCACGATTCCTAGGAAGAATCCCAGGTCTTCCTTATGACTTGGTCGGGACATGTGTCGGAGATTGAGGAGAGGTCGTGCATGGGCTCATTTGTTTGTTGTTTCTCTTGCACTATCGGCTAGCAGGGAGGAGGTTTTGCACCTTGTTCGGGCTACGTGACACACATTCCCCAATTTTCCACAAGTGCATAAACATGACTCTCCTCTTTACTACCTTTGTGCAATCATAATTTTGTTCATCCCGGACGTCTGATACGCCTATCAAATCGTCGAGGTTGATTCAGAAGCACAAGAAGCCTGGCTATAAGCCACTTAATCATCATCATCCGAGCCTTATCCCATTATTTGGGGTCGGTTACATGAATTCTTTTCCGCCAAAAATTTCTATCAAGTGCTATAGTCGTGTTTAAACTCAAAAAATCTAAGTCTTTCCTAATAACATCACACCATCTCATTTTAGGACTTCCCCTAGCTCTTTTACTAGTATCCACTAAGATTTTGTCACATCTTTTAACTGGCGTCGAGTTAGGATGACGATGCACGTGTCCAAACCACCTAAGTCTATTTTCTCTTATTTTTCTATCAATTAGAGTTATCCCCAAATCCTCACGGAAGCGCTCATTCCTAATCTTATCTTTCTTAGTCTTACCACACATCCATCTCAGCATCCTCATCTCCGCCACACACCTTTTGTTAATGTATTTCTTTCGCATTGCCCAACACTCGGTACCATATAATAAAGCAGGTCTCACTGTCGTTCTATAAAACTTTCCTTTAAGTTTCACTGGTATACGACGATCGCAGAGGACTCCTGATGCACTTCTCCATTTTTGCCAAACTGCCTTAATTCTGTGTGCCACATCGTTATAAATCTCCCCATTCTCTTGGATGATAGACTCTAAGTATCAAAAGCTACTACTCTTAGAAATGTCTTATCCATCAATTTGAACCATATCTTCCTATAACACCCTCTTATTATTATAATTACAATGCATAAACTCTGACTTAATCCTACTGATTTTAAAACCTTTAGATTCCAAAGGATGTCTCCAACTTTCTACCTTAGCATTTAAACCATCAATACTCTCATCAATTAAGACAATATCATCTGCAAATAACATATACCAAGGGATATCATCATGCAATTGCTTAGTTACCTCGTCTATAACCAGAGCAAAGAGCTACAAGTTTAGAGCAGAACCTTGATGCAAATCCAATGTGACTGAAAATTCACAAGTCTCTTTAGCAATAGTTCTCACACTAGTAGTGGCACCCTCGTACATATCCTAATCAAGTCAACATATCCTTGAGAAACTCCCTTCGTTGTGAATGTCCACCAAATCAAATCTCTCGGTACTCGATCATACGCCTTCTCCAAATCAAGAAAAACCATATATAAATCTCTTCTCATCTCTTTATACTTCTCCATTAACTACCGTAATAAGAAAATAACTTCTGTAGTAGATCTACTTGGCATAAAACCAAACTGATTTTCTGATACCGTAGTCATACACATGGTTTGCTAGAGCGCCGATTCGGGGAGAATCAGAGTCGCCATGATTCAATCCGATTCGGCTCGATCCGGCCAGGAACCCATGGTTCTGCCCCAGGTGTGGCCAGATTCGCATGGATTTGATGTTTCTTTGGCTGATTCTCTGTTTAAAGCCTCCTGTGAAGAATTTCATGTATACACAAACATCTATTTTCAATCAATTTTATTAGAAATTAAGTATAAAGTACAAACATGAAACATGAAAATCAATTCTAAATACAATGACACTCTTATAAATATCAAACTCAAATCTAAATACAAAATACAATGAGTGTACTACCCCCAATATCCCTACTGATATGGATCATATGTACGCCACTGGGGCTGGACAGACTCATTTGACTGTGAGGGTAGCTCCCAGTGGCGGAGCCAGAAATATTTAGAAGGGGGGACAATTAATAAGATAATTGTTCATAGGTACTCAACGCAAGGGGGGTAATTAATAAAATTAAAAAAAATCTTCACATGTCCATCATAAAGATAAATTTTATGCAAAAATATATATATATATATGCAAAAAAATAAGGGGGGGGGGGGGGGGGGGGGGGGGGGGGGGGCAATTGCCCACCCTTGGCCCCTCTGGGTCCGCCACTGGTAGCTCCCCAATAAGATGATAACTTTTGGTTTGAGACACAAAGGTACAAAACTCATCCCAAGTCATCATGGTGTTGTATTTGGTCCGAAACTCCCTCACATAGTGGTCCCACATCTCACAGCCAGGACAGACTACCCTCAGACTAGCCATTTGTACATCCTCTAAAGAAGCATAAATCTGAACAGGAACATGAACAGGAATAGATGGAGGTGGATAAAAATATGGTGCAGGGTAGCCTATGGTGGCGTAGCCACTAGAGTAGCCTGTGTCGGATGACTCTGGCTGATTACTATGGCCCCCATACGATCCCACAAACTCATGTGTGCTCATTCTCTCAAAATTAGATATCATAGTGTTATAGCTATCACTATCCATTGCTAAACCTTCTGCACCACCATCTTTCACAAACTTCTGCCTTCTATTGTACTGCACTGGGGTGCCATGATCACCATCTTGGGTGCAATGGTCACCATAGCATTGCTCCGCTGTGAATACCATCCCACCACTGTTACCACCTCCTTGTCCACTCTCACCCCGCCCCCTCCCCCATCTCCATTATTACCGCCGTCCCCTCCCCTATCTCCATTACCTCCCCCTATAGACCGACCCGGTGAACCAGTAGTCATGGAGTCATGAGAGCGGCTGCTGGGTAATCGGGGAGAATCCTCGAAAGGTGTTTCTTCTGCATTTGGATCCAAGGTTTCTAAATCTGCAATATCAAGTGAATCTTCAACAGGGGCAGCAATTTTTTCCCCTTTCTTGGATCCCCAGGAGAACCAACTCTTCTTCTTTTGTGCTGGGGCAGGTGGCTCTCGTATGACAATGCCTTTGGCTGGGCCACATGCTTGGCCTTTGTCCTTCCCCTTTCCTTTCACAGGTTGGGATGTCACCACCGCCTTTCCTTTCGCAGCTTGGGACGGAGCAATAGATTGTGTATGTGACCCCTTCCTTCTTGGTTGTGAGGAAGCAATTACAAGTGCTTCTCTCATAGACTGTGAGCGGGCTGCAGGGCCTAGCATCAATCTTTCAAAGTCCATATCATCATCAAGATTTGTACCACTTGTAATAGTCCCCAACATCACAAATTAAGGTATAGACAAACACAAAATATTGAATGAATATGTTTAACAAATGATAACTACTGTCTCACCTCTAGAAGGCATGGTACATTCCATTCGTAAGTCGCCAAGAAGATCCACCTCATCATCTTCTTCGGCCCGAAATTGAGAAGAATGTGGTTGTCTCCCTCCTCCCACATCTCCATGTTCTCCCTCCTCCTCTTCTGCAGCTTCTACAACCCTAGCTAAGAATGTGTTTGGACGAGATGGATCTTCATGATCATCTACCTCCTCATCTAACTCGTACTCTCCCCGCTCTGTGGTCGCTCGTGCAACCCATGCAACCATTAGGTCTTCATCATCTCGTAGGAACCCAATGTCAACCGGATCATACTCCACCCCTCCCCGCTTTGGATCATTTGTTAGATGTTTCACCCTCAACCTCATATTGTAGTGCACATACACCAAATTGTCCAAGCGCCTATGTGACAATCTGTTCCAGACTTTGGTGTGTATCAATGCAAAGGTGCTCTAGTTTCTCTCACACCCACTAGAACATGGATGGCATAGTCGGGTCGGGGTGTTGGGTCGACTCAGCCGACCCCGACTTGAGTCAGGTCGGATCGGAGGATCCGCCCAACTCCATTGGAGTCTGGCCGATCCAAGATCGACCAGCTTAAAAAATGATAAAAAAATGTAAAAAATGAGGAAAAATCACGAAAAAAAAATTAGGAAAATTTCTTTAAAAACATATAATAATAGATTTTCACCTCAACCAGGCTAAAGTATTTTTACCCTTGATTGCCTTTTAACAGGAGAACCAAGTCCGTTGGGGCACCAATTTTTTTAGCCCCTCTTTTTTTTGAAATCAAAACCGTACATGAGACTCATGACTTTGACAACACTAAAAGGAGCATATATGTCAAACCGAAGAGATAAAAGACAAGTGAATTTCACAATCAAGTACTATGTACAAGTCAAATGCATAGGGTGGACTGATGTGTTTGACAATCCAAGAGGGGCATGAGAATCAAACTCCAAAAGATGCAAAATTGTACTTGACAGCCTGAATGAAGCATGAAAGTGAAAACTTGAAAAGTGTAAGATTGGATCTAACAACCAGAAAGGGCATGCGAGTCAAGACCTGAAAGTCGAATTGCGGATTGGGTTGGCAGCCCATAGGGCACACATAGGACAAAACCAAAAAGATATAGAATGGATTTGACAGTCTGATATGGACATGAAAGTCAAACCTGAAAGGTATAGAATTGGATCTGACAGCCCGAAAAGGCATGTAAGCAAGGCCCAAAAGCCGGATGGCGGATTGGGTTCGCAGCCCGTAGGGCATACATAGGCCAAAACCCGAAAGAAATGGGATGGATTTGACAGTTAGATACGGACATGAAAGTCAAACCCAAAAGGTATAAAATTGGATCTCTGTGAGAATATTTTTAACATTTAAAAAAAATTAAATTTATCTTTGGATTTGATTTATTTGGTTTTTTATTTATTTACATGGACATGGTCTTATTTAGTTCATTTGACCTCCCCCACTAACTGCGGTTAGTGTTAATTATATCAGCACAAAAGATGAATACCCTTGATTAGCCATCAGACAAACCTGTTGAAATAAAAGAACGTGACTCACATTTGAATGAAATAAATTATACATGGAAAGAGACACAGTTGCAAACATGCAGTTCATTTTTTTGGAATTTTATGATATTTATTTCATTTTTATTGATTTTTAAATTTATTTTCTCATTTTTGGTATTTTAGAATTATTGATTCCATTTATTTAAACATTTTCGTTATTTATTTATTAAATTAGGATTATATGGATTAAATTAATATTTTCATTTATTTAGTTGATTTAAATGGGGATTAACTTAAGGTGGATCAAAAATGATGTGAGACATGACTTGTTTGTTGATTTTATGTTATTGAAAATTAGATGACAATGTTTGTGAAATATTTTATTAGGGTTGGTTGAAAAATTGGTTAGTTTTGGTTAAGAAACCAAGTAGCGAAGTGTTTGAAATAAACGTGACACTACGTGTAATTACTCGTATAATGTGTGATTAAATGAGATAAATTAGCCCAATGGGCCCATTAAACATCACATGCACGAATATATCACAGAGCGGCCCATTAACCATCATTGGGCCCATTAAACATCAAGCAACATGGTCATTTAATTCATCATATCATGGAAATCACAAGTCCGGCCCAATAAGCAGCTTATGGCCCAATAAGAAATTTGGCCCAACACGGGGAAGCCCAATAGACCTTGTTTCTAAATTGGAGAAAATTAAATCGTGCCTTGCACGATGTTCTTTAGGGCTGCCTTGCAGACCCTTTCCCTGGACTGCCTTGCAGTCTCTTCCCGAAGTCTTGCTCGGGTTTTCTCTCTTCAAAAATCCACCCCTCCTTGGAGCCCCCCCCCCCCTCCTTTTTATAGTGAATGGAGGAAGAACCCCCGGCCGGAACGTTTGCGTTCCCTCCCCGAAGGTCTTGCATTCTTTACAGGGGGTTTTATGAAATTTTCCATTTATTTATTCTGTTTATTCGCCCCTTTTTTTCGATTTTCCATTTATTTATTCTATTTATTCGCCCATTTTTCCGTTTCTTCTATGTAATCGGCTGGTGAAAATCCAGCACAACAAATGCCCCCCACGAGACTGGCGTCCGAGAGTGAAACATAGGACGACTGTCTCGTGTGAATCTTTCCAGTTGTATTTGAGCACATGTTGCCCTTCAGAGGATCAACTTCATTTACTCTGCCAATTCATTTCAGCCACTTTGACTTTCTTGAGATCCATGCTAGAGATGTTGTACTTGTGAATTTGATATGTCACAGCTTATGACATACTTGCAGTAAACTTTCCATTTCTTTTGGACTTGTAGTACCAGTGACCATCATCTCATGACGACAATGCCGAAGTTTTGCTTCATGTATTGAGAATTTTGACTTTGCTGCAATATTTCTTTTGATAAGCTACAAAATCTGATCTTCGGTTGTTTTTGACTTGCAGAGTTGGACCAATTTGGAGACCCAACTGGCTATTTTGCAAGCAGAGGCTGCTACAACTTCTACAAGAATCGTGCAGGCCATGAATTGGCGTGAGTTGACGACCTCGCTTATGCATGACGGAGTTGTTTGTACCATTCTTTTGCACATGTTAACCTTCTGAGGACAGGCGACACTGGAGCATAGGCTTACTTGAGATATGTTGTTTTTAGCATCAGTACATGCTATCCATTCATTTTGACTTCTCTTTTTTGGGCTATCCCAGGGGCCTGTCTTGGGACCAAGACTTTTATTTGCTATATGCATCGTGCTTCTGTGTTTCACCATCAGCATGTGATCTTTATTGATAACAGGGGTTTTAAGGCTCCCCTAAAAGCCGTGAGGTATTTCACTTAGAGGATTAGGGCTCCTCTGGGGCCATGACATGCTTGTGTTAGAGTATTAAGGCTTCTCTAGGGCCATAATTTTGATGAGAGGATTGAGGCTCCCTTGAGCACATGATTTTGGTGAGAGGATTGAGACTCCCTCAAGCACATGATCTTGGGTGAGAGGATTGAGGCTCCCTCAGGCTCGTAATTTGGGTGAGAGGATTGAGACTCCCTCGGGCACATGATTTGAATGAGAGGATTGAGGCTCCCTCGGGCACGTGATTTGGGTGAGAGGATTGAGACTCCCTCGGGCACATGATTTGAATGAGAAGATTGAGGCTCCCTCGGGCACGTGATTTGGGTGAGAGGATTGAGGCTCCCTCGGGCACGTATTTGGGTGAGAAGATTGAGGCTCTCTCGGGCACGTGATTTGGGTGAGAGGATTGAGGCTCCCTCGGGCACGTGATTTTGGGCGAGAGGATTGAGGCTCCCTCGGGTACGTATTTTGACTTTTGGCTGGTTTTGACGACTTGTTAGCCAAAAGATGTAAATTTTGACTTGGTCGGCCATCATGGATAGGGAATGTCCATAACAATGTGGCTGACAGATTTTGCTTTTCTTCTCTCTTTTTTCCTTTCTCCTTTTTTTTTGTTCACATTACCAACCTCAGCGCCTTTTCGGGTTTTCGCCAAGATTGGCCCCCTCTAGCTTTTTCCAACACGCCTTTGCAGGTTTTCGCGTTAAGGGGTTTACCCATTTTTGCCTGAGGCGTCCTTTCGGGTTTTCACCTCAGTTGGGTTTTAGACATTTTTACCCTTTATCCATCACGATGAAGTGGTAGACCAAGTCCGTCGGGGCACCTCCTTTTTAAGCCCCTATTTATTCTATTTATTTTCTTTTCTCTTTTTTTTCTCCTTTTTCTTTTTTTTTGTGAGGAATTAAAGGCTTCCCTGAGAGCCGTAAGAATTTGAATTTGTGTATGGTAGGGAATTAAAGGCTTCCCTAAGAGCCGTGAGAATTTGGATTTGGATTTTGGCTGACTTGGCCGACCTTGATGGTGTGTTGGCCAAGGGTTTAGGTTTATGTGCGGTAGGGAATTAAAGGCTTCCCTGAAAGCCGTAGGATTTGAATTTGGATTTTAACTGGGTCGGCCAACCTTGATGGTGTATTGGCCAGAAGCTTGGGTTTATAGTCGGTAGGGAATTAGAGGCTTCCCTGAGAGCCATGGACTGAGAGTTTGGATTTGTGTATGGTAGAGAATTATAGGCTTCCCTGAGAGCCATGGATTGTGAGTTTGGGTTTATGTATGGTAGGGAATTAGAGGCTTCCCTGAGAGCCATGGATTGAGAGTTTGGATTCATGTATGGTAGGGAATTAGAGGCTTCCCTGAGAGCCATGGATTGAGAGTTTGAACTTATGTATGGTAGGGAATTAGAGGCTTCCTTGAGAACCGTAAATATGTTTAGAGGATTGAGGCTCCTCTAGAGCTCGTGATTTGACTTTTGACTAGTCCTGTCGACTTGTTAGCCAAAAGACATAAGTTTTGACCTTTGACTGGCCTTGACAGCTTGTTAGCCAAGAGGTCTGGATTTTGAGCTTTTTGACTGGCCTTAATGGCTTATTAGCCAAAGAAGCTCGGGATTTGACTTTTGACTGGCCTTGACGGCTTGTTAGCCAAAAGACATGGGTTTCGACCTTCGACTGGACTTGACGGCTTGTTAGCCAAAAGGCGTGGATTTCGACCTTCGACTGGCCTTGACGACTTGTTAGCCAAAGAAGCTCGGAATTTAACTCCTTTCTTTTTTTGAATGAAGACTTTTTCTTTTGCTTGGGTTCTTCTACTCTCTCTTTCTTTGAGCAGAGTTCGAGTTTTCCACACTTCTTATAAGGGCAGAAAGACACCATCATCATTGTCTCGGTTGTAGCCCCTGAATTTGATTATTCATTTGAATGAACTTAGAGGTTGTTTCGTCATTGACAACTCTTATGTCTTTCCTTTTATAAGGAGTGCGGGATAACTCAATCTCGCCCTAAGAAAGGTCGAGAGAGTACCCTTTTTTTTCCTTTTTCTTTTTTTTCTTTCTTTTTAATATACCAATCGTGATGCCTTTTTGGGGTTTTCACCACAATTAGCCCCTTCTTTCTTTTGCCTGCATGCCCTTTCGGGTTTTCATGCAGCAGGGTTTCCCATTTTTACCTGAGGCGCCCTTTCGGGTTTTCACCTCAGCTGGGTTTTAGGCCTTTTTGCCCTTTATCCATTTTAAAAGAGTAATAGATCAAGTCTGCCGGGGCACCTCATTTTTAAGCCCCTTTCTTTTTTTTTTTCTTTTCTTTTTTTTTCTTTTCTTGTATTCATTTGGAAGATCTTGCAACAAGATCACTTATATTGCATTGTGTAGATGTACTCACATTCAGGAGTATGGTACAGTTTCATGTGTCTGCCATTTAAAGGCGGGAACATAACATTTCCTTTTTGGTCGACTACTGTGTAGGTGCCACCTTCAAACACTTTGTCGACCACAAATGGGCCAAGCCAATTAGCTACGAATTTGCTTTTGGGACGAGAGGCCAAGACGTCTTTTTGCTTGACCATGACAAGATCTCCCTTTTTAAAAGTTCTTTTTCTTTACTATCTTGTCAAAAGCGCGGGACATCCGTGCTTGATACTCTTGAAGACGTTGGTACACCACCAAACGCTTTTCTTTCAGATTTGACAACTCTTCAAGACGTCTTTCAATTTAGTTTTCCTCTTCATTAGGGAGCCTGTAGTGGAGAGCTACCCTATAAGATGAGAGCTCAATTTCAGCAAGAATGACTGCTTCGGTCTCATAGACTAGGGAAAAGAAGAACATTCTATAGGAGTTTTGTAGTTGTCTCAAAATAGACTTTCAATTCTTTCTTCTTTTTTTTTTTTTGGACTTCAAAAATACCCAACATTTGTCTGACGACCAGCAACGAGTTGCCAAATACTTCAGTACATCTTATGCCCATTTCTAAGGCGATTTCCAAGCCAACTATGAGGGCTTCATATTCTGCTTCATTATTTGTGAGGGATTCCATTAGAGCACATGAATAATGCAATATCCCTTTTTTCTGGGGTCATGAAGACAATTCATGCCCCTGCCATATTTGTTGATGTGCCATCAACCTTCAAAGAAGCCCGTGCAGCCTCATCAAAATATAATTATCAATATTCAAGGTGAGTTTCTTGTGCTTCATAAATTTCTTGAGCAGGGAGCACCTCCTCATCAATCAATTTTATATTCAGAGGTAGGGCTATTCATAATTCGGTTCAAACCGAAAAACCGAACCGAACCAGCCAATTCGGTTCGGTTCGGTTCGGTTCGGTTCGAGAAGTGCCACGGTTCAGTTCGGTTTTGTACAGTGAAACCGAATGAACCGAAATATATAATAAATATATTTTAATAATAAATATAACATAAAAGCGCGCCTAGCCCAGTGGCTAGGCGCGCTTCTTTTTTGAGGCGGCCCTGGGTTCGAAACCCAGGACCGCCCGCGCGTGTAGTTTAGGTTTTTTTTTTTGTTTTCGGTTCGGTTCGGTTTCCTCCAAAAAGAGATCTAAACCGAACCGAACCGAACCGTGAACAGCCCTATTCAGAGGGGAGTCTTCTGGCACTGGATGGGTTGTTAAGCACTCTGCCATGCACTGCCCCTTTTTTTCTTTTTATTTTTCTCTTCTTTTCCTTTTTTTCCTTTCTTTCTTCTCACTTTTTTTCCTTTTTTTTCATTTTTAAAGCTAGTAATACCCCTAGTGATGCACACATGGCCGCAATTAAAGGCTTGCCCTTGATAGGTGCCCCCAGCATAGGAAGATTGAGCAGATTTGGTTAAAGACTTTCTGACGTTCGTTGTCCCATATCGATGGGGCTTCTTTGTTTGTCAGTTTATGTAAGGTGATACCTTCCACTCTTGCTCTCGGAAGGATAAGCCTTTTCTTGAATTTTCTTTGGGGTTTTGAACAACCCTTATTTCATTTGTGGAGAAATCCTCGTCCATCTGGGCGTCATTCTCACCCATCTTTGTTTCAATTATTGGAAACTTTATGCTGACCATATTTACAACATAGTGAGCTGCGGGACCTTCCCGTGTCTCCTATCCGAGACCTCTTTTGTCGTTGTGGGGGAATGGTGGTTGCCCCCTGACATTGGTAGGGTACCACATTGCTTGATATAGTTTGGCTTTCATTTGACTTTGAACTTGAATATTTTGCTTCTGAGATTTTACCTTTATATGCTCTGGCATGTCTTTCAGATCTTTGACTATTTCCATCAACTTAGTGGCATCTTTTAGCCAAAATCATTTGGAGGCTGTTTGGGTGCAGGCTTCCCTTTATAGAACACTATTGGATGTCCTTCAGCATGGTAGGCCACAAAAGAATTTTAGAGGCTCCAGTGTGTGGACCTCCTGTGGATTGTCGTTTGTATAGGATTTAATGGCAGTGATATGCCAACTTCTATTACTTGGCTGATGGCATTAGTTCCAAGCTTGACAATGGGCCTATGCAGCTGTAATGGCCTTCGCTCAGGATCCTCCAACTGCATGCTGAGCTTTAATGCCGTTGTTGCTTCTTTATTGACAGTGAATTTTCCTTTTCTTTTTGGAGATGCCCCCACTATTTCTTTGCCTTTGTTTGCCTTGTTAAGGGGGCATCATTTTTGCTAAACCCTTGCACGTCCATGGTGGAGGGAGGATTGCAACATTGTCGCCTATTTCCGACTCTTGTTCTTTTTCTAGAGCAAGTTGTTCAGCTCTGAGGGGTGCCAAACTTTTTGCCCCCTCCTTAATTGGTGTTTGAGATGGCTTCTCATTTATTGCCACTGCGGGCATTGGCTTATTTATTTCAACAGTAGATTCTTCCTCTTCTCGTTCTTCTTTCAATTTTTTGATTTTCCTTCTCAAGACTACCAATTCTTGGAGGATTGCTTCTTTTGCTATTTCCTTAGGTGGGGCGACGCCACCGAGGTATGACTTTCTAGGTCGTTCTTTCTTTTGGAGTTTCTTAGGGGCTGGCCTTTTGTTTGTATTCACCAGGGTCCCGCTAGCTTCTTCTTGCTCATGGTGGAATGTTGCCCGAATAGCACCTTCCACTACCTCCCTCGGGAGTGATATGCAGCGACTCTGGACAGCTCATCTAGCTATCCAGCCTGCGCCATTTGTGCTTGGCCTTCATTGGGACCTAGCCTGGGCCATAACATGGATCACGTTGGCAGAAAACGTGAGTTTTGGTTGTTGGTGTGGCTTTGGTGGATTTACCAAGTGCTCAGCCATGTCAATAATTCCTGCTTGAATTAGTTTTTCTACTCGATTTTTGAACAGATAGCAATTTTCTAGAGCGTGACCCAGCACGCGATGATATGGGCAATAATTGGACTTGTCCACCATTGCTGCTTCTTCTGGGCGCTTGGGCTCTAGGAGTGTCATGAGATCCTCTTGGAGACATATGTCCAGCAACTCTCTTGTATGCTCTATGGTAAATGAATAAGGAGTGTTGAGCCTCTCACTTAGGGTGGGGGCTGATCTCCTTTCTTCTTTCTTTGGATTTGAAGAGTCGGGGGTATCTCCCTTGCCCTAGCTTTCCCCAGGGCTGCCGAAAAGTCCACGGTATTTACTTCTCGTGACTTGGTGTTTTCGTTTTTAGGAGCTTTACCCCTTCCATATGAAGCAGTGGGATTTTCGGCAAATAAGATTTCTATCTCCGCCACTGTGTTGTTGAGATGTTCAAATGTCTGGATATTGGCCCCTAGGAGCTTTTCCTTGATTTCTGGCTTCAGACTTCTTTGACATAGTTTCACCGCATCTTCATGTGTCGGTGGTTGTTCACATTTCATACTCATATCACGCCATCTTTTGATGAAGTCTAGAACAGACTCATTTTTGTTTAGCTTTAGTGATATGAGCTCTGCTAGGGTGACTCTTCTTTCTGTCACTCGGAAGCGCTCAAAGAACTTTCTTTGCATGTCTTCCCAACCAACTATCGAGTTGGGCTTCAGTCGGGCATACCACTGAAAGGCTGGCCCAGTAAGGGATGTTGAAAAATACCTCAAGAGGTAGGACTCTTCCGTAGCCAATTCTCCCATGATGCTCATGTAATGAGCTATATGTTCATGAGGTGACCCGTCCCCATTGAGTTTTAAGAATTTTGGGACCTTTGGGTGTTCTGCTGGGAGCTTTTTAAAGAGGTGGTGTACAGGGTATGGTACCCTATACAGGTCATAGGTGGCAGACCCTCATTCTGCTCAGCCATCTTTGCTTCAATTATTTGTTCAATCATGGCCCTCTGGGAGACCATTGTTCCTTCAAATGAAGTATTTAATTGTGGTGCATCATGCCTTTGTTTTGTGACATGCACTTCTTGGGTTTCCCCATGGCTTGAATTTGGATTTTCAATTGGTTGTTCGGCCAGATGTTCTGTGCATGGAATATTTGGCGGCAAATTTCCCAGGGCTGGTGTCGTTGTGGGCAATGCTGGCTGGCTTGCTTGTTGAAGTTGCTGAGGTTGCAATATCTGTTGTGCCTGTTCTGGAGGCTGTACTGGTGGTGATTGTTGTGGTGGCAGTGGCTCCGCCATCCCCAATTGTTGCATAAGACTTTCTAACATGGCTTTTAGCTTCTGATTTTCTTGCATTACCATTTCTAAATTTGGCAATAAAGGTACCCTGATATTAGGGTTTTCAGCAGGTCGACCCTGACCCAGAGGGTGATTTGATGTGGTGGCAATGTCAGCCGCCCCCAAGCCTCCTTCATTTTGGTGTGGTAAGTCCACCTCCACATTTACCCGGTCAAGCCAGGCTCGAGCTTGCTCCCTTCTCCATATTTGAGGTTTCTACCTGGTCAGCTATTGCAGGCAGGTTGATGTTAGAGGCATAGCATGTGTATATGTGCATGCCTTCTTCAGTGATTTGCACTGTTCTTCTTTTCTTCTGCCTAGGGCGTACAGTGGCACCCAGGCATTGGAAGACTGATTTTCTAGGGACATCATCATCCCTCTTGTGTTCTTCTGACTTGAAATTTTGCCCTGTCTCCGGGCTTGCTTGTCTTCTTTCTTGATATACCCCTTTCCTTTTAGATCCTCTTTGCAGATCAACCGGTAAAGAAGGGGTGCATTCTTTAGTTCGAGACTCTTGGGAAGACTCCCTTTGTCTTTCTTGGACTTTTCTTCTCCCGAAGGTTTGCCAGTTTGTTGGGTCCTGCTCCATGACCATTCTTACATTCTTTCGCCCTATTAGAGATTCTAGGGCCCTTCTCCTTCTGAGTTCTTGAGCTTTTTCTTTGGTAACCCACACCTACTTAACACGAGGCGGGCTATATATCTCATCATTTTTGTATTTCTTGAAGCCAATGTCGTCAAATTTGTGGTTCTTGGTTTCAGGTTTCCTCCATTGTTTCTTCATATCTTTTACTTTAAAGCTTGGCTTGTCCTGCCGCACTTTAGGCAGTATGCCGAATTTGTTCCTTACCGGAATGGTAGCCACATGCTGCTCTGGTATCATCATGGTTTCACTGCCGTCCAGGCGGATTCGGAGCTCGCCAATGCGGACAGTCTCTCCAGAACTTGAAATGCCACGAATTGTGGGCTTCTTGCCAGACTTGCGCTTTCTGTTCTTTCCAGTAGTTGGAGTGTCGGTGAAGTTGATAGCATAAGTGGTGAACATCTGCATCAAGTTAGCCTCCTGAGCTTGAGACTCTTCTTTTGCTTTGCTTGCTTCATGGACTTTGGCAGTAGTAGGTAATACAACCGATATCACGCCCAAGAAGTATGGAGATTCCACCACAGGGGGAAAAGCTCCAAACCTAGTCGGTGTTGTGAGATAGCCATTCCTTATGTGGTCCTGGACCACAAGCGGGCCGAAGACCACCCACGGAGTATGAGCAAGAGTTGCCATTGCAGAGTTATGACCTGCACAAAAAAATTAAAATGTGAGTACATCTTATTGTTAGGGTGTTGTCTGATGGAGAGATGAAGGAAAGGGAGGTCCCCAGCAGAGTCGCCATCTTTGTTAGAATATTTTTAACATTTAAAAAAAAATTAAATTTATCTTTAGATTTGATTTATTTGGCTTTTTATTTATTTACATAGATATGGTCTTATTTAGTTCATTTGACCTCCCCCACTAACTGCGGTTAGTGTTAATTATATCAACACAAAGGCTGGATACCCTTGATTAGCCATCAGACAAACCCGTTGAAATAAAAGAATGTGACTCACATTTGAATGAAATGAATTATACATGAAAAGAGACACAGTTGCAAACATGCAGTTCATTTTTTTGGAATTTTTTGATATTTATTTCATTTTTTATTGATTTTTAAATTTATTTTCTCATTTTTTGGTATTTTAGAATTATTGATTCATTTATTTAAACATTTTCGTTATTTATTTATTTAAATTAGGATTATATAGATTAAATTAATATTTTCATTTATTTAGTTGATTTAAATGGGGATTAACTTAAGGTGGATCAAAAATGATGTGAGACATGACTTGTTTGTTGATTTTATGTTATTGAAAATTAGATGAAAATGTTTGTGAAATATTTTATTAAGGTTGGTTGAAAAATTGGTTAGTTTTGGTTAAGAAACCAAGTAGCGAAGTGTTTGAAATAAACGTGACACTACGTGTAATTACTCGTATAATGTGTGATTAAATGAGATAAATTAGCTCAATGCGCCCATTAAACATCACATGCACGAATATATCACAGGGCGGCCCATTAACCATCATTGGGCCCATTAAGCATCAAGCAATACGGTCATTTAATTCATCATATCATGGAAATTACAAGTCCGGCCCAATAAGCAGCTTATGGCCCAATAAGAAATTTGGCCCAACACGGGGAAGCCCAATGGACCTTGTTTCTAAATTAGAGAAAATTAAATCGTGCCTTGCACGATGTTCTTTAGGGCTGCCTTGCAGACTCTTTCCCTGGACTGCCTTGCAATCTCTTCCCGAAGCCTTGCTCGGGTTTTCTCTCTTCAAAAATCCACCCCTCCTTGGAGCGCCCCCCCCCCCCCCCCTTCTTTTTATAGTGAATGGAGGAAGAACCCCCGGCCGGAACGTTTGCGTTCCCTCCCCAGAGGTCTTGCATTCTTCACAGGGGTTTTATGAAATTTTCGGGTCATGTATTTGCATTTTAATCCTTGCTTTTTTCTTTTCTTTATGTTCTTTCCCTTTCCGTTTTTTGTTCGGCCCCTTCCGGACTGGCTCTGCGCGAAGCAGAGCAGGGAAGAGGGGGGATGCGTGACCCCCCTCCTCCCTCTCTTCCTTGCTTGGCGGCGGCGTCCCTCCCGGGCTAACAGCGGCAGCAGCGGCGAGGGCGAGCAGCAAGGGGGCTGGCGGTGGCTCCTCACACAGAGCAGGTAGCGGTAGCGGCCAAGGGGGAAGCCGACGGCGTGTGAACAACAACAGCAGCAGGAGCAAGATGGCGGCGGCTGGAGCAGCAACGGCAAGGGCGAGAATGGGCGGCGGCGGTGAGGCCGAGCGGCGACGGAGCCTGCGGTGGGGGCTAGGGCCGGCGGCGGTCCACCCAGGCAGGGTTGGCGGCAGCATCCTCTCCTCCCCTGCTCCGTCTTCCCCCTCCTGCCGTGGAAAACACCAGGCAGAGGCGAAGGCTTGGGGAGGCGCAGACCACAGTAGCAGTGGCTGCTGGTAAGGCCTCCCGTCTCTCACATTTTTTCGATTTTCATTTATTTATTCTGTTTATTCGCCCCTTTTTTCTATTTCTTCTATGGAATCGGCTGGTGAAAATCCGGCACAACAATCTCACAGCCCAAAAGGGGCATGTGAGTGAAGATTGGAAAGCTGAATGGCAGATTAGGTTGGCAACCCGTAGGGCATACATAGGCCAAAACCCAAAAGAAATGGGATGAATTTGATAGTCCGAAATGGATATGAAAGTCAAACCCAAAAGGTATAGAATTGGATCTGACAACCCAAAAGGGCCATGTGAGTCGAGTCTCGAAAGCCGAATGGTTGATTAGGTTAGCAACCCGTAGGGCATTGTTTAACATGCGAAATTTTCTTCCAATCTTTATCTTTTAGAAGAAAAAGATAAATTGTGATGTTTATCTATTCTGCGGGCATGCCAGTCTATTAAAACAGACAAGTTTCATTCATGTATCAAGCAATTTAGGTGTCGTGTACTGGACCATTCCCCGTCGATAATTCGACGTTTCATTTACATCGAGGAGAACTCGAACACCTTTGATACATGGCTAGACCTGGCTATTGAAAACATATTATGAGCGAGAAAGGCCCCCTTCACATCGGGTTCATCTTTCCATGTGGAATTATGGCCATTTCGTCAATGTATTTATCCACGTTGGGGGCTGATTAGCCTCATTTCTCATAAATTTAGAACTGATTTGTGAAGCATCCCAAAAAAATGTGGACTGATTCATCATTCCCCGCATTTCTCGGGACTGATTTGCAATTTCGTCCCAAAATGATGGACTGATTCATCATTCCCTTCATTTCTAGGGACTGATTTGCAATTTCGTCCCAAAATGGTGGACTGATATATAAATCTCCCTTTATTTAGGGACTGGTTTGTAAAATCTCCCTTTAAAACATGGATTGGTTCACAATTTCTCCATATTTTGGGGACTGATTCACAATTTCTGACCACATGAGGGTTATTTTGCAATTTTTCTGATGGATAGGGGTCATTTTATAATTTTTCTGGGCCCCTATCTCTTTAGGATATTATTCCTGATTTTTCAGAAATTTTCCAACATTTATACATGTGTAAAATTCGATTGATTTGAAAAGGCTATGTATTTTGGTCATTTATATAAATAAAAAGGATTCAGGGTTTTTTTGTAATTTTTCTTAAGAATAAGGATGGCCTTATATAAGACATCATTTCTGAATTTTCAGAATTTTTAGAAATGGCTTTGACATCCCTTTTGCGTAGGAAGTATTAAATTCAGAAAGTTTCCTTGTTTTGGTCATTTATACGAATGAACAGAAGATGAGGTTTTTCTGTAATTTTTGTGCAGAAAATATTGTAGCAGACCAAACATATAAATTTGTTGTATTATTTTCATTCCTTCTTCTGTCATGGACAGGGCTTTCATGAGGAACCGTCCATTGAGTCCATTTCTAAACCTAGATTGATTTGGAAAGGTTACATAACTAATATGGCCTTGCCTTAAACAGAGCAGACCAACTTTCCACACTTCAACACAGAGCAAACAGGAATTCCAGGAAGCTCCAAGACTTGGTGTTTTCTGGATTTTTTTCCTTTCTTCCTTCTGTTCCCGTTCTTCTGTCCCAGAACTTCGTGGACTTCTCAGAACTTGGAGCTTGGTGTCTTTGGTGCTTGAAACTCTCCCCCTAGAGCTTGGATCTTGGTCCCCTTTTACAGGGGTTGAGCAAGTGGGTGGGGGTACCACCGGAGTGTGCACACCACCGGGGTAAACATTTATTTCATGCCTTTTCCCCTCCCCCATTTTTCTATTTTTTTTTTCATGGAAAAAAAAGGGCGCACCCCAAAGGGGACCCCCGGTGGTGTACACCACCGGGAAGCCCACCCGGTGGTGTATACCACCGGACAGTGGGTGTAAGGTCTCGGGTCTTAGCAGATCCTTATTGGGTCTTGTAGAGGTTCGGGTGTGGTTGACGACAAGGTCCGTGGTCGTTGACTTGGGGTTGACGACCAGGGGTTAGCCGTTGACTGTGAGTTAGCGTCCAGCGATGTGGACGTTTGTTGTTGAACTCGACGACAAGCGGTTTGGACGTCAACCTATAGGCGGTTCAGTAGGCGGCTAGAGATGTGGACGCCAATTGGTCGCGCCTGTAGAAATAGGGCAGCCCGAGAGCAGAAACCTTTCTTCTCTTTTCCTTCCTTTCCCTCCACTTCTGCCTTTGTCTGTTTCCACTGCTTCTGATGGTTGATGGAAGATCGTGGGAAGGCTCTGGTATGCGTGGCGGTGCTTGATCGGGCGGGAAACGCAAAGATTTGGTGTAATTCGCGCGGAGACTTCGAGGGGTTCCGGTGCGATTAGTGGCTGTTTGGGAGTTTTTAAGGCGTTCTGAGGTAGGGACTTAACTCCTTTAACCCTCCTTAGCAAATCAACATGCTCATTTGTATGGATTAGTATGCTAATTGCATTTTAGGGTTGGGTTATACCATGCCGGGATTTTGGGTGTTTTGGATGATCCAAGCGCTGGATCATATATTTCCGAAGTTCTGGTAGAATTAGAGGATGTGAGGAGGCATTTCCCTCCATCAGTAAGCGTTCTGGTTGGGTGATTTTACCCAATTGGACTGACCCGGTGCTGTTCTGGGTCTAGGGGACTGGAGAACTTAACGTCCACATCTGTTGACGTTGAGATCTTCAAGGTTGATATAAACGACAAGGTCGATTGCCGTTGAGTTAGGGTTAACGGCATGGTGAGTGTCGTCTACATCATATTAGCGACAATCGATGCTGCCGTTAGTATCCTGTGTCCCAACAGGCTTAAGTCCTGTTCTGTGTTCAAGGTGTTGACATGTGATGTCCGCCCTGTTAACACATTCTGCCAGGCTTAGAGTGTGACTTCGCCTGTGCATATGAGTAATTAATTGTGACACGAGGTGTTCACTTACTGTATGGAGTTTCAGGCGTTGAGTGTGTTCCGTCTGTTGTACGCACGTTGCGTTACCGCGTGCCCGTTTCTGTTGTGTTTCCTAGGCGTGGGTGCGACTCCGTCTAGATGACTAGCGTATGGTTGTCCTCCGCTAGTGAGCCAGGACGCCGAGTGCGACTCTGTCCTGTGCGTACTCCTTGTGGTGGTTTCGAGCCGGTCTCCGTGGAGCCCCTTCTCTACTGCTAGGGTCAGGCGTAGGGGAAAAATCGGTCGTGGACCAGACGCGAGAGAGAGCGTCTGTAGTGTGAACACGTGGCTGGGGTTGAGAGCCTATGTGGTGACGGGACGCCGAGCCACAGACCCTAGCTGAGTCCTACTTACTCTGTGTGTGTGTGTGTGTGTGTGTGTGTGTGTGTGTGTGTGTGTTACTGAGCCGTGAGGTTTACAGTTTTGGGTTGTGATGCGACGTGTATTTACTTTCAGTTTTTACTTTCCGCACTCTAGTACTGTTGCCGGTGGGGGTTACTTTTCCCTACTGGGTCTCTTTTCTTGAGACTCACTCCCCTCCCTTTCAGGTGGGTCGTCATCGACTCCCGTTCCAGGCGAGTCTAGCCACTCCGGTGTTGGTGCGCCTTAGCTGCAGTGAGTAGTACTTTTTGTTGTACTTAGCTCGGACTCTGAGTTGTACATGTTATGTTCATGTATAGTGGAATTTTACAGCTTTGCATGGTGTGTATCTTCTTATATATAGTCTCCTCGGACGTTCACTTCCTACCCTTTCGAGCTTGTCTCGTGGGTTAGCGGGTCAGAATTTAACCCGGAGTTAGTGTATTCATGTTGTATTTTTGCTCTATGTATAGTACTATGGCACCTAGGTGACGTCCTAGAGAGGGAGGGCTGAGCAGGCGACTCGTCAGGAGGCTGGAGACGCTCCGCCACCTCAGCAGACACAGCCTTTGCCACAGGACGCACACAGTGGTATTGTTCCGCCGCCACCTCCTCCTCAGGTAGCTCAGGGATTGAACATGACTCGATTTCTTAAGGGGATGGCTCAGTTTGTAGCTCAGCACCGTGATGCGCCGGTACCCCAGGGTGGTACTGGGAAGGTGTTGAGGGAGTTCTTACAGTTTCAGCCTCCCCAGTTTTTGGGCCAACCTGATCCAGATGTAGCGCGGGCGTGGTTGGATGCAGTGGAGTGGACTTTCCGTTCCATGGAGTGTGTTCCGAGGAGCGAGTGTTGCTAGCTAGTTACCAGTTGCAGGCGCAGGTGTTGACTTGGTGGTCCTCTGAGTGGGAGACTACTTTTCAGTCTCGCCCACTTAGACAGATTCCGTGGCAGGAGTTTGTGTTTTTTTGAGAGAGCCTTCTGTCCTACTTACGTCCGGACGGAGAGGTTGTACCAGTTTTGGACTTGCAGCAGAGGGACTTTACTGTAATGCAGTACAGGGCCAGATTTGTAGAGCTAGGGCGTTATGCTCCGCAGATTATGGCAGATGAGGGTCTGAGGACTCAGCAGTTTGTGAGGGGCTTGAGGCCAGAGCTCAGGCAGGCGCTGATAGTGCACGTGTCACAGACTTGGACGCGGCCTATCAGACAGCGGCAGCGTTGGAGGCAGACACTTTACGGACCCGTGCTCGGAGCGCAGAGGTTCAGACGCAGGTAGTTCCACTCAGCCTCGACAGCAGCAGGGTAGTGTGCAGACGACTCCGAGGACTGCGACTTCCTACGCGTCCACTTCTACTGGGACGACGGCGAAGTCAGGATCTCGGAGGAAGTTTCGGCGTGATGAGAGGCAGGCAGAGCAGAGACAGCAGTCTGTTGGGAGTGTTCAGCAGCGGTAGGGCAGCCTTTGCAGCAGGGTACCACGTTCTTTGCTGGTCAGTGTTACCGGTGTGACCAGATAGGTCACATGGGCGCAGATTGTCCTTTGCTACCTCGTGTGCCGCAACAGCAGACCCAGTCACAGCCCCGAGTGCAGCAGCAGCAGCAGGCACCCGTGCAGCAGCGTCAGCAGACCGGAAGTTCTGGTGGGTCGAGAGGTAGAGGTCGTGTGACTCACTTGACCCGTGCAGACGCGGAGGCAGCTCAACTAGTGGAAGGTACTGTTACAGTTTTTGGTTATACAGCTAGAGTTTTGTTTGATTCCGGTGCCTCTCACTCTTTTGTGTCTGAGGAGTTTTTAGACTCCCTTGGAGAGTTGAGTTCGGGAGAGTCTGTTGAGCTAGCAGTAGAGTTGCCGACAGGGGACTTTGTTCTTACGTCCTACTGTCTCGAGGAGGTACCTGTGCAGTTACAGGATCAGTGGTTGTCAGCTCGCTTATTTGCTTTGCAGTTGCAGGACTATGATGTAATTTTGGGTATGGACTGGTTAGAGCGGTATGGTGCAGTGATGGATTACCAGAAGAAGAGGGTGCACTTGCGGATACCTGGGGAAGCGGCGTTCTACTTCCAGGGTATCGTATCTCTTACTTCTCGCTTTTTAGTTCTGCTTTGAGGGCGGGGAGGTTGCTTGCCTCTGGTTGTCAGGGTTTCTAGTTTCTGCTATTACTTGACCAGGTTGCCACGGGAGTGGGGGACATTCCTGTAGTGTGTGAGTTTCGGATGTTTTTCCGAAAGAGTTGCTGGTTTACCGCCAGAGAGAGAGATTGAGTTTACTGTGGAGTGGTCCTGCAGTACCATTGCTCAGGCACCGTACTTATGGAACCAGCAAAGTTGAGGGAGTTGAAGAGGCAGCTTGAGGAGTTGTTGGAGAAGGGCTATATTCGTCCTAGCTTTTCTCCTTGGGGGTCACATGTTCTGTTTGTCAGGAAGAAGAATGGTAGCTGAGATTGTGTATTGATATAGGAAGCTGAACCAAGTGACCATCAAGAATAGGTATTCTTTGCCTAGATTGACAATCTCTTTGATCAGCTTCAGTCTGCTCATGTCTTTCGAAGATTGACTTGAGGTCGGGCTACTATCAGTTGCGGATTAGAGATTCTGACATTGAGAGGACTGCTTTTCGGACCAAATATGGACACTTTGAGTTTTTGGTGATGCCATTTGGGCTCACAATGCACCAGCGGCCTTCATGGATCTGATGCACCGGGTGTTCCACCAGTTCTTGGACCGGTTTGTCGTAGTGTTTGTTGACGACATTCTGGTGTACTCCGCTTCGGAGGAGGAGCACGCGAGCACTGAGGATCGTGTTGCAGACTTTGCGAGAGCACCAGTTGTATGCCAAACTTAGTAAGTGTGAGTTTTGGCTACAACAGGTTCACTTTTTGGGGCACGTGATCTCAGGTGAGGGAGTTTCTGTGGATCCAGCGAAGGTCGAGGCGAGTTTTACAGTGGGAGAGTCCCAGATCTGTGTCTGAGATTCGTAGCTTTTGGGCTTGGCAGGTTACTACCACAGGTTTGTTCGGGACTTTTCTCAGGTTGCTGCACCCTGACTCGGTTGACGAGAAAGGGGGTTCCGTTTTTGTGGTCGGAACAGTGTGAGCAGAGCTTCATAAAGTTGAAGCGACTGCTTACGTCAGCGCCAGTCCTTGCCTTACCTTCAGGTGAAGAGGGTTTTGAGGTTTGCACAGATGCTTCAGTGTTGGTCTGGGTGCGGTTTTGATGCAGCAAGGCGAGGGTGGTGGCTTATGCGTCTCGCCAGCTTAAGCCCCACGAGGAGAGTTACCCAACCCATGACCTAGAGCTTGCAGCTGTGGTGTTTGCTTTGAGGATTGGCGTCTTTACCTGTACGGAGTGAGTTTTGTAGTCCGTACCGACCACCAGAGTTTGAGGTATGTGTTTTCTAGAGGGATCTGAATATGAGGCAGCGTCGATGGATGGAATATCTAAAAGACTATGATTTTAGCATTGAGTATAAGCCTGGAAAGGCGAATGTAGTTGCAGATGCCTTGAGTAGGAAAGCACAGATGAGTCATCTGATGCTTAGAGAGTGGCAGTTGTGGCAGTCTGCGAGCAGAAGGTCTTTCAGAGTTTCGTCCAGTCGTCGACAATGGTGTGTTGGGCAGTTTGTTGGCGGCCCGCCGTTGTGAGACAGGTTGCTGAGGCTCAGCAGGCAGATCCGAGTTGCACAGTGTGTTGCTTCTCCAGAGGTTGAGCTTTGCGAGGACAGGACGTTAGGTACGAGATAGAGATAGCTATGTTCTGTTGAGGAGTCTGTCAGGAGAGTTGTGTTGCAGGAGGCACATGGTTCCAGGTACTCGATTCATCCAGGGTCGACCAAGATGTATCACAGATTGAGACGTCAGTTTTGGGGGCCTGGGATGAAGAGGACATAGCGGCTTTTGTTGCTAGGTGTTGGTCTATCAGCAGGTGAAGGACGAACATCAGCGTCCGGAGGACTTGTGCAGCGGGTAGAGATTCCGACGTGGGAAGTGGGACCATGTGACGACTGACTTTGTTTGTGGTTTGCCGAGGACATCTGGAGGTTTTGACAGCATTTGGGTTCTTATGGACAGATTGACGAAGACTGCCAGAGTCTTGCCTGTCAGGACTAGTTGGGGCGTGAGTAGGTTGGCCGCGTTGTACGTAGAGCGGATTGTTCCTTTGCACGGAGTGCCGATCTCTATTATGTCAGATAGGGATCCTCGCTTCACTTCTGGTTCTGGCGCAGTTTCCAGAGAGCTTTGGGGACAGAGTTGGCTTTTAGTTCCGCTACCACCCTCAGTCAGACGGTCAGTCAGAGCAGACTATCCAGACTTTAGAGGACATGCTTAGAGCTTGTTGTCTGGAGTGGTAGGGATCGTGGACAGCTCACTTGCCGTTGGTCAAGTTTGCTATAATAATAGCTATCACTCCAGTATCGGTTTGGCACCATATGAGGCTTTGTACGGACGACGGTGTTGCACTCCTCTTAACTGGTTCGAGGTTGGCGAACGGATTGTCACAGGACCAGAGTTAGTACAGCAGGAGTTGAGGTAGTTCAGCTTGTGAGGCAGAGGCTTCAGTCAGCTCAGAGTCGGCAGAAGAGTATGCAGATCAACGCAGACGACCCGCTCGAGTTTCAGGTAGGGACCAGTCAGGTGTTGTCAGTGTGTTCTATGAAGGGAGTGGTGAGGTTTGGTAAGCGTGGAAAGTTGAGTCCTCGCTTATTGGGACCTTTCACCATCTCTGAGCGTGTCGGAGGTTTGGCGTACAGACTTGAGCTTCCGTCAGAGTTGGCAGCAGTCCACGATGTGTTCCACGTGTCGATGCTTCGGAGGTACCTTCTGACGAGTCTCAAGTTCTTCAGAGCACAGAGTGGTTGAGGTGACTCCAGTGTTGACTGTACCAAAGTTTCCGTTGCATTATGAGGATCGCCGAGTTCAGAGGTTGAGGAACAAGGCAATCCCTTTAGTTCGTGTTGCGTGGGCGGCACTCAGGGGTGAGTCGACATGGGAGCGAGAGGACGAAATGCGCGAGCAGTTTCCGTACCTCTTTGGTGAGTCTTCTTTCTTTATGTTGTTTGAATTTTGAGGGCCAAAATTCCTTAAGGGGGGGGGGCTGTAAGGTCTCGGATCTTAGCGGATCCTATTGGGTCTTGTAGGGTTCGGGTGTTGGTTGACGACAAGGTCCGTGGTCGTTGACTTGGGGTGACGACCAGGGGTTCGGGTGTGGTTGACGACAAGGTCCGTGTCGTTGACTTGGGTTGACGACCAGGGGTTAGCCGTTGACTGTGAGTTAGCGTCCAGCGATGTGGACGTTTGTTGAACTCGACGACAAGCGTTTGGACGTCAACCTATAGGGTTCAGTAGGCGGCTAGAGATGTTGGACCAATTGGTCGCGCTTGTAGAATAGGGCAGCCCGAGAGCAGAAATCTTTCTTCTCTTTTCTTCCTTTCCCTCCACTTCTGCCTTTGTCTGTTTCCACTGCTTTTGATGGTTGAAGGAAGATCGTGCGAAGGCTCTGGTATGCGTGGCGGTGCTTGATCGGGCAGGAAACGCGAAGATTTAGTGTAATTCGCGCGGAGACTTCGAGGGGTTCCGGTGCGATTAGTGGCTGTTTGGGAGTTTTTAAGGCGTTCTGAGGTAGGGACTTAACTCCTTTAACCCTCCTTAGCAATCAACATGCTCATTTATGGGATTAGTATGCTAATTGCATTTTAGGGTTGGGTTATACCATGCCGGGATTTTGGGTGTTTTGGATGATCCAAGCGCTGGATCATTATTTCCGAAGTTCTGGTAATTAGAGGATGTGAGGAGGCATTTCCTCCATCAGTAAGCTTCTGGTTGGGTGATTTTACCCAATTTGACTGACCCGATGCTGTTCTGGGTCTAGGGGACTGGGAACTTAACGTCCACATCTGTTGACGTTGAGATCTTCAAGGTTGATATAAACGACAAGGTCGATTGCCGTTGAGTTAGGTTAGCGGCATGGTGAGTGTCCGTCTACATCATATGCGACAATCGATGCTGCCGTTAGTATCCTGTGTCCCAGCAGGCTTAAGTCCTGTCTGTGTTCAAGGTGTTGACATGCGATGTCCGCCCTGTTAACACATTCTGCCAGGCTTAGAGTGTGACTTCGCCTGTGCATATGAGTAATTAATTGTGACACGAGGTGTTCACTACTGTACGGAGTTTCAGCGTGAGTGTGTTCCGTCTGTTGTACGCGCGTTGCGTTACCGCGTGCCCGTTTCTGTTGTGTTTCCTAGGCGTGGGTGGGACTCCGTCTAGATGATTAGCGTATGGTTGTCCTCCGCTAGTGAGCCAGGACGCCAAGTGCGACTCTGTCCTGTGCGTACTCCTTGTGGTGGTTTCGAGCCGGTCTCCGTGGAGCCCCTTCTCTACCGCTAGGGTCAGGCGTAGGGGAAAAATCGGTCGTGGACCAGACGCGAGAGAGAGCGTCTGTAGTGTGCACACGTGGCTGGGGTTGAGAGCCTCTGTGGTGACGGGACGCCGAGCCACAGACCCTAGCTGAGTCCTACTTACTGTGTGTGTGTGTGTGTTACTGAGCCGTGAGGTTTTCAGTTTTGGGTTGTGATGCGACGTGTATTTACTTTCAGTTTTTACTTTCCGCACTCTAGTACTGTTGCGGTGGGGGTTACTTTTCCCTACTGGGTCTCTTTTCTGAGACTCACTCCCCTCCCTTTCAGGTGGGTGTCTCGTCGACTCCCGTTCCAGGCGAGTCTCCACTCCGGTGTTGGTGCGCCTGTACTTTTTGTTTGTACTTCTGTACTCTGTACTTAGCTCGAACTCTGAGTTGTACATATTATGTTCATGTATAGTGGAATTTTACAGCTTTGCATGGTGTGTATCTTCTTACATATAGTCTACTCGGACGTTCACTTCCTACCCTTCCGAGCTTGTCTCGTAGGTTAGCGGGTCAGAATTCGGGTTACTGGTTGCTTATTGGTAATGCGGATTCTGGGTCGTTACAGTGGGGCCCACTTGGGTTTTCCCTCCGGTGGTGTATACCACCGGTGGTATGCATGGCCGGTGGTGTATACCACCGGATAGTGGGGCCCACTTGGTTTTCCCTCCGGTGGTGTACACCACCGGTGGTACGCATGGCCGGTGGTGTATACCACCGGACAGTGGGACCCACTTGGGTTCTCCCACCGTGGTGTATACCACCGGTGGTATGCCACCGGACAGTGGGGCCCACTTGGGTTTTTTCCTCCGGGGTGTACACCACCGGTGGTATGCATGGCCGTGGTGTATACCACCGGACAGTAGGGCCCACTTGGGCTTCTTCCTTAGGTGGTGTACACCACCGGTGGTGCGTTTTGTTGGCCGGTGGTGTACACCACCAGGCTATCTCACCGGTGGTCCTTTTTTTCATCTTCTCCTATAAATACTCACGTGGGCCATTGGCTTTTGTCACGTGGTTTGTTCCAAGGAGATTTTTTTTTTACTTTGTTGGCTTGTGCGGGAGAATTAGTCATTTTCACGCCGTTTTTTCTTCGGACATGGGTATCGGACGCACCCTTTGCACATATGACATGTCACGCTATTTTTCTGTATTTATTTATTCCAAAAATTCAGAATAAATAATTTTATTTCATTTATTCATTATGAAAATTACGGATAAATAGCCCAATGGGTTATCTTTCACCCGGACCCCAGCTAAATTTTTTTCCTTTGTTTACTTGTTCCAACACTTAGAACAAGTGTAATAAAATTCATGGGGGGGGGGGGGGGGATTTTATTCCGAAAACGCCGGGATTTAGATGGTTTCCACTCTGTTTCATCTTGGAGGGACCACTTTCAGCTTTTTCAAAGTCTCACAGAAATAGACATTTTTTCCTTTATCTATTTTCTGCGATTTAATTTGAAAAATCAGAACAAATGCTTTCTTTTTCATTTATTTGTCCTGAAAATTCAGAATAAAGGATTTGGGGAGTTGTTTGTATCCGGGCACCCGAATAAATATTTTTTTCTCCCTGTATACTTGTTCTAAAAAGATCGAAACAAATATTTTTCATTGGGAAAATTATGATGAACATTTTTTGGGTTCAACAGGCATACATAGGCCAAAACCCAAAAGATATATGATGGATTTGATAGTCCAATATGGACATGAAAGTCAAACCCGAAAGGTATAGAATTGGATATTACAGCCCAAAAGGGGCATGTGAGTCAAGACCCAAAAGCCAAATGGCTAGGACATGCATAGGACAAACCCAAAAGATATAGGATGGATTTGACAGTCTGATACAAACATGAAAGTCAAACCTAAAAGGTAATTGGATCTTACAGTCCGAAAGGGGTATGTGGTCAACATTCGAAAGCCGGATGGCGGACAGGGTTGAAAGCCCATAAGACATGCATAGGCCAAATCCAAAAGATATAGAATGAATTTGACAATTCAAAAGGGACATGAACATCAAACACAGACGGTATATGTGGGTGGATTTAATAGCCCAAAAGTGGCATGTGAGTCAAATCCGAAGGTTGAAGGGATAAGCCACGGCAGGACATGGCATTATGAGCCAATGTGGGAATTGTGGTGCTGCGAGATGGAGTCATGGACTCAAATTTACCCGTAGGGAAATAGTGCAAAGAGAGTTTTTTGTTGTTTTTTTTTTTAAGTTCACATTACCAACCTTACTGTCCTTTTGGAATTTCCCTGAGGTTGGCCCCTTTTAGCTTTTTCTAGTACGCCATTTCGGGTTTTCACGCTGAGGGGTTACCCATTTTTGCCTAAGACACTCTTACGCATTTTCACCTTAGCAAAGTTTGGTCTTTTACCCTTAACCACCTCTTATATAGGTGATGGCTAAGTCTGCTGGGGTAGCAATACTTTTAGCTCCCCCCCCCCCCTTTTTTTTTTTTGAAGTTCAATTTGAAACTTCATCAAGAAGAGGCATAGCCTGTGATGATTGTTGTGGAAACTTGTACTGTAGCACATAGTAAAGCTTCATATGTTTGCCACTGAGAGGAGAGAAGGGACTATTTCCCTTATGATCGACCACTATGTATGCGCCTCCTTTATAGACCTTTTGAATGATGTAAGGTTCATGCCAGTTGAGCTGAAGCTTTCCACTGGACCTCCCTGCCAAGACATCTTTTTCATTCATCATGACAACATCACCCCTTTTGAATGTCCTTGCTTGACAAACTTATCATAAGCATATGTCATGCGGGATTGATACACTTGTAAGTGCTTATAAGCTTGGAGTCTTCTGCCTTCAAGGTCTGACAACTCTTTAAGCCTTCTTTCTATTTCAATTTGGTCTTGGCCTGGCAACCCGGTAAGAACAGCAACGTAGTAAGAGGCCAATTCAATCTCCATAGGGACCATTGCTTCATCCCCATAGACCAAGGAGAAAGGGGAACACCCCATAGGGGTCTTGTATACAGTCTGGTAGGCCTATAAGGCTTCATAGACTTTCTCTCCCCAATCTCTCCTACGACCAACAACAATTTTGGCTAATAACTTGTAGAGAGTCTTGTTGAAGGATTCAGCCAACCTATTGGCTTGGGGATTATAAACCAATGATGTCCTTCAATCAATGTGGAACTTGGACGTCAAGGAATACACAGACTTGTTTCTAAATGGCGTACCATTACGTTATTCGATATGATTCAGTTAAGAGTGCCAAATCTATATATTATGTAGTCCCTTACAAATTGGGTAACAATTTCACCAGTGACTTCTCAAAGCAGAATAGCCTCCGTCCATCTGGAGAAATAATCGATAGCGGCCAAGATAAACTTGCGGCCTTAAGATGAAGGTGGGAATGGTCCCATGATATTCATACCCCATTCTGCAAATGACCAAGTTGGCATAGTTGGATGGAGCAAGTTAGGAGACCTTCTGGGTACTGGCCGAAAACTTAACATTGATGACATATACAAACATAATGATTACAATCTATGTACATAGTAGGCCAATAAAACCCTTTCAACTTGATGTTGTTCTTCACCCTGGCCCCTACTTGGTGAGCCCCACATAATCCAGAATCGACTTCGCACATCACAGTCTACGCTTCCTTTGGTGAGATACACCGTAGGAGAACTGAACGATCCATCTCGTGCGCGAGCTTAAGGAGTAAACCTGATGCGGAACACAGAAGAAGCAAGGGAGAAACAGCCGGAGTCTCACCGGAGAGGAGGTAGAAGGCGGGACGATAAAGCCTTCTCGGCTGGGCTTCGCGCCAAACCCTTTTCGGGCACCCCTCCGTCGCAGAGGAAGAAGAAGAGCAGCGGCTCCAAGTTTTCTCAAAAGCAATAAAATCTGTTCTTTTTTTCTCTAAATCGGTGCTTACAAGTATTTAAAGAGATTTGGGCTATTCCCAATCCTAATGGACTTCAAATTAAAGAAAGACTTTTATGCCTAATAAAACTTGTCATATTAGAAACTTACATAATCCTACCCAAATACAACTACTCAAATAAAGAAATGCAAAAATACATAATAAAAACTAAATGGACTCTAATTTGACTCTTTTTGGACTACTTTACCCTTGGACTTAAAAATAGTGCGAAAATTACACCCAAAATTACAGAAAAATAAAAAATCTCCAATTGGACTCCAAATGGGCCAAACCAAGTATGTAGCTTCTCGCTCCCCATCATTCTCCCCTGGTTCGAGAAAACTCGTCCTCGAGTTTTGAAGTGTCGCAATATCCATACAAGTGGCAGGGGATTAATGAAGTCATGCACTAATAAAGTCACCATAAGGATATCCAAACCAATAAGCCTTCTGAAAAGTTACAGTCTGCATAGAATGTGTGCATCAAGATCGGACCATATCATATCATAGTTGCACTGATCTCTGGTAACATCTGGCAAATCACTAGTAGCTGTCAATGATGGACTTATCTCAAATACATCATCACATATCAAATGAAGTCTAGACTCGACAAACAGGTCTTGATCCCAAACTTCAACAAGAACAGTCTTCTCTGGAAGCACTGGCTTGGCAGCAGGAGAAATATACTTGGGAAAACAAAATTTACCTCTTAAATGTGGTGGCTGGATAATGTACTGGTTTGAGTCGATAGCAACATGTCGCTCTTCCAACCACTCTTTTTATGTAGGATCCCGAGGGATCAATAGTGCACCAAGCTCCATCAAAATAATTAACTGATTTCTCCTGAGTTCTACTTAAAAATTTTAGGTGAAACTTTACGAAAGCTTGATCACCATCAACAATAATCTCACCAGTTTGTAATAAAATATCAACAATAGTCTGAGAAATATAGTTGTTCTGATTCTCTTCATCGAGTATTATTTTTGTCGACTTCTCATTTGGTAGAAGAACGAGGAAGCTAAAATTCATGTAACACATGTGTAAGAGATTACCCAAATGGATGCGAAATTGGATGGATTGCTGCAGGGCGTAGGTCGTTGCTTAACTAGAATTTGTCGAGACGATCACAACGGCGCAAACGACACATGAATCGGAGCACAATTGAAGCTTTTGTGCTGGCGGTGCGATAACAACTCTGGTGCACCGCCAATATACTGTAGCGGGCCGGTTACTGTAGCAAACCGAGTTTAGCTACTAACCAGGTCAAACCTGGTTTGACCGGTTCTCTTTAAAGGGGGTTTGCTGCTTCTCTCCTCACGCAGGAACCAAAGTGGAAGAGACCCGAGGGCGGGAGGGAAAGGAAGGGTGCGGCGGCGATGGGGCGGTTTCCGGCGACGGCACGGTAGTCAGCGGCTCTCGCGGCGGCGCCGGAGGGCGGGGACGGCGGCGGAGGCTCCGACGACGTCTCCTTCTTCCTTTCCTTCCTTTTTCTTCTTCGGCGCGGGGGGGGTAGCGACTGGCCGTCACGGACGCAGGTGTAGGAGAGGGCGTCGCGCGTGAGACTGAAGCGGGGTGGCGTGGGGTTGGAGTAGGGCAAGGCGGAGGCAGCGCGGGGCGCAAGGCGGACGCGGCGCTGGTGAGGCAGGGTGACGCGGGGCTGAGGAGAGGCGGGGCGGACGCAGCACGGGGGTGGGTGCGTGGCGAGAGAAGGCAGGGCAGGGCGGCCGGGGCGCTCACAAGGGCGGCAGTTGGCTGACGTGGCGCTGGCGAGGTCTGGGCGGGTGTGGCTGTCGTGGGTGTGACGCAGGGCGGACGCGGTAGGGTAGAGGTGCGGGGCTGTCGTGGGCAGGGCGAAGGCAGCGCGGGGGTGGGTGCGTGGCGCTGGGGCGGAGGGGAGGCAGCGGTTGGCCGGCGGGAGCGTAGAAGGGGCGCGGGCGTGGGAGAGCAGGGTGGAGGCGTGTTCACGGGGGCTCGCGTAGGCAGACCATGCACGGGGCGATGCAGCGTCGGGCGCGGTGCTGACGGGGCTTGCGAAGGGCGGATGAGGGCGTGCAGCGGTGCAGACAGTTGGGGGGTTTCCGGCGGGATGGAGGGAAGGCGACGATGGCGATGTGACTTTTGCGGCTGGATCTCGGCTCCGTGGAAGGAACCGAAGCCCGCTCTGATACCAAGTTGATACGGAACACAGAAGAAGCAAGGGAGAAACAGCCGGAGTCTCACCGGAGAGGAGGTAGAAGGCGGGACAATAAAGCCTTCTCGGCTGGGCTTCGCGCCAAACCCTTCTCGAGCACCTCTCCGTCGCGGAGGAAGAAGAAGAGCAGTGGCTCCATGTTTTCTCAAAAGCAATAAAATCTGTTCTTTTTTTTCTCTAAATCAGTGCTTACAAGTATTTAAAGAGATTTGGGCTATTTCCAATCCTAATGGACTTCAAATTAAACAAAGGCTTCTATGCCTAATAAAACTTGTCATATTAGAAACTTACAGAATCCTACCCAAATACAACTACTCAAATAAAGAATGCAAAAATACATAATAAAAACTAAATGGACTCTAATTTGACTATTTTTGGACTACTTTACCCTTGGACTTAAAAATAGTGCAAAAATTACACCAAAAATTACAGAAAAATAAAAAATCTCCAATTGGACTCCAAATTGGCCAAACCAAGTATGTAGCTTCTCGCTCCCCATCCGTCGCGGACGCAGGTGCAGGAGAGGGCGTCACGCGTGAGACTGAAGCGGGGTGGCGTGGGGTTGGAGTGGGGCAGGGCGGAGGCAGTGCGGGGCACAAGGCGGACGCGGCGCTGGTGAGGCAGGGTGACGCGGGGCTGAGGAGAGGCGAGGCGGACGCAGCACGGGGGTAGGTGCGTGGCGAGAGAAGGCAGGGCAGGGCGGCCGGGGCGCTCACGAGGGCGGCGATTGGCTGACGCGGCGCTGGCGAGGTCTGGGCGGGTGTGGCTGGCGTGGGTGTGACGCAGGGCGGACGCAGCAGGGTAGAGGCACGGGGCTGTCATGGGCAGGGCGGAGGCAGCACGGGGGTGGGTGCGTGGCGTTGGGGCTGAGGGGAGGCAGCGGTTGGCCGGCGCGAGCGTAGAAGGGGCGCGGGCATGGGAGAGCAGGGTGGAGGCGTGTTCACGGGAGCTCGCGTAGGCGGACCAGGCGCGGGGTGATGAGTGCCGGGCGCGGTGGTGACGGGGCTTGCGAAGGGCGGATGAAGGCGTGCAGCGGTGCAGACAGTTAGGGGGTTTTCGGCGGGATGGAGGGAAGGCGACGATGGCGATGTGACTTTTGCGGCTGGATCTCGGCTTCGTGGAAGGAACCGAAACCCGCTCTGATACCAAGTTGATGCGGAACACAGAAGAAGCAAGGGAGAAACAGCCGGAGTCTCACCGGAGAGGAGGTAGAAGGCGGGACGATAAAGCCTTCTCGGCTGGGCTTCGCGCCAAACCCTTCTCGGGCACCTCTCCGTCGCGAAGGAAGAAGAAGAGCAGCGGCTCCAAGTTTTCTCAAAAGCAATAAAATCTATTCTTTTTTTCTCTAAATCGGTGCTTACAAGTAGTTAAAGAGATTTGGGCTATTCTCAATCCTAATGGACTTCAAATTAAAGAAAGACTTCTATGCCTAATAAAACTTGCCATATTAGAAACTTATATAATCCTATCTAAATACAACTACTCAAATAGAGAAATACAAAAATACATAATAAAAACTAAATGGACTCTAATTTGACTCTTTTTGGACTACTTTACCCTTAGACTTAAAAATAGTGCGAAAATTGTACCAAAAATTACAAAAAAAATAAAAAAATCTCCAATTAGACTCCAAATGGGCCAAACCAAGTATGTAGCTTCTCGCTCCCCATCAAAACCATTAATTAACTAATAAGAAGTTGCCCTACGCAACAATTGCACCTTTTAGGCATGATTTGGAGGAAGCCAGCTGTTGCACCGATTTTTGCCCAAAGAAAAAAATAAGAAAAGAAGATAGAAAGAAAAGGAATAAGAAAATAAAAAGGGAGGAGGCTTCACCTGTCGGTGCCTCCATCACTGCACCTCCTCCGGCCGCCGCTTCTGCCTGGCTCTCCCACAGCGAGAGGAAGAAGAGGGGGCAGAGAAGGAGGGGCCCGCCGCCGTCGCCCCTCTTTGGGCCCGCCGCCGTCGCCCCTGCTGTGCCCACCGCTGGCCCCTGCTGCTCCCACCGCCGACCCCTGCTGCTGTCGCCATCGCCCTTGCCTGGGTTGGCCACTATCGACCCTTGCTCGCACCGCTGTCGCACCTGCTTGGGCCTGCCGCCGCCGCCTGCTGGCCCAGTCGCCGCCGGCCTCTTCCTCCACTACCTTCCCTAGGCGCGGGACGGACGGAGAGAGGAGAAGAGAGCAGGCCACGACTCTCTCTCCCGCCTCTCTCTCTCCCTCGCTCTCGCCCTCTCTCCCGATGCCCTAAAGGGCATAAACGTAAAAAGAAAAAGAAAGAGAGATAACAAGAAAAAAAGGAAATAAGGGGAAATATGCAAAAAGCCAAGTGCAAATGACCGGGACAGATCTTCAAATGACCGGGACGGGTCTTCAAATGACCGGGACGGGGTCTTCCCCCCACTCCCTATAAAAGGAGGGGGGCGACCAAGCTTGAAAGGGGGGATTTTGGCTAGCTCCAAAGAAGCAAGGCTTCTAGACTGCAAGGCGGTCCAAGGAGAAGGGTCTGCAAGGCAGCCCTAAGGTAAATTGTGCAAAGCACAATATTGATTTTCTCAAGTCTCAAACAAGGTCCATAGGGCTTCCCTTATTGGGCCAAATTTCTTATTGGGCCTCAAATTGCTTATTGGGTCGGACTTGTATCCTTTATGCAAATGACTATAATGCTTCATACTTAATGGGCCTAATGATGCTTAATTGGGCCGGCATTTGATGTATTCTCACATGTGTTTAATGGGCCTATTGGGCTAATTTCACTTGTTTAATCATGCATTATATGAATAATTACATGTAGTGTCACGTTTTTTTCAAACTTTTCACTACTTGGTTTCTAAATCAAAATCAACCAATTTTTCGACAAACTTTAACAAAATATTTCACAACATTGTTGCTTAATTTATCATAACTTAAAAATAACAAACAAGTCATGTTTCATATCATTTTTGACCCATCTTAAGTTAATCTCTCTTTAAATCAAATAAATAAATAAAAATATTAATTTAATTTACATAATCATAATTTAAATAAATAAATGACACAAATAATTAAATCAATGAAATCAATGATTTTAAAATAGACAGAAAATGAGAAAATGAATTTAAAAATCAATAAAAATTGAAACAAATATAAAAAAACCAAAAAAATAGATTGCATGCTTGCAACTTTTTCCCCTTTCATGTACAACTCATTTCATTCAATTGTGAGTTACACTCTTCTATTTCAAATGTTTGATAGTTAATCAAGGGTGTTCAGCCTTTGTGCTGATATAATTAACACTAACCGAGGTTAGTGGGGGAAGTCAAACGAACTAAATAAAACCATATCCATGTAAATAAATAAAAGCCAAATAAATCAAATGCAAAGATAAATTTAAATTATAAAAAAAATGATTCTCACACCAGCCGTTCTTTATTTTTATGTTTGGTTCGCGCCAATCTTCTTCTTGTATGGCATCTTCCTCTTAAATGGTGTTAACCTCATAAATGGTAAGGTTGGATTCTTCATCAAGCAAACTTAGCATAAGCCTTCGATGTTTGACAGTGATGTTCAATTCCCCCTTAAGCGAGAGCTTTAAGGTTGATGCTCATTTGGCCAGAGCATTGACTTGAGAGTTGTAACTTCTAGGGAAATGACCCATCTCAAATAGGTAGAGTTTTTCTTTCAACCTCATGACGGTTGTATGATAGGGGATTAACTCCTTCTTTCAAATGTTATAATCACCCAAGACTTGTCAAACGACGATCTGAGAATCCCCATAAACTTTAAGGCACCTGATGTCCATCTCTAAGGTCAATTAGAGCCCAATGATTAGTGCTTGACATTCATCTTCATTATTGGTATGTGACTTCATATGAGCACATGAATTGTGGAGAACACCGCAGTGTTAAGTTAAGAAGATTATCCCAGCGCCATATATAAAATTTGTAAGGCCGCCAGCCCTCTTAATTGTCCGAGAAGGTTGTCAAAGTACAACTCCCAACATGGAAGATCAAGGGCACAGGCATCTACCTCCACTTGTGGTGGGTCGCCTTTGATATGTCCGTCTTCTTCTTGAGGGGACACCAACATCTCCTCATCAAGCAACTCAGTATTGAGTAGTGAGCCTTCTAGCACAGGGTGTGCAACTAAGAACTCAGCCATCTCTTGTCCCTTGATCATTTTTTGTGGGACAAAAAGTGATGTCAAACTCCACGAGAATAAGCGCCTACTTTCCAAGCCTTCCAGAGAGAACAAGTTGACTGAGAAGGAACTTAAGCGGATCACATCTTGAAATGAGCTCCACTCAATGTGCCAAGAGATAGTGCCTCATCATTTTCATGGCAAATACCAAGCTAGGCACACTTTTTCCATCAGTGAATACTGATACTCAGGCCTGATTAGTTTCCAGTTGAGTTAGCATAGTGGTTGTTCTTTACCCTCATTGATTTAGGCTAGTAACACTCCTAAAGAGGCATCCATAGTAACAATATAGAGGATAAGGGGCTTTCCTTTGACAAGCGCCCCTAACACAAAGGGAGAGAGTAAATACTCCTTGATTTATTCAAGGGCCTTCTGACAACCTTAATCCCAAATGAAGGGTGCTCCTTTCTTCAACGATTTACCAAAGAGCATGCACCTTCCGGAGAGATTGGAAATAAATCACCTAATATAGGCAAGTCTTCCCCGCAAAGATTTATGCTCCATCAAATTTTTAGGCGGAGGCAACCATAAATATATATATATATATATATATATATATTGAAGACATTTTTCTGATTTTTTCTATTTTTTTCAAACAAAACTATTTTTAATCTGGTCGATCACGGATCGGCCAGACTTCCTGAGGATCGGCCGATCCGATCCAGATCAGATTGGGATCGGCCCAAGCCAATTCCTGGGCCAATCCGATTCTATATTCCATCATTCCATGTTCTTGACAGCCATCTAAAAAAAAGGCCAAGATCTAGATCTAGTTAATCCAACAAGTGTTTAAACATTAATCCATGCTATTTTCGGGTTAAACCCTCTCTCTTTAGACTTTTTAGTGAGGGAAGCTCTCAACTTTCATGAGGGTCGTGCAGATGATGGTCCACTGGGGGGACACTTGCCTAGCCGGTGTTCGGCCGACGACCTCCCTTCGACGTGTTTTTGATGTGAACGACGGGGTCATCTTCAGCACTCTTGCTCGATGGCCTCGTCGACGCTAGTGTCTCAGTCTCATTCGTTTTCCTCAGTGGTTAAGGGGCCTAACCTTCGCGATCATCTCCGAGCTAGAGGTAGAAGAATGGGCAAACGCCAGAGCCTTTCCAACCGAGCCTTTGCAAGATAGAATGCAGGGATTGCAGAGATGCATAGAGACGATGATCTTGGAAGGTTCGGTCCCTGCAGAAGTTATCCAACAACGGCTGAAGGATAGTGCTAAAGGTGGATGGGCGGTCTTACAAATTGCCTTCCACTGTTTCTTGGCCCTTGGCCACTCAAAGGGAAGACTTTAGCAGGCCCTGGAGAATGGGTTCCTGTGGGCAGGGGAAGCCATTCTTTGATTGCAGAAGTGGGATCTCCATTGCGGAACCTTCCTTAATCTGGGTAGAAGGAGGCTTAAGGTCTTCTTAGAGGGGGGCCCCCATGATCCTATGTAACGAGGAAGGAATCCAGTTCATGGTTAAGGATTTCGGGAGGCTGGAGAGGGGAAGTTTGGGGTTCACGGCTTTGGGATCTAGGATGTCAATCGTGGCAACCATCCAGGTCTCCAGTCCAGCAGACCCACCAAAGCTATCACAATGGAGCTGGCCGATAAAGTCTTCGTTATCCGCACGTGGCTCCTAAAGGAGCTTCAAGAGCAAGCGCAAGCACCAGCACCGTCACCTCTAGGGCAGTGCAACTGATCGAAGGTAGAAGATGTACGACATGGCTCAAGGGCGGGGGATTTGAATTCGAGCAGCCGACTGGGTCAATCCGACCAGTTCACTGGCTCAACGGTCCAACTCCAAAGCTGGGCAAAGGCGTCCCGGGTGGGAATAGTGGGCCGACCCACAACTTACCCGCTGACTCGTTACCACGTGTCGAATTGGTGGGGACCAATTAGTGCAATCCTCTCTACCTGACTTGCCTCGTTTCGCCATAGCAGTTGGTGCCTATGCCATCGAGACTCAATTCTCCTTCCCAACAACTATTGTCCACTTTTCAGTGCTCGAAGGATTGATGCGGAGTGGCTTTGGCGGACGGAACATCCTTGTTGGTCTATAGGAGGTCACCTGGAGTCGAAAGGGAAAGGAGGTGAATGTCCATGGTGTCTTCAGTGCGAACAAGATACTGCAAGGCCCGACTACCCTCCTCTGCTAAGCAATGGCCACTGCCCCCTTGTTATAGCTGTTCTGAGTGCCCAAGATTTGCCAGTCGTTGGTGAGAAGGACCCAAGCACATGGAGCCATTACAATTTTAGGTCGGTTACCAGACCTTGGCACCTCTTTCCTAGAGGGCGAAGAGCAACCTTCTCCTCTCCATCTTCCTCCCCTGCAAGTCTTGTCAGGGACCCTCTTCTCTGGTTCTGAGGGAGGCATGGGAGGGGAGGAAGCCTATTCCGCAACCCCAGATAACTTAGGCCTATCTTCCAATGGTCCTTCCATTGTGCGAAACTAGCCTGCGGCTCTGCCTAAGAATCAAGAGGGTGAGTCCATCATTGTCTGAGTTAGGAACCTGTCGTTCGAGGGAGTGCCTCAGCTGCTCGGTGATGACAGTGATGGTGGGGGCAGTATGCTCAGGGGAAGAAAGTTGTAGAGGAAACAAGCTAGAGGTTGAGGAAGTGAGAGAGTTGCTTAAGGAAATTAAAACTATTGTTATGGAGCGTGTTAGGGAGTGGCAAACTAGGTTGGTATCTCTTTCTAGATGGCGGAGAAAGACTTTAGGGGAGTTTTTTTCTAAGATCAATAGACGTTGGAGTGCAAGCATCCGAGACGGGGCTAGATCCCATTCGAGGGCTAGGAGAGGTAGTGACGAGGAAGAAGGAAAGAAGGGGCTCACATCCAACCATCAATGAGGATCGTTTTGTGGAATGTGAGACTTAGGAGGGATGGAGAAAAGGAGGGCAATGAGGGACTTGATTAGGAGATGCAAATTTGACATTTTATGCTTACAGGAGACAAATTGTAAAGGGGACAGTAGTGCTCTGCTTAGGGAGATTCGTAGGGCTCGGCTCTTCTAAGGGGTTGTGATGCGGGACAACAAAGAGGGGGTGGGAAAGGAGGAAGAGAAGTCGGAATCTACCGGGGAGGGAAGAGAGAAAACTGGAATCCACCGGAGAGGAAGAAGAAGAGTGGTTGCTGCAAAACTATTTTTAATTCATCATCATCTCCTCAAGAGGATTACAATGCTATTTAAATAGACAAAACCCTAATGACCCTTTTTGACCTCATACAAACTAAAATACCCTTGGACCTAGAAAAATAGTACGAAATTCGTACTAAAAATTACAGAAAATATAAAAAAAAAAACTCTAATTGAGCCTCAAACATGCTAAATAAAGATCCCCTAACTAAAACAGACTTCTAACTTAAAAGACAATCAAATTACATCAATTGGATCTTCAATGGGCCAAATAAAATATAAATTAGGCTTCGGGCTTTGACTTTGCAGCTCTTTATTTCCCATCATTCTCCCCTTGTTCGAAAAAACTCGTCCTCGAGTTTTGAAATGCAGAAGTAGGACAAAGCCGAACACAATGGAGCAAATATTGAACTCCATGCAAACAATCATGTATTGGACATCGAACCGTCGGCCAACGTGTGCCTCGCAGAAATCTGACCATACTACATCAACAAGAGATGACTCCCGAAGTATCACGGCATCCGATAGAACAGCTGACGAAACCACCTCATATACAGTGTCATCCATCAAATCTGAGTCAATGGTGAGTATAGAATCATCTATCCAATCCAATCCAGAATCAACACATAAACTCTGATCCTGCACGCATGTTCGCATCTCTTCTTCATACTCATCAATCAATGCAGGGTCGGCCTCATAAATCACATCCTCCATCGAGATGTCCTCTGCTACTGGTTCTGGTGGCAACTCCGAGGTGTTTGTGAAGCCGCAATAAGGGACTATGCATGCCTCGGGTGGTGGTATTAGAACACATGGTGTCGTCCCAGATCTCAAATCAACGTCGCTCTGCTAACCACTCAGCCCCAAGAGTGATGAACAACTCGTTAGATGGATAGATCTCAACCAATGCGCCATCTGAATAAACACACCGCTGGAGGGTATTGCAACGACGACAATCAAAAGAGAACTCCACAAAAGCAATGTCTGGATAGATGATAATCTCCCATGTTCGAGATAACAAATCTACAACACTCTAAGAGATATAATTACCTGGTTGATTAGGTTCGAGCAACATACGGACAAACTAACCATTTGGTATGCACACACTTGTCTCGGCAAAACATGGCATCATATCCATAGACACAAAGAAACAAACGGCCATGTTGATCCGAACCCCAACGTGTGAGAACAAGCCCGTTGGACAGGCCGACTTAGTACTATTGGGCTACTGCTGTTGGGCCTCGGGTGTTGACATGGAGGCGTATGTGGACGACGCGGTTGACCGAACTCGTGCGGAAACACCGGAGGGTAGACGTGCACCGGGTGCTCTCTGTCAGCGTTCTCGACGCCCTGCAGGGTCATCCATGCCTGTTCGAGAACCGTACGGACGGAAGGCTCACAGATTCGCTGGTTGCTGGCAAGAGTGATTGCTGGTTGGGGAAATCACGCAAACAGCGCGGAAATCGAAGCACAAATGAAACCCCTATACTGGCGGTATGATAACAAGCTTAATGCACTGCCCGAGTACTGTAGGGGACCAGTACTGTAGCGAACCGTCTGGGTCCGGTCCACTTTAAGTGGATGGTCCCTCCTCTCTGTCCTCCCACCCAACCCCTTTTTTCCAATCCCGCGTGGAGGGTCAGGGAGGGGTCTGGGCAGCGGCAACGGTTGCCAAGGAAGGAGATGGCGGCTGTCGATGGGCGTGGAGGGGGCAGTGCTGGGGGCGGGCGACTCCAGCGAAGGCAGCGACCACTGCGACGGCAGCGGCTCTGGGTGTGAGCGGCGATCGGATCGACTACCAAGGCCCAGTCTGCCCCGGCACAGGTGACGAGGTTGTCCGCGGGTGAAAGGGGGCGTGAGGGTGGAGCTCCGATGGGGGGTCGCACGGCGCGGCCTGGTGGTGTGTCTGGTTGGGGGGGGGTCGCGCGGCGCGGCCTGGTGGCGTGCAGCGTCGGGTGCACGCAGGGGGCGGCGCGGCTGACAAGGCGGGGGTGTGGCCGAGCGCGGCTGTGCCGTGCATGTGGAGCGGGGGCGAGCGAGGCCGCTAGCATAGGCAACGACAGTGGGCGCGTGGGCCATAAGCGCAGGGGCGCGCAGCGCAAACGTCGAGTGTGGGTGGGGGCGCGGGACCTGGTCGCGAGGGTGCCGCGGTCCAGAGGAAACGCGGCAGAGGCGGAGGGCTCGCGACTGCAGTGGAGGGCCGGTCGCAGGCGGAGGCATCGGCGGCACGACGTCGACGCCGGTGTAGGCTCACGATTGGCGTACGGCCGGGATAGCCACCTCACGCAGTGATGTGGGGGGAAGCGCGCAGAAGAAAAGGTACGTGGGGAAGAAAGCAAGAAGAAGAATAGTGCAATGGAGATCGGGTTTGGGCTCTGATACCAAGTTGATGCGGAACAACAAAGAGGGGGTAGGAAAGGAGGAAGAGAAGCCGGAATCCACCGGGGAGGGAAGAGAAAAAACCAGAATCCACCGGAGAGAAAGAAGAAGAGTGGCTGCTGCAAAACTATTCTTAATTCATCATCATCTCCTCAAGAGGATTACAATGCTATTCAAATAGACAAAACCCTAATGACCTTTTTGACCTCATACGGACTAAAATACCCTTGGACCTAGAAAAATAGTACGAAATTTGTACTAAAAATTACAAAAAATATATAACAACTCTAATTGGGCCTCAAACATGCTAAATAAAGATCCACTAACTAAAACATAGACTTCTAACTTAAAAGACAATCAATTGGATCTTCAATGGGCCAAATAAAATATAAATTAGGGTTCGAGCTTTGACTTTGCAGCTCTTTATTTCCCATCAGGTTGCCTCCCCAACAGTGGGTAGATCCAAGGGGATTATGGTCCTATGGAACCCGTTCGAGGTGGAGGAGGTGATGCAGGATAAAATGATTAGAAGATGGACCATCTCACTGCACTTCAAAAATGTCTGGGACGGTTTCTCCTAGAATTTCAGTGGGATTTATGGTCCCTAACCTAGAGAGGAGAAGCACCAACTGCGGGATGACTTGGTCCAGTTCCACCTTTCTGTGGGCCGGCCGTGGTGTGTGGGAGGAGACTTCAATGCGGTTGCTAGGCCTTGTGAAAGGTTCGAAGACATTTCAGTTAATGGTAAGATGGAGAACTTTGGGAACTTTATCCAGGAGACTACTTTAGTGGACTTAGGCATGTCTCGTGACTCCTTCCCTTGGTCCAACTTAAGAGCAAAGGCTTCCTGCTCCAGGTAGATAGGTTTCTGGTTTCCATTGATTGGGAGGATCACTTTCCTCATGCTTAGGTGTCAAGGCTGCCTATATTTACTTCAGACCACAGGCCAATTCTCTTGAAGACTTCCAAGGTTTTTAGCAAGCCACCAATTTCAAGTTTGAGCAGGTCTGCCTCAGGAAGGCTGATTTCTTGGACATAGTTGCAGGTGCACGGAGCGCCCCAGATGCTAGTTCTTCACACCCCCATCCAGTGGTGACTGATTGCATCCCCCACTACCCCTCCTTTTCCCCTCACTAGCCCATCTCCTCCCCCCCAGCCTGTCTCCTTCCCCACCACGTCTGGTTCTACGGTTCGAGACTGTCTTCAATAGTTTTCCTTTTTTTTTTTGTTCCACCAGAAGATTCAGAAACTCATTAGACAGTGCTGCGTTTAAGACAGAATCACTCTCTTGAATGTAGTCATTAGACTGTGTTGATCTGTTCCTTTTTATTTGTAATGTCTGTCACATTATGATCTTTTTTTATTGAATTTTATGATCATTATATATTTTTAAAGGTCTAAATACCATATGTGGGGGGAGGGGGGAGGATACTGGAAACAGTCCACATTGGTCGGCATCTTGGGTGCCTAGGCGCTGCCTAGGTGGGCGCCTAAGCACTTAGGTAAATGGAATGCAGAATCGGCCAATCCAGATCTGGATGCGCCAATTCCAGATCGGATTGGCCATGGCCAATCCGAGCCAATCCGACCGATTCCAGCTGATCCCCGCTGATTCTCAGCCGGAATCAGTCCGATCTGGATCTGGATCGGATCGGCGATCCTTTTTTCCATGCTTAGGTGCCCAAAGACCCCCAAAGAATGCCTTGGTCCCCCCTTGACAACTATCGTCAGCATCCAGTTAGAGAGAATAATCATTCCCTGAAGATGCATATACATCTGAAATCAGTGGATCCTGTAGGATTCAGCCTTCGTTTAAAGACATATAAGGACTAAGCTCAGCCGAAATCTGGCAGAAGATTTGCCTCATACATCCATTGAATAAATGTAAAACAGAAGTTGAAATGCACAGACATAAAAGGTATGATGGGAATTGATAACTGATTATCAAAGCAGATCACAAAAGAAATGTCGATTCATATAGTTGTGAGGGTCACAGTCCTGGAACCCCTTTTGTTGGACAGCATAACCCAAAAGAACACATCAGGCAGCTTGAGCAAAGATTTTTGTGACATTCAAGAGATGATAAATGAGCAAAACAGTCACAGTTAAAATCATTAAGCGTCTTATAGTTTGATTGTTTCTGAAAAAGCAAAAATTGGGACTGTCATTTCCCAACTTTTCAGAAAAGTGGTGATTTGTCAAAAAAAAAAAAATCAATGCATAACAGATCCGATATATTCATAAATACAAAGATGACATGCCAGTTTTGATAGAATATCACAAAAACAGCTGGATTATTTGGATTCATTTACACATGAAGAGAATGATATAAGTTTGGATTTTTGTGATGTAGTAAAATTTCAACAATTACTGGTATTAGGTATCAAAAATATATATACTCACACATCTTTTAAAAGAATGTATAGAGAGAGAGAGAATGAATTTCCTGTTACTGGGTAACATAAAACTTCTCTGTTACCCTTTTTAGACCATTAGATCTCAGTAAATAAAATAGAATGGCAAAAATAATTTAGATTAACAATGGATGTGACACGCATGTCTTTAGCAAGTCAAAATTCACATTCATAATAGGTGGTATGGAGGAGTGGAAAGATTACCCCAAAAAATAAAAAATAAAAAATCATGGATGTCAGATCGTTGATCAGACAGTCAAGAAACCACACCAGGTGCCATTAGCCTGTGAACGTACAATGAGATCTAAAATATCATGGCCGTCTGATCAAACGATCAAATGGTCGAGAAAGCACAGCCAAGTAGGATTGCTTGAGCATGCTTCAAGGACTTTTTAACCATTCAATGAAATCCAACAGTTTGTATCTTCAAGGCAATAAAGAACCTCTTTCATAAATAGGTCTACACATGTTACCATTCAGGAAGGAAATCAAAAGACTACACATGTTACAATTCAGAAAATGAATTCAAAAAAGCTTAATGTAGACTATAGGAGACACCAATTAATATCTTTGTACCTCCAAATGACTGTTTTCTTCTTTAAATGGTCTTTATAACACTGTTTTGATATTCCAATGCCCAAGTCCAAGATAGTAAGGTTCGTCCACCACCTAATATGATTCTTGCAAATAATGAATCAATTCATTCTTTGCCTTGTTCATGTCTCAGAATTTTGTTTGCAGGCTTCTTGTTCAGCCATTCAATCTTCCTTATTTAAAGAAAGAGATTACTTGGGAAAATTGACTTAATAAATATACTCAATACCATGAAGATCTAGAAGTGTTGGTTTGGTAAGATTGTATTGTTTGTGCCACGACATTTGAACTGTAGTAACATGATCCACATATTCATTCTATGAATAGGCAAGATATGTCAATGTGACAAGGGGAAAGGTAGGAAAATTTTGTAATCTGTGGAAACTCCGATGGACTAGGCCTCCGCATCATCAAATGATGGCAGCTTTATAAGAGAGATGATAGAACAGGAAATCTTGAACATGATGGTAGCATAGTACTTGAGTTCGGATAGTAGGAAGTAGGAACCACATCTTCCCTTCTGTTCTGGTTAGGATTCCATAATTCTGACAGGACTGCACTCGATAAACTTCCATGCAAGGCTATCGGCGCACACTTTCAGCCCAATTAGCATACTGCATGAGAAAAGAGATAAACATACGACAGACAGTCTAGACATCCGACATCAACCGAGTACCAAATTCAAATCAATCATAGTAGAGAACAACACATGCCCAGGTTAGGCAGGGCGCAGTCACGAAAGTGGCGGACAAGTCAGGTGAAAAGAACTCACTGTTCATCCTCGAGAGAAAAGGGGGAAAAGAAGGAAAATTAAGAGAAAGACCGGCAGCATTATTTTGAGATGTCAGGTCTCCTTCTTGAAGACGCAGCGCACCCAACATGGGTGTGCCCCCCCCCCCCCCCGCCTTTTCCGCAAGGGGTTGTGTACGAGGGATTATTTGTATTTATCCTGGCGCAAAAGAAAAAGAAAATGCAAAAGCCTCTTTGCCCACAAAACAGGTGGGTAGAGCGGCACCTCTGATTCAGATTGATGATGCCGCCTGGAGGCTACCAGACGTTTCATTCAGATGTTCGTCCCAGGTAATCAATATTTGTTTGTTTTGATGGTTAAGGGAGAACCCACCCTCTCCGGAGCACAAGACTGTAATGTTTTCGCAAGAACATCACGTTAATAAGAGCACCAGAACGACGCGATTAAATAAATATACGCTGGAAGGTTGTTTTTGTTTTTGTTTTTGTTTTTTGTTTTTTTTTCAAAAAAAAAGAAAAAGAAAAAGAGAGAGAGAGAACCAGAGACACCCTCCCCTTTCTCCCTCTCTCTCCAACATTGAGAACAAGAGTATCATGAAATTGGGACGTGAGAGAGAGAGAGAGAGGAGAAAGTAGACTTTATGGCAATCGGATACCTTGTCCTTCATCTTATGCAGGATCTCCTTCCCCGTCATACTTACTGATGACTGTTGTTCTAAGCAATCCAGGCGGCCGCAACGGCGAGGACGGAGGCGGGACACCGGCAAAGCAGCAGCCAGAGGGGAAAACGCGTTGGTAGGAAGGAAATGATGGGGGAGGGGGCGCGGTTAATTCCTCTCTGACTGTGTCTTGTCTCACTCTCGCCGATGCTGCTGCTTTTTTTTTCTTTTTGGGTTTCGGTTGGCTAAGAAGACATCTTAACCCGCACGCGGCGTGATCCCGGAACCTCCCTACCCCGGTTGTCCACTGCGACACTTGCCGCGGGACCTCGCCGATGCTTGATCCGGTCCACGTTATTAAGTTTTGGAGGAGATCAGATCAGATCCGAATCAGTAATATATTAATAATTATTACATAAATGGAAAAGGTTAACACCACCTACCAGTGGACTGTTGATCCAGACCCAACAAGTACATTTTTTGTGGGTAAGAAAACTAAAATGCGATTTTTAGAGAGGTCTTTATATTTAAGACCATGTCATGTTTAACGTCACGAACCCCAAGCCCATGATCTCATCGCGAGATGTGGGAGGAGTTACTCTCCTAACATACTACTGTACTGGTGGGAATCCCATGCAACGAGAGGTTCTAAGCAAGTGATTGTCCTAGCAAGGAGAAGATTTCCGAGTCTCTACCAGCAAATGACTCAAACATAAGCTAACCTCGCAAGGGAAGCCCATGCTTGTTTGGAACAATGACATCATTGGATCAACAAGATACACATCAACTCACTATATGGATATAAGCAAATCACCTTTACAAAACATTTTGAGGAGCAAGAGGGACATGTAGCTAGGTTTTCTACACTCGTGTGCTTCCTCTTTGAATCAACATAGTCATAGAATTGCTAAGGACTAACTGGTGTAGAGCATCGAGATCAATACTAGACTAACTGGCCCGACAACAAAGCAGCATTGATGTAGCAACCTAATTTATTATAAATAAATAAATAAATTATAATTAATTAAATTTACAAGAATAAACGGGTTAAATAAAACCCAAAAAAATTAAACTTAGATAATGGGCTTTAACTAATAGTCCATAATGAAATTATTGAGCCAAAATAGGAGTTAGAATAATAGAATAATAGGAAATAACTATTAAATTTGGAATGTCCATTATCTCCTTAATTAAATGGGCAAGATAAGTTTAAATAAATATCATAATTATCTAAACTTGAGTCCTATCACTATCCTAACAAGCTAGCCACGTTTTCTCATGTCTATCCCAACCAATTACAGTTTGGAAGGCTTAAGAGATAGAGATTAATATGAAAAACTTGGAATCAAGATGAGTTAGAGTTGTGTTAGGAAATAAAAAGGTAAATCCTATAAATACAGCCCAAATCTCCTCATGGCCGACCCTACAGCCATCTAGAGTTTCTCTTGGACGTGAAAGGAAGGACAAAGGAGGAGGATCTGATGGGGAGAAGGCTCTCTAGATGTTCTACAACTAGTTCTTCACGTTTTTGCCCTAAACTCTCAATTTCATCCAAAAGTAGGCATTCTCCAAGTAAAAATCTAATTAAATCTCTTTGTAGACTAATCTCCATGCTAGAAACATGATCCACATGCTTTTCCTAATTTTTATCACACATATAGTGAGTATTTCACTCCTCAAGTTCATACATCTCCATGTACCCGGCCCTCTGTTCTTCATCTCAAAACTTGTTCAACCCATATTCTCTTTGTCAAATTTCTTGTTTTTATACGTTTCTGAGCATGTTAGCTTCGTTTAAAACAAGTTTGGCAATTTTTCATGCACTATACTTTGAGATTTTAAGTGTTTCTTTGTCCTTGTGTCATGAATGGGCTTTCTGCGTGTAAACGTGGTGGCCTTGGTGACCGTGTCTAGAACGCAACGGCACGATACGCCCCATTTTGAACACGGCATACTACCTGTCGCCATCCCTAGACCTTGTTCTTAATGCAACATCCCACCCCGTCGCATTCTGACCGTCGGTCCAGAACCCTATTTAAATCGTGAACATTGCACTTTAACTTGGAAATTTGACTTTTAAATGATTATTTAATCCATTTGATGTTGCTCTATGATAAGCCAACCTATTAATGAAGTTCATGTAATTAAGTTTAAATTTCTTATTCTTCTCATGATGCCCTTGATTTTGTCTTATGTTGTCTTATATAACTATCCATTAAACGTTAACTTGGGTCATCATCATGTTGATGGCTATAAAAGAATTACATTCTCATGATGGCCTTAAGAGAATTTAAATTGATTGAACAAGAAGAGCATGAAATAACAAGGATTTATATACACGACTTGTACTCGTTTCTATCGTCATTTTGGAACACCGTTACCGACGTTTCGCTGTTCTACAAGTCCTCTAGAATGTCGAACAACTGTTTCAACACACTCTCTTGGCGATGTGAGAAACCTCCACCGGGTATTCCTTCTGTCGGACTGAGACTCCTTCATCAAGGCCTCTATAAGTCTCTGTGAGCCTGGAATTCCTCTAAGACGCTGAGCTAGTTGTACCATTAATACCTTTACACCAGTAGGGACCAAGTTGGAACCATACTACATGATCCGACCAGCTAGATTGTCTTCTCTGTGAACGCCTCCCCCTTGCTGACCGTATTCTTAATGCGGCAGACAAGGCAACAATGTTCTTAATGGTTAGACTCCACAGTTCTTATTCTTGTAGTGGTGGAGCCACAGTTAAACTTATTGTCTGTGACTACGAGACTGAGAGGTTTTCCTATGTGGTTTGTCCAGATCAGTAGCTGGTGTTGCAAACCAGACTTCGTGACCTAAGTGTAGCGTTGTTCTCCTTTAGCTCGAAGCCTGTACGTGATTTGCTATTTATTTATTAGTGCTCAGTACTTACTGTTCAACTATTTATCTACCTTTAATTCAAGTATATAGTTCAACATATGTTTAACTCCATTAAATGATTAGTTATAGTTGTTCACTCCTGCTCCTTGTGTGTTTTGCATAGTGTTGATTTTAGGGAGTTCCCCTACTGAGCCAGTGACTTGCGAGGCTCACACCCCTACTTCCCCCTTTTAGGTGACAGAGAGCAGGAGGGTTCATGTCCCTCATCTAGTTCGAAGCCGCACTATAGCGAAGGCGGGCCTACTCCACCAGCAGTGTAATTTACTTTCTGTTTCACCTTGGGGTATGCCCCAGGTTGTTGTACTTTGATTCCTTTTACTTTAGTTGAGAACTGACTATGTAAATTCATGTAAATATGTGTGAGATTGTATAAGTATGCGATCTTATGAGTGTTTAATGGGTTTTCTTTTATGTTCTCTTGGACTCGAGTAATGGTATCTCTAGCACGGCTTCGGCCTGTTCGCGGGAGGCGGAGTCATTTCAGGCCCATTATTAGGTTATCGAGTCTGAATGATGAGGACTGTAGATTTCATACATGACCCTAAAACTCTCATCTTGTCTCTATTCTCTCATTTATTCACTTTCTCTCGCAATACTCTCATCTATTCGTCTATATTCTTATCTTTTTCTTAGAACTTGCTTAGCCATCTAAACATGATTGTCTAGATGAAACACATGACTCAATGCTAGTGAGTATAAGGCCCTGTTTGGTCCTGGGAGGAGCACCCAATGGTACTTATGCCTGCAGGAGTAAATTGACACGGTGTGGCATTGCACCAAAGTGCTATATTAACTTGACTAATCTATGACAATCAACTCGTGACATGATATTGTTGGATGTTCTATTACTTGACTTGACTTGTACTAATTGCCCCGATGGGTATTACTTGGGATATGGTCAATTCTCTCTTGCTTTCATTTGGTACTTGCTATTGTTATCTCTCGTACTTGACACCATCGTTCAATTGCTCTCTATCATGACTCGCCATGCATCATGTAGTTATTCTGCTTGTTAACACATTAAATACTTAAAGCAATGTCTGGTTCATGAGATAAGTCCTACTGAGTTTTTCACTCATGAAGTGTTCTCTTAATATTTTTCAAGTGAGTCAGATGATGATACACATGACCATGGGTGATGGACAGGAGTGATGAGCGACCCGGCGTCTATTCGTGGAGTTACCCTAGCGTTATAATAGAGTCTAGATAGTTAGTTATTTTAGTTTCTTTCCAATATAAATATGTCAAAGGGCCCTAAGTATTGGCTCCAATTAGTGGATGTAATAGACTTAGCAATTTGATTATCAATGAAATTAAGAGTTTGTATTATCCATTGTTGTCTTTAGTTGCTCTGAATTACACAACTACTTGATATATACTTTTATCTGTTCATGTTCCCTATTTATTCCGCTGCTAAATTGGGGGCGTGACAGTTGTGGTGTCAGAGCCTAGGATGTGCTAAGTTTAGGAGATACTAAGTTGGACTGCCTAACATGTGTCAATTACCATACCTATGTGAGGATTGGGTAGAACCATAGTTAAGATCTAAAAGTATACGCACACACGCACTAACTTATCACTATTTAGCATTCTAACACTCAACTCTATCTATAGGAACTTAACCACACCAATGGTTGCTGAACATGCCCAACTTTGAGACATGCATCAAACTATTCAAGACCTCACGTGTGCTCTACTGCAAGCCAGACATGGCAGTGGCAACTGTGGAGCAAGCGAGTTACATCGCAACTTTCAGAGCATGAACCCACCTTAGTTCAGTAGCTCCATTGACCCTGACGAGGTCGAGCACTGGCTCATGGAGATTGAAAGGATCTTCTGCGTCATGCAATGTGTGGCAAGAAATAAGCTGCTTTGGGCACGTTCCAATTGGAGAGAGACGCCCGCACTTGGTGGGAGTTAGTCGAAGCGACTTGGGAGAATGGACAATTCACATGGGATGAGTTCAAAGAATAGTTTAATGGAAAGTACTTCTTTTGTCACGTCCCGGCATGGAATATCAGAACGTGAGGCAATTGCAAGTAAGTGAGTATAGAGCGTAGAATAACATCAAACCATTGGACAATTAATTAAATACAAAATCAAATGCCTTTCATTGATAATTCAACTACTATCTATTACATTCTCTAATGCAGAGCCATAACATAGGGCCCAATTGACTATAATACATAGAATGAAAGTAAACGACTAACTAAGACATCTAACATAGCTCTAGAACGCCAAGTACTCATGGATCACTTCTGGTCCTCCCCATCCTTGTGAGTGTACTCATTCTCCTCAGCCTCACCTGAGAACACAATGACAAATAACGTAGGGTGAGCGACAACGCCCAGTAGGATTTATATCTCATAGCGTGGGCAACTTTAATGTATTAAAAGCAGAGTCACTATATGATAGAGAGAGAGAGAGAGTCAAGTAATGTAAGAGATAGCAAGATAGCATGTGATTGAAATAGCACAAATTCCCAAATATAACATAAAGTAGGATGGCCATAGCACAAATAGCACAATGTATAACAATAGCACAACGAGTATAGTATAGCACTTTGATTGTCATTTAGATAGTCGAGATAGATAGCACTTGAGTGTAATGTCAAACACTCTGGTCAATTAACTCCCGCGGGCACTAGCACTTTTGGGCGCACCTCCCAGGACCAGACCGGGCCTTTTATATTGCCAGACATTAGTTATATTGTTTATCTTCAGACAATCAATCAAATGGCCAATAGAGAGTACCAAGAAATAGATGAGAGTACTAGATGAGATAGTAGAGAGAGTGTGTGAATAGATGAGCGAGTAGAGTATAGATGAGATTTATAGGTCATTGCACATAAAACGTCAATTAAACGGGCGATAGTAACAGTTGCACAACACGTGCGAATGGTGTTGGCAGTCAGGTGGAATTCACTAACCTTCCACTGGTCATGTTATGCACATGTTTAGAGGTCCGGCGTGATTCAATATAAGAGAGAACTTCTAAAGTTGTTTAGATCATATTGATCCCTAAGGGTGTTATAGATGTTAGGGTACAACCAGCTCGGTCTCCATGAGAGAATCCACGGAGTACAAAGTCTTACGGAGGTCTTAACAAAAGGTCCCTTGTCTATCAGAATGGAATGTCCAATAGAGAGGTTCCAACTTGTCAAGAGAGTAGTGTGTAGAGAAAACGAGTTACTCGACGTTCTAGAGGAATTCTAGAACAGTGGAGCGGCGATAACATTATTCCAAATCCACGTGAGAAAATGGAAACAATATCTTTATTATCATGGGTGAATAATGTGCAATTATTGAAGTAAATTACCAGATATATTATTCATGTATTTTTTGCATGGTCTCATGGCATGGATATATGTTTGGTGTGTGCATGTGAGAGAAATCATAGAACATGAAATGATCGTGCACATTAACTTTTAGATTAAAGAAAACAGGCGACATACATCAAAGTTTAATAACATGGATGTTTACTATTCGTTACACAATGTTACAGGGTATAAACATGCTTACCAAGCCTAAATAATTATTTAAATAGAACAATAATCATTTCTAGAATAACACAATTAAATCGTGATGGGTTTGATGGTCGCGTTTAACAACATCGATTCTGGGACAGAAACGCAACGACATCGACTGTCGCATTAAGGCAACTAAGCAAGGATGAATCAAATGATGACTCTGAATCGTGACGTACAGGTCTGACATGTTCATGGGGTTCTATACAGAATTGTGACGACAAGGCCCGTCGCATTCATGCAAACCCTAATTTTTGAAAGAACACAGATCCCTAAAAGCGGGAAACAAGGGCAAAACGTGATGACCTTAATGGTTGCATTTCAGAAAAACTTCTGAAAGTTAACGGGCACACAGTTTGATGCACGGTACTTATAAAACCTAGCCAAAATGTGACGACATGGGTGGTCGCCCTTCAAGTAAATGCGACGGTCACGTCCGATGCGATACTAGTCGATTGAAACGCGACGTATGGCTCGGTCGCGATTCAATGCTCAACCTGAGAACAGTAGAAACATGCAGCGATCTTCATGCAACGCTTATAACTCACAATCTAGGGCACTTGAGACAAAGTGGTGAACATGGAACTTGTAGGGAACATCAAGTAGAAAAGAACTATGCCTTTGGACTGAATCAATTTGGTCTCTTTAGGCGTGCAAATAGTATGAACAAGAAATGACACAGACTTGCATGATGATGGGAAAATGCTTATAACTCGATGGATACATGATGAAAATTAGGAAAATCACTTGCAAACGAAGCTAGACAAGATGTACTACAAGATGGTATGAGTTTAAATTTTCTTTAGCCTGAGAATACCTACTTTTGAGAAGATCTAACACTAGGTTGTACATAGGTCGCAGTAGAGCACGGTTGAGGAAGAAGCTCCGTTCTCTAGCCGTTCTCCTCTGCTCCTGGTGCCCTAGCTTAGCCTCCCACGACCCCAACACAATGGTGAACCTTCCCTTTTAGTCTTATGATGAATACTTATATGTCTAGGGTTTATTTCAAGTCCTATTGTAACTAGGAAGGGTGGGTTGTGGGTATGGCTGGTTTTTCCATTTTTTGGAGATTTCTCCTCCAAATTGGAGTAGAATCACCATTAGAAGGTTCCTAACAAGGCTGGTCACGAATGGGATTACCCTACATGGCTAATTGCATTAGTTTTATCCCTAATTTACCCTTTCTTATTTTCTATACATTTTTATTACGAATTTAGGGGTATTTCTTCTGCTTCATAATCCATACTCCTAATTTGGCCCAATAGCCTTTGTGTGAGCTAGTCAAATCAAGCCCATTACTTTTTTGACATTTATTGAGTTTTATTAATTCATTTATTTTGATATTTCTATTTATTTATTTATTTAAAAAAATTGGGTTGCTACATCTTTGATCGAGTCCAAGAGAAGAAGGCTGTGGAATTTGCCGCCTTGAAGCAAAGGAACCTGACAATGGCTGAAAATGTAGCTCAGTTCTCGCGTCTGGAAAGCTATGCCAACCACCTTGTAACACAGAAAGGATGAAGGAGAGGAGATTCCTTAATGGACTAACACCTTCGTACATTACCAGCTAGCCCCGATGGACATTCAAGTCTATACGAACATGGTGAAGAAAGCCCAATTGTTAGAAGACGCCACTAAACTAGCTAACAAGATTAGAGAGAAAACTACTAAGAAAGAACAAGTAGTTAGATTAGGGAACCATAAATCATTCAATGGTAAGAAGAGGTCAAATGACGAAGGAGAATGATCACTCAATGAAAAGAAGATCAAGGCGAATAATACTGTAGTCTTGCCTACAGAAATTTGTAAGCATTGTGACAAGAAGGGACATAAGACCTCAGAGTGTTGGAGAAAGTTGGGTGCTTGCCTTTGCTGTAGGAGTAAGGATCACAAGAAGTCTAGTTGCCCTCTCATGCAAGAGCAAGCTCCAACAATAAATGACGTAATGGTCTGCAGTGACAAGGCCAAATACAAGTGTTGAAGGAATTGGAACCAACAGAAGAAGGAGGTATGATGGATGGTATTCTTTAAACTTACCTTGTTAGATAGATCCATTATATTATTAGTAGTCCATTTTTTTATCAAACTAGACATGAGAAATGTAGGATAACTTGGTGAAGCATCAAATGCACAGTGGAAGAATGTATTTAAAAATTATAAACCACGTTTCCCACAAGAAACTATCAGACCAGGTGTAATCACGGGGTTGCACACCCCTCGAAACACGCAACATGATTTTAAATCAACTTAAATAGCATGGAAATAAGGATGTGATCGCCACCTAGCTAGTTGCCATGAATAGAAAAGAGACTAGGCTAACGTTGCTAGGAAAAGGAGGAGAGGATAGGGGCACTTACCGATGTCACGACGGGTCTCCCCGTCGCGATGAAGCTGTTGTCGCGACGCTCGCCTCCGGCGCGTCTATGTCGCGACCCTCGTGCCAATCGCGTCCTCTGTAGTGCCGGAGATGTTGGTGTGGACCTTCTTCCTGCCCTTTGGCCAGCCAGAGAACAAGAGCCCTCGTCAGATGATGCTTGTATGCCTGCCAAAACAAAGAGAACGAACAAAAAAACCCTGTTAGACCATATTTAAGCGTAGCATCTATCCACAATGAAGTGAAGAGAGGGAGCATGGAGGGAACGAACCTGGGGTTGGCTTTTAAACCCCTAGGGTGTATAAAAAACGAGGGAAGGGAAGAGGTGAATACGTCCTATTTAAGAAAACAAGTAATATGCATGAAGAGAATGAGAAAGGAAGAAGAAAGAGCCACAAATGGGGCGACTCTCTGGCGTTATATGGCATCCTTGGGTCGTGCAGAAGCCGTGGATGAAGTGGAAGTCGCCTCCCTCAAGCACCAAGCTCTATGGATGAAGAATATTGCATGGCTTAATGAAGAAGATAGGAGAAAATGAGGTGAAATGAGAGTGTCACGAGCTAAGTGTTAGGTCTGGCAAAATTTTGCAGCACTTCGTGGAAAAAGGGGGCTCTCCCTTCTCTGAAGAAGAAGCCTTGCTTATATAGAAGAGGAGAGAGAAAATCTCATCATTAAGTGATAATGACCCAAAATGAGATGATAAAATCATGTAAATCTGGATGGGAGAGTCCTAGGGCGGTCCCCAAGGGTCTTCGAACCTCAAACTGCAGCCAGGGGGTGGGAGGTTGCCTAGGATAGAGATAAGGCCAATAGAGGATAAATAGGAGGTGGTTGCGGAGGCCAGCGCACTTGGCCGTAGTCGCGACGGGTCGTAGGGGCACGATAAAGATAGTCACGATAGCCAGGATGGTCGCAACACTAAGGCCACGTGCATGAACATGCATGGGCTGTCGCGACAGCCATGGAGGGTGCGACAAAGGCTAACACGGCGCTACGACCCGTCGCGTTAAGGAAAATCGATTATTCTTGAATTTTTGAACAACCATTTGAAAGAATAATCAATAATGAGGCATAAGGACTCTTCAAGGATAATTGGACATGATTTGGGCTTTTAATGGGCTCAAGACAAGGCTAAAGATGGGCTCAAGGTGAGTAACCAACTAGGGGCTCATTAAGAGAACAAGAAATGTGGTTCAACTTATGGGCCAGAATCGGGTGTCTACAGATTGCCCCTCCTTGGCTTCCACTTTACAAGGGAGCGCAGTAGAAGTGTAGTGGAGCTATCATGAAATGACGGCGAAGTGGAAATGACGTGGAGTGGACTGAAAAAAAGGGAGCCAAGGTAAAGAGACACCTGATCTAACCAACAAGCAATTGGAATCTTCTTGAAAGCCCCGAGTTAGCTGCTCGAGCAGAATGCCAGAAAGACACAAGTCTGGACGAGAAGGAGAAAGAAAAGGACGATCAACCCCTCGATTGAGAGGTACCCTAGCCGATTGGCCTACAGGTTCATTTTGGAGGGACATGTGCGTGCCAGGCAGGTAACACAGACTCTGTCCTGGGAGCGGTTCACACCAAAACAGATCAAAAGGAATAAGGATGAAAATTGCATAGAGAATCTTGACAAGGAAATTCTTGACAAACTGGCAAGAGCAACTCGCTCGGAAACAGACCTTCCGATTCGGAGTGGAATAGGGTTTCTTGTTATGAACATAAAGAATGATTGGGCATTCAACAAGAGCTCACCATTAGCCAGGAATGAGTCATGATAGCTCAAAGTCCTACATGATGCATGTTGGGCTAAAAGAAAGAAATCATTAAATCAAATGCAAAAGAAAGGAGAAAATAGAAAATATATCAAGGGAATATTGCTAAATTGGACAAGAATGGGTCGAGAGTCTTTCTGCAACCACTGTGCAAGACAGAGTCCATCATCCCCAAATTTATCCAACTTAACGGCCTATCTGGCGATTAAACAACGCACACCTAGATCATCACCGTTTTGTTGAAGGGGAACTCAGATCCCAGAGCATATTGAGAACCAGCCGGTCCTTGAAGCGATATAATAAGTAGAATACCATATAATAATGCAAGATAGTAAGGATATAGATACTTACCTGACTTACCTGTGAAGCTCTATTTTTGCGATTTTCTGGTTTTCGGATTTTTTGTAACTTTTATGCTAAATAATCAAAGTAACAATTATGACAACACAAAACATATGTACATCCGCAACAAATAACACAAACAAACCATGTATAGACACAAAAAACACAAAATAGAGAAACGCGACGCATCTGGGGGGTCGCGACAATGTCGCGACGCCCTAGATGGTCGCGACCCTAAGGCATCGGATCGGGGCCTCGCGACATCATTCTGCGCTATAAACCCAAAAATTTGAGCTTATCCTTATCCTAAGGCTATTCCTAACACTAATAAGACTCTTAAACTATCTTATTGCTACTCTATCACCTAGGGACGGTTTGGATGGGATTAGCACCCCTAGGAGTCTATAAATAGGGCTGTAGGGGCTATTTTCACAATTCATCTTCTCTCTTCTTCTCTCTTGCTTTTCTCTCTCTTCAAGCCATGAAGAGATATTTTTCTCCTTTCAAGCCAACCCCACCCCCTATGGTGGTCCCAAGGCGGCTAGGATGGCCTATGCTGAGCTTCTTCGCCTCTCCTCTGTGCCTGGACATATCAGTGTAAGGCCGGATCTCCAAGTAAGCTTTCTCTCTCTAGCTCTTTTGATTTTCTCTCTCTTTTTCTCCCATCTTCTTCTTCTATTCTTCTTCTACTTCTGCCAACCCTCTCTTCTACTCTTTTCCAGATTCTCCCGGGCAACATGCACTTCTCAAAAATCCCATGGCTTGAGCCCATGGTTAATGCACTCCTGTGACGTCCACACACCATCTGCGTGAATGGGGGCTTACCACCGTTTCACATTGGCCATGAACTACCACAAGGTGGTGCACGTGTAGGATAGTCTTACCGCGCTCGTGAAGCTGTGGCATCCACAGACCCACACGTTCATCTTCCCTGCGTTCGAGGCCACCATCCTGCTAGAAGAGCTAGAGCTCAAGCTGGGGCTCCCAAAAGACAAGAAAGGGGCGGAGTATGGCATTGCGCACACCGTGGCCCCCATAGACTCCTGGGCCATACTCAAAGAGATCACCACTAAATTCGATGACCTGCGCACCATGACCAGTCGGGAGCACATTCATCTTCTTCCTATCTCGCAGTGGATCATGTCTCAATGCAAAAGGAAGACCGGCAACTACCTTTCTATTGCCAAGGCCACCGCCATCTGTACATGCGACATTATTCTCTTCCCTGCTCAGGACCATCTCCTCACCGTACCTAGTCTGAGCATCATCTCCAGCATATGGGAAGGTATGAGCATCTCTCAAGCCGTCCTTGGCTATCTCTATGTTGGGCTCTTCTCTGCAGCTATAGGCGGTCCCTTCTTCTGCTCCGTGGTCGCCCTAGAGTGCTGGATGGGGATTCATATCAACTTCAAGGCGATGGACAACCCCTTCGTCCAGTGCAAGAGCATGCTTCACCATCCACTCGCCTTTGTTGGTGCTCCTCTATACATGACTACCCAGGCATGGTGCGCAATGACAATGATCAAGGGGTTGAAAGAGTGGAGAGTTTTCCTCAAGACAATGACCGTGGAGAAGTTTGAGATGCGCTCGAGATTTCTTCACAACAAGATGATCCGCCTTCCTTAGCGCATCGGCCTGGCTGAGACTTGTAGGTAACAAAGCATTGGTCCTCTACAACCCCGATCGATGCTACCTCCAGTGCGGTGCTGCACGCATAGTTGTGCCGGCTCTTTCTTACTACCTGCCAATCCAAGCATGGAAGCGGAATGATGAACAGGATGAACGGGACATGAGGAGTGCCATCATGCATTGGGAGGGGTGTGCCACCGGCATCATCTCAACGGAAGTGACGGAGGACGAAGATGTGACCGAGAGAGTATCATCAGGCTTTGAAGAGGGTCCAACAAGTCCTACCCGGAGAATCCGAGGTGGCACCGGGTGCTTGAGAGCTTAGAGAGACATAGACATTGTATCAAATGGTAGCTAGGGCTTGAAAATACAGCTTGATTGATTATGGACATGATTAGGGGTTGTAATTGATCAGTTGAATGAATAAAAATATAATTTTATTCAATGCACACATTGCTCTGTTGATGTCGCGACCACTACAGACGTCACCTTCTTGTCGCAACGGGTCGATAGGTCGCGACACTATCGTGGCCCGTCTGGTTGCCGTGACAAGAACGCGACGTCTATAAGCGTCGCGACACGAACCAACGATTCAAAAATGCAGAAGGCCCCTTCTTCTTCCCTCTCACGCTCACAACTCTCTCTTCTCCAAGCTCCGGCGATCATCCCTCCTTTGCTCTGACTTCTCTCTCTGCGCCTCTCTTTGTGCTCCCACTTGCTCTCGTTCCCTCTCTTACTCTCTCACTCTCCTTCTCTCACCCCTCTCACTCTCCCAAAATTAACGACGATGGAGGGAGGAGGCAATGGCGGCGGCGTAAAGGGGAAAAGGCCGGCGATGAAGAGGGCCTCCCGCTAGCACGAGGAGGCTCCTCCGGGGGTGGAGGAAACCCCGGAGATCGAGATGGCGGAGGAGGAAGCCTCGGCGATGGATCTTGCGGCGGCGGCCGAAGCACGGGAGGCGGCCATTAGAAAGGTATGTATTCAAAGCCCTAAACTTTGATTAATGGGTGTGCATGGGTGGAGAGGCCTCATAGAAGGGCAGTGTAGGGCGCGACGCCCAGGAGAAAGAACACTGGACAAAGAAGGTTCCAGTTGGTCTGCGTCTGAGAACGCGATGGGCGCCCCATCGCGACACCAGCTATCACGACGGGGTCAGGTACCGTGACACTATCGCGTCAGCCATGGGCCGTCGTGACAAAGTCGCGGTCCTCGTAGGTGCCGCGACCATGTCACGACGCATCGGTGCGTCGTGACATGATGCGTCGCGACATGGTCGTGGCCCATTGGGCCCGCACGACCTCAACCGAAAGACCAAACGAAGCTTGATTAACTTGACCTATTGACTAATTTTGTGCTTGCAGGGTGAGATGAGGGCCCGGGTTTCATGGCTCCTGGTCCTGGCAGTGTACTTAGCCCTCCCCGGATTCCAGAGAGAGACTAGACGAGATGGGGTTTGGGGAGGTGTTGAGGATGGAGAGGATGAGGGCGGACGCCCCTCTTACCCAGGCCCTACGTAGCAGGTGGGATGTGGAGGCGACTGCCTTCATGTTCCCATGGGGACATATGATCCCCAGCCTGGAGGATGTGAGTAGGATCACGGGTCTGAGGGTGAATGGGTGTCTGGTGAGCGGGTTCACCTACCCGTGCTACCAGAGGATAGCACGTAGACTTCTAGACTTGACAGTAGATCCTAAATCTTCTCTTATCTCTAGAGTATATCTGTAGGAGAGTCTACGGCTATTCTAGATGGGCAGGAGGGTGGCAAAGATAGTGGATGAGCAGCTGCAGAGGTTGACGAGAGGATGTAGGGAGACCCTAGCTAGTGAGCCAGGGGCTCAGGTATATCTAGACCTGCGCCGCTTCCTCACCTTCTTCCTTGGTAGACTTCTGTTGCCATGAGGGTGACGCAGTCCACTACCGGTTCCTGCCACTGCTAGAGGACTTGGACCAGGTGGGGAGCTATGCGTGGGGGAGCAGCGTTCCTGGTGCATCAGTTCGATAGCCTGGGCTCCTCCGATCGGCAGACGTCGATCAGCGGCTTCTACCCATTCCTTCAGGTACACTTCTCTTCCTCTTGCATCTTTACTTAAATGCCTTCATATTACAATTGTGATCTGACTGTGCTTTTCCTTTTTCGCAGGTCTGGAGCTATCTTCACCTTCCTGGCCTGAGGAGGGGGCTTTGGAGCGACATGGCCTTGTGCCCCTAGCTAGGGGTGAACACGGGTTGGTTCTGTCTGGGTTGGCTCATTTTTTGTCCAAACCAAACTGAACCGAATCCCAAGGCCAAACCGAACTGAATTGAACCAGTTCGGTTTGGTTTAAACCAAAATCTAATACCTACATATCACAAATGTGCTTCTAGTTGAACGGCTAAGGGGTTGCCTCACTTTTCCCGCAGGTGCGGGGTTCGAATCTTGGGTTTCCCCTTTTTTTTCTTAACAAAAATGGTCGGCTGACAGACTTTTACCAAAAACCTGTTGCCAAAGTGAGTTTTGAACCCACGCCACCCAAACAAGTGCTTGGCGTATGGTGTAGCCAACTGCGCTACATTTTTTGTGTGTTACAAATATGTATAATATATATATATATATATATATATATATATATATATAATATATATATATATATATATCAGTTTACTCGGTTTTAGAAACTGAAACCGAACTGAATTCTGTAGGGGCCCAAACCGAACCGAACCGAATCGAACTGGTCGGTTTGGTTCGGTTTTTCGGTTTGAACCAAATTCTAAACAGCCCTACCCCTAGCTCGGCGATGGGTGCCGTGCCGAGACACGCACCCATTAGAGGAGCAGCTGGCGTCCATTCAGGATGCGATCGATGTTTACCCCCAGCTAGATGTGAGTATTCTACCCTCTCTCTTAGTTCAAATTGATTTATTTTAACTGTTTGGCTACTAATTAAATGTTCTCTTGATGCGCAGGTGGTCTGGCAGACATACCTAGAGGAGGGGGATGAGGGACAACCCTGGTTGGAGCAGGCCCAACCCTACTTCAGTAGGGTGCATGGGTTCATGCTCTAAACCTGGTGCTACCTCTCCACTTGCATCTGGCTTAGAGGTCCCTCGGCCTCTGTCAGAGTGCTGTGGAGTTCCCTAGCCGAGGCCGGACCCCTAGGCCAGGCCGGAGCTTCCGGGGACTGCACGACACCACCGACTGGCACGAGTGGACCCGTGTGTAGATTGGCGACTGAGAGCACCAAGGCAGGCACGTCGGTCCGATGCCGAGTCTGACGATGCATACCTGCAGTCCTTTGCCTTGAAGTATGGGGCGAATGTCTACAGGGGCGCAAGACGACAGGTAAACTTCTAAACTCAGACCTTGTGGTTGATTATTGAATTGAATTGAGCTGACACAGTTTGATGACTTGCAGGTGGACGTGATTGGGAAGATTGCCTCACTCCAAGCACTGCTACATTCCGCCACGTAGGACCGGGATGCGGCACAGAGAGAGATGGAGCAGCTGGTAAGTACCTACTCAGACTTCGATAAATTACCAAATTTCAGCTTATTGAGGGACTAACAAGTGCTCTATGTGCAGCGTGCGGAGTTGGCGAGATTGAGGGCATCACAGGTTGGGACGTCCTCATCTCGAGCAGCAACGGAGGTGCCCCAATCGGATCTGGAGGATCAACTGGCCAGCGCAGTGAGGAGAGCTGAGGAGGCGGAGGCAGAGCTAGCAGAGAGGGTAAGAATGACATAAACCTGATCTCCATTTAATTTAGGACTGGCACTGACATGTTTTGACATAGGTGACAGAGTTGAGGACTGCCACTGGGCAGGCAATCCACTGGGTGAGCAGGCGGACATGGCGGCAACGTCGGTTGCTCAGTGACGTCTCCAGGTGGAGACGGCAATAGCAGAGGCGGACCAGCTGCGCACCCAGACCGTGGATCTGATGAGAGAGTTGGTGACACTGCGTGCGCAGGGGTCATCAGCGGATCAGGCGGAGCTGGCTCGACTACGCACGGAGATGATCGCGCAGCAGGGCCGGATTGAAGAGCTTCGGAGTTGCATGGCGATGATGAGCCAAGCAGTCCAGAGCAGGAGCTGGAGCGGCGCGAGCGGAGCTAGCGGAATGAGTGGTGCCTCTGTCAGGCAGTACCTGGCAGGTTCCTCCAGTCATCGGAGGAACGAGGAGGAGGAGAGACGCCGGGAGGAGAGACTAGTGCCCGGAGTGGTAGGGGTGCTGGCGAGATGCCACCCCCACCTGAGAGACAGGAGGGATCCAGGGAGAGGTGGTGAGCAGTGAGGAGTTTGTGAGCCACCTCCTTCTTATCTTTGTACATAATGCTTATCTTTAGTAGATCTTTCACTTTTGCCAATGTTTGTGATTAAATGAATGAATTGTGATTGACATGAGTGTGATATGAGATCCGAGAGAGAGCGAGAGAGAAAACTGAGTACATCATTGCGCTTGTTCCAGAGTTTTTGGCCCTGCACACTTAGCCAAAACGGGTTAGATCTGCTCTTTGGCTCAGCCCCTTGCATTAAGCAAGAAATGACTTCAACTTCATAGTAGTCAAAGGGCCGATCCTTATAAAATTGACGGAGAGTAAACGGAAATAATGCATGCTAAAACAAAGTGATATGTACATTTTTTTTTATTTTGAGATTTTTTGGATTTTTTTTTGAGATTTTGGGATTTTTTTCTGATTTGTTTTTGGATTTCGAGATTTTTTGATTTTTTTGGATTTTGGGTTTTTTTTATTTTAAGATTTTGGGATTTTCTCATTTTTTGGATTATGGGATTTTCTCATTTTTTTTTGGATTTTGGGATTTTCTCATTTTTTGGATTTTGGGATTTTTCTAGCGACACCTTTTGCATTTGGAAAGTTGGTTGTAAACTTCACCTCCCATCTTCAGCCGTTGAATATCCTCTGGGTGTGGTGTGCATTTGTTTTTCTCAGCTCCCTTATGGCTGATTGCCCCTAGTCACTAGTGTTCCTGCACAAACCAAGTGTGGGAGTAATTTGGTCATAAGTGAGGATAGGAAGACTGAAAGGGATAAGACTTGGCATTGGTGCTTGGGACACTGGCTTGTTTGACTCACGAGGGTGTAGCCCACATGGATTCTGTCTGTTGTCTAGAGACTTTGCGGTCTTTTGCTTTTATTTGGGGCATGCGTACGACCGGACTCAAGGGCGTCCCGCGGGGAACTATACTGCCACTTTTTGCCATACCCTCATTTGCATTTTTTTTACTATTGTTCTTTTGTTATTTCTTCTTTCTTTTGAAACTGACCGTCTCTCTTTGAGACTTCATGCACACATGATTTATACCCTCATTTGTCTACAAGTTAGCATCATTTTGCCCCTAGACCTTGTCCGAGCAGGAAAAGAAAAGACCTTCGCTCTCTACACTAGGGCTAAGTAGGAACATCCGTGTCTAGGGGAAATTGACCACGAGTTGTCATGTTGTGTGTGTTGGCCGAACCCAGGGGTATCTGACATCAATAAGACAGATGTGAGGCTCACAATAGCTAATGTTCTTTTGCAAAATGGTGCCACTATCGAAAACTTTATTAAGGATAGAACCTTTTAAGGTACAACTCATTCCACGGGTGAGAGAGCTCCTCACCTTGACATTTAATAGCTATATGCATTCCCAGGGTACACATCTTTGATGACGTACGACCCTTCCAATTTGCTTGCAATTTCGACCTAGGACCTCCAGGTTTTATAAAAATTTGCTTCAAGACCATGTCTCCTTCTTGAAATTTGTGTTCAATCACTTTCTTTTGCAAGATCTTGAGAGTCTATTTTGATATGAAAGCACATGATCGGCCACAGCTAGACGCCACTCGTCTAGGAGTTCCAGCTGTGTAAGTAACGCCTCTTGACGTTCATCGAGATTAAGTTCTTTGTCCAGCTGCACCCTTAGCGAGGGAATGAGGATCTCATGTGAACATACCGCCTCCATCCCATAAGTAAGTGAAAAGAGAGTTTGTCCTGTGGGTGTGCGAATGGAGGTACAGTAGGCCTATAGAGCCTCAATTAATTTCTCAGGCCAATCAGCGAATTTATGAGACTCACAAGTTTTCTTAAAATTTTCAAAAGTGTTTGTTTGTGGCTTCGGCTTGACCATTGTCCTGTGGATAATACGGAGACGAATGATGTAAGGAATGTTGAATTTCTTACATAGGTCCTCAAGCTCTTGGATATGAACTGGGGTCCGTTGTCGGTGACGATGCCGCTTGGCACTCCAAACCGTGAGATGATGTTCTTCATATGATGAACCGACACACAGTTGAACCTTTGATTTCGGCAAATGCTTCAGCTTCAGCCCACTTAGTGAAATACTCAGTTGCAGTGAGAATGAAAGATTTTTGTTTGATTTGAGCATTAGGATCACCAACCAATGATATCAAAGGCCCACATGGAGAATGTCCAAGGGGAGGATAGTGGATGCAAGGAGGAAGATAGAGCATGGATTTTATCGGCATGGAGCTAGCGCTTAACACACTTACAGACGTAGATGGCGCAATCTTCTTCTAGGGTTGGCCGGTAATAGCCCTGTCTAAGGATTTTTTTAGCTAACATTTGGCTATTCACATGCCCTCCACACTCACTGGGGTGGGCTCCTTCCACCACCTTCCAGGCTTCTTCGTCCGACAAGCATCTGAGTTGCATTCCCATTTAGAGGGGTCTATACAAGTTAGCTCATTTACCCCTAGACTTGTCCGATCAGGAAAAGAAAAGACCTTCGCTCTCTACACTAGGGTAAGTAGGAAAACTCCGTGTCTAGAGAAATTGACCACGAGGTGTCATGTTGTGTGTGGTTGGCCGAACCCAGGGGTATCTGACATCAATAAGATAGATGTGAGGCTCACAATAGCTAATGTTCTTTTGCAAAATGGTGCCACTATCGAAAACCTTTATTAAGGATAGAACCTTTTAAGGTACAACTCTTCACGGGTGAGAGAGCTCCTCACCCTTGACATTTAATAGCCTATATGCATTCCCAGGGTACACATCTTTGATGACGTACGACCCTTCCCAATTTGCTTGCAATTTCGACCTAGGACCTCCAGGTTTTATAAAAATTTGCTTCAAGACCATGTCTCCTTCTTGAAATTTGTGTTCAATCACTTCTTTTGCAAAGATCTTGAGAGTCTATTTTGATATGAAAGCACATGATCGGCCACAGCTAGACGCCA